>JALJCO010010416.1:0-107653 GCA_023101725.1 Atherinomorus stipes
AATTGAAATTGGGTGAGTCTAACCCTCCCCGGTCTTTTACCTGTTGTAGGTAAAC
This sequence comes from Atherinomorus stipes, assembly GCA_023101725.1. Taxonomy (NCBI): domain Eukaryota; kingdom Metazoa; phylum Chordata; class Actinopteri; order Atheriniformes; family Atherinidae; genus Atherinomorus; species Atherinomorus stipes. Next base: position 56 of record JALJCO010010416.1, read on the forward strand.
CTGCTGCTGCGCCAAAAAACAAAATAAAACAACAGATAAGGATTAAGTCTCGGAGGCATTGATGTTTGCTGTGTGGACTTTTTAAACCACAGGAGGAGTTGGAGGTGAGTGGATTAAAGCTTTTAAAAACGTGGTTTGTCAGCTGTTAACTATCAAGCTAACGAGCTATCCACTCGGCTGTTATCGTTAACTTGCTCGTGAAACATCGGCGCACACGTCCCCGCGCTCTGAAGGAGTGGTTTCAGGTGGTATGTTTTTTAAAAACCATTTTTCCAACATTGCCTGCTGGTTTTCAAGATATTCCTACTTCAACACACCTGGCTCAGATGAAAGGCTCGTTAGCAGCTTGCAAAGAACTTGATGAGCAGTTGAGTTGATCTGAATCAGGTGTGGTGGAGCTGGAAACCTGGAATACATGCAGGGCAGGGGTCCCTGAGGACCAGGATTGAGAAAACCTGATTTAGATGTTATTAAATTGTGAAATTACACATAATTAAGGGCGTGTCCTTTTGATTGACCAGACCAGAAGCCTGGCCTGCCGACCGGTGGCTCCTAGTTATTAGCGCCTTGTTTGCTCTCTGTAAGGTCTCAGGCTGTAGCAGAGTAGCACAACAGCGGTTTTTAGTCAGATAATAGCAAGTCTAAGCGTGTCTTACCTTTACCCCACCACTTAGGGGGCTAATCTTTGTTAGCTCCTGTTAGTTTTGAGTTAGCTCAATTAGCGTTTAGCCCAGAGTACGTCAGCTGTCAATCATTTTCCCTGAGGCCACGCTTTGCTCATTTTAGTGTTTTCCGGGAGTGATGACACATGTGACGGCAAGATGGCAACGGTGGGAAACGTCCAACTGGCTTCACTTTTAGCTCTTCAGAAACCAATGGGTCACGTGAGCGGAAGGTTCGTCCCTCTCTATTAACGGTCTATGGTGCAGGCGCACTCTGAAGTTGGACATTTCTAACCTCCATGCAACACTCCAGGACCACAATCCCTTGCTTCCTGACGGGTTGCACTGCAGATAGCTGAAGTCCAATGAGCCCAGTGCTTATGTGTCACATGATTATGTCAGCCTATCAGATGTCACGATGTTACAACGGTGCTGCTACTGATACTGATGTTGATGTTTTGATATTTCACGGGTTTAATGCAGGTTATTGTGAATAATATATTTAATCTAAAGTATTGTTGTTACATATCAATTTTTTCCATTGGATAAATTTTAACTATTTTAAGATCATTCAACTACAGGTGAAGTTATTTTTTAAGCAAATTTTTGTTTAATGCTCATCACTATAATATTGTTTTGAAAGCATTTCTTTCCATGTTTTTTCCTTTTTTTTGTGAGGAACAAAAGAATCAACATTGGTGTCTTTGAAAAAGAACCATAAACAAATACCGTAGTATTGACAAGAAAGATTTTGGCATCAGCCATCCCTACTTCCCGTTGTTTTTCCATCATCTACAACCAGGTTCTGCCCATTCTTCTCTGACCTCTAACACCAACCAGACATTCTGGCCCAGACAACTCACTGGATATTTTCTCTTCTTCAGACCATTCTCTGAAACCCTAGAGATGGTTGTGTGTAAAAATCCCAGTAAATACTCAGACCAACAACCATGCCACATTCAAGGTCACATAAATCCCCTTTCTCCCTCATTCTGATGCTCAGTTTTAACTTTAGCAAGTTGTCTTCACCATGTCTGCATGACTAGATGCTGCCGTGTTATTGGCTGGCTGGTTTCAGCAGGTGAACAGGCGGAGCTGATATAGTGGATGATATGAGCAGTAGATATAATGTTTGAGATTCTATAAATAGGAAAATAAGAACATTTATTTCATAATGGACAAACTTAAAACATGTTTCTGTTTGTTAATCATGATAATGTTATTCTGTGTTATTTCAGCTTCACCTTCATGTTTTGCATCTGCTTATAAGCTTGAAATTTAAGTGCACTCCTTTAAACATGGTTTCAATCCAATAATCTTTGGTTATTTAGCTCATTGACATTTCCAGTGAGGACAAAAGCTGTCTTCCTGATGGAGTACTTAAATGCTGCTCACAGCCACCACTAGGTGGAGCCAAGAGATCAGACATGATGGGAGCTTCTGCCACCAGTCAAGAGAAACTGGTCCAGACAAAGGTCTACAAGAACAGCTCAGTTCCTACCAGAAACCTTCTAGATTTACTTTTATATTCAGTATCTTATTTTTAATTTGTGTGAGTAATCTGAAACATTTAATGCAGTTAAATGTGAGAGGAGAATAAAGGACTTAGAAAAACAGAAATGAGCTTATTTAAATTTTTATTTCTGGTTAGTTAAACTGTAAAACCTTGAGATGTTTTAATTTATCTGTGATATGTTTTGTGTTTTCCATCTGCCAGTCAGGAATTTTCCCACCTCCATCAGTTCATCGTTGGTTTGGTGTTGATTTATTTTAGATATATTCAAAAATATAAAATTCGGCTTGCAGCAAATCAGACTCCACCTGGATGATTGACAGGTTCTGGATGATGAAGATCTTTGGCCTATTACACAAAACTAGGATAAGGGATTAAGCCGGGATATAACAGAACTTATCTGTGATCCAGCTTCACAAAAGTGAGATAATGGATAGTGGGATTTGTTATGGTATAAGTTACCATGGAGATTCACTCTGTGGAGCTAGCCTGCCCCAGGATTTATTTAATCTCATTCCATATTACAGTCAACAGTTACTACAGATGGAAACCAATTTTTAATATAGTTATTTTATATTGTTTTATTATGATTAATATGAGTTTCTTTTATCTTTGTCTCTTTATACTTAATGTAATTTTAAATGGTTTCCTTTTTCTTGCTTGTAATGCTTTTAAATTCTTAAATGTGAAGGACTGAATTGTCTTGCACATGAAATGTGCTATACAAATAAACTTGCTATTAAATAAGGATAAATCAATAAAACCTCGAGCTCTGTTCAAAACTGAAATCACAATGTTCTGAAACTAAAATAAATTGGAAAATCCTGATAGATGCACATGTGCACACAGGTAGAAGCAGACACAATACATCCCATTATGGATGCAGTTAAAGAAAATTGCCCGTCCATACTGGTGCACTCTGGTGAAGCAGTTTCCAGCTCATTATGCACAATCCAATCACTGGGGTGAATTTCTGCAGTGTCCAGTCGGCATTTGGCCTCAAGGAGGCTCGTCCAATAAAACGGCAATAACTCAAAAAAGTATAGAGTTTAAAAATGTTAAAAGTTGTTGCAGACGTGCTGAATATGCTCAATGCTTTAATACCTGAAAGGCCACAGTGGCACAGACGGTGCAGGGAGGGATGAAGTGCCAAAGGTTGCAGCAAGATCACAATAGTGTGAAGGCATAAATGCATAAACTCATTCAGTGCATGCACCCTCCCCCCATAAACAAGAGACAAATGTGTGGTCTACCACAATATGTTGTGGATTATATTGATTATGTTCAAAGTTGTGACAAAAGTAATGCCAATTAGCTTCTCTCACCAAGATGCCAAATGTTATGAGTAATAACCTTGTTGTTTATGCATTAATGCCTTAAGAAATTGACACCAAGAAATTAATTTCTTGGTGTTTCGCTTCTTTTTCATTGGTCCTTGACTCCTTAATATGCTTTTACAGGGATTTCCTGCTCCGGCAGAAGAGCACGCCACTGTGTGGTCATGGTCGATCAATGATTCTGAGCACGCATTTATCCAGGATAGGTTTCACCTGGCTTGATGAATCCACGCCTACTTATCCTGGTTTGCGGTTTATGCAGCCAACGAAGCCTGGACGGCCTTATTGTAGATTGAATGAGCCCAATCCTGGATTACAGAATACTACTTTTGTGCAATAAACTCCTGGTTCTGGTTCATCTGTCTATAGTTGGTGAATATCCATCCATCCATCCATCCATCCATTCATCCATCCATCGTGACCGTTCTTGGAGGTCACCTGTCTGTCCATCCATCCTGTTCCCTGTCCGTCCGTCTCTCTCTTTGTTCATGCCTTCTGCTTTTGTTTCTTTGTTTGTTTTGTTCTGTTTCTTCTCCGTTTGTTGTTTAACGCGTCTTTCAGTTGTGTTACTGTGTGACAAAGTGTGTTTTTGTGTGTGGAGCTGCTGGGTGACATTTTCCATCGCAGGTGCGACATCTCGCTCCCCTGACAGCCTCTTGGATGACACACACACTAAACAACTCCTGATTTTACCTGCCTCCCACACACACACTCACACACACCTTCACCGTCCACCTCTGTCTCAGCTCTGCTGCTTGACAAGCTAATTTAGCCAATTACACGCAGGTGTGATGCTAATTTCCCCGAGCTGGCAGCCAGCTCCTGGAGGAGGTAAAAATAGCATAATTACACTCATCTGTCCCCCTGCAGGCAGACGGGCTCTCCCACTGGGTGTCGGCTCCACTGCCACCACAAAACACACACAGAAAGGAGAAAAACACAAACTGTTGGCTTTGATGATACAAGAGGAGGCGATGGACTATCTGTGTGTGTATCAGTGTGTAAGTAGAGGAATTTAAGCTTCAGCCACAGTTTCTCCTCTTTGTTTGCAGCTTTCAATGGATTTTCAGCAATACGCTGCAATTTACAGCAAGAAAAGAAAAACAGACTTTTGGTGCGGCAGGATAATTATGTGAAGCTGTTTTCAAAGGCGGCAAGGTTGGATGTGTCATTGTTAGACTGCGGAGAGAGGAGGAGAGTGTTTCAGAGCTGCAACAAAAAACAGAAAGAAGTCAGAACAGACAGAGGCCACCATAAATGTTTGAATCGTGTCTGAAAGGCCAGAGTTTCTCTCTGCACAATCAGCTTGTGTAACATCACATCAGATGTAACAAAGAAGCCAGTAGCTGGAAAACCAAATAACAAGTGTGGATATTTAAAGCCAATTAGGCTTTTAAATACAGATATTAGAAGGTTGGAAAAGAACAAAGCTGTGGGGGGAAAGAATGCAGCGAGGCTCTAACAGCTGAATAGGCCTTCGTTTTCCAACCTCTGACCCGTTTCTGCTGATTCTCAGTCAGGATGGAGTCACAGGCAGAAATCTGCAGCATCACCTGCAGATGCATGAAGACCACATCCTCCAGAGCCCCTCCTCTAACTAGCATCTAGCTCAAGATCCATGTTTAGTTCAGTTTATTAAGATCTTCATTAGCTTTTGCTAAACAGCAGCTATTTTTGGGGTCTTTAAATTTTCTTGAATGACTATATATTATATATAATATATATACATACAATTTACATACAAATACGCACAAAATGCAATAAAATACATTCAATACATGGACACGAACTCTTACAGAACATACAAAATACAAATATGATACTGAGAGCCATAACCCATGCTCCTACATTGAATCATTGTTAAAGAAAAACTAAATAAACATACAGATGAATAAATGTAACCTCAACGATGCCTACATTTTTTTTAAGAAAAGCTGGGTTTCTTCTTTGATGACAACAGTGATATTCGTTTATGAAAAGCACTGCTTTAACATTTTCTCACAAAATTATCAAGTTGATTTAATCATAATAGGAAACATATTTCAACATGAAACTTGTTTATTCTTAATCCATTTTATTTGTTCCATTTTTCAAATAATCAGTTCTGTAACATTTTAGTAGCAAATCATTAACATCTTTAAATCTGGTCACACTTATACTAAACTCGGTATCTTACTACATAAATGTCTTATGTGGTAAGACAGTAAAACCTGGACTTAGCTCTCCATCGTAGCCCGCTAGCATGTAGCACTGAGTGAGCGAGGCAGCGCTTAGTTTTGCGAACAGCTTTGACATTTGACCCGTAAGGGTTCATAAATTCATATCTATGTCTTCATTAAATTTTATTTTTGGATCTTATTTTCTTTCTTTATTCAGTAGTAGTAAGATTTGAATGGGATCTTCTTCCTTCCAGTGAAGCTGCTTTAACTGTTCAGGACTTACATAGCAGATGATTTGAGTGAAACCCTGACTGGAGCATCTAACCTGAGAACGTCTACGTTCCTGCCATCTACGCCTGCATGGCAGAGATGGAAAACAGCCCTTCTCTGTTTGGACAGCTTGTTGTTTTACAGGTGGGAGGAAAACTAAAGAAGGTGAGAGGGGGATTGATGGAGTTGATCATTATCCTGGCAGACCACCTTCCCAGTCACCTCACCGGACTTAACGTGTCCAGATATAAATACAGTTTGGAAGAATCTCATGGCTGAGACTTCTGTAGGAATATGAAACACGTCTCGGGAGTCTTCCCACCCTGCCAAGGAAATAAATTGGTACTGGGGGTAACCTCATCTACATTCCTGCCGTCACAGAGTCCATGTTTCTGAAGGAGCGTGTATGATGGCTCTGTCCATACAGACGGCATTATTCTTCACTCAGAGACAGATCTGTCAGTCACACTGAGTCCTGCTGAGACCCACCACCCTCATAAATGAAGGTAGGAAGCTTACAGAGAAGCATCAGGACCAGTCAGTGTCTTTTACTGCGAGAAGCTTCAGTGTTTATTCTGTCAAAGAGGTAAAAGAGTTCAACTCATTTTTTCCCCTGGAAACGATGACGTTCATCAGCCTCAGCTGCATGAGCTGAGACACGAACACCAACTAAACAATCATTTACAAATGCACATTAAAAATGAATGATGAATCCCTGATTTCCATCCTTTACGTAAGCTGGTGTTTTCAGGCAGATGCATGGTTTTCTGCTGGTGAAACAACCTCGGGGTCATTTCTCTGCAACCCTGCTGCTGGGAGTGTGTGTGCTCCACCTGTTGGCCTGCGCCCACCACAAACAGCAGACGGCCCAGCTTCATTATCGTCCGCCACCTCAGATGAGCTGTTCCTGCACACCCCATCCACCACAACCACCTCTGGAAGAAGTGTGGGCACCTGATTAGTGGCTCATGTTAATGTGATCTGAGATTCTGAGAGAGATTGAAACACACCTGCATGGTTTCTAACACACACACACACACGCAGTCAGATGAAGTGATTCAGCCTTGTTATTTCCTCCCTGGCTGCAGAGACCCTGACAGACCCCAGTGTTTGCCTGAATGTATTTCCTAACAGTTTCTGTGTGGCTCTTTTTGATTTGTTTTTTATTTCATCGCTCCATTCTTACATGAAGTCTTTCAGCTGGATCCTGCACACACACACACACACACACACACACACACACACACACACAGTGCAAGAATTTTAGGCAGGTGTGAAAAAAATTCTGTTAAATGCTTTAAAAATGTTCATGTTTTTTTTTCTTTTATTAATTCACAAAATGCAAAGTGAGCAAACAAAAGAAGATCTTAATTACATCTACTGTATATTTGGTGTTACTACCCTTCGCCTTCAAACCAGCTGAACATAGATGCATAATTGCAGAGGTTCATAGATGCAGGGGTCTTCATGCACCAGATGAAAAATATATCAAGCTTCTTTCCTGTGGAAATCAGAAGATGTCCAGTTGTGCCTGCAGCTTAGAACTGGTGGAAACCAGTGGGATCCAGATACATTCATCTACCATCCGATAAGTCTGACTAAAAGTGGTCTTTATGGAAAAAAAGCTCCTATGTTTTTGTGCATAGTTGAGTCACTTGGCCTTGTTAACCCATTATGGGTTATTTTTGACCCACTGCTGGGTAAAAAAGGGACCAACCCAGAATTTTTTTTTTTTTTTTTTACCCAACTTTCAGATTGAATATTTAACCCAAATATAATTTCTGGATATTGAGCCATGCTGTTGTGATGGATCCGGTATCTGGTCCAGGTCTTGCAAGGTCTTCCCTGAAAGAGACGTTGTCTGGATGGGAGCAGATGTTGCTCTTCAACCTGCATGTACTTTCCAGCATTGATGGAGCTTCACAGATGTGGAAGCTGCCGTCGCCATAGAAACTAATGCAACCCCATCCCATCAGAGATGCAGCTTGTCAACTGTCCACTGATAACGAGCTGGTTGCTCCCGACCCTCTTTAGTCTGCAGGACACGGCCTCCATGCTTTCACATTTTCATCCATCTGACCACAGAACAGTTTCCACTTTGCCTCAGAGCATTTTAGATGAGCTTTGGTCCAGAGAAGATGGATGGTGGTGTTTCTGGATCCTGGTCACATATGGCTTCTCCTCGGCATGAAAGAGCTTCAAGCAGCATTTGTGGATTTCTGGAAGTCTTCCTGAGTCCATGCAGTGGTTCCCAGTAGAGAATCATGTCAGCTCTTAATGCAGAAGATCACCAGCATCCAGCCTTGTCCCCTGCACACAGAAATTCCTCCTGATTTCTCCATCTTCTGATGATATTCTACACTGTAGATGGAGAATCTTCAAAGTCTGAGGAATGTTTTTCTGAACTTGTTCCACAACTTTTAGAGTCAGTTTGCCTCAGATTGGTGAACCTCTGTCCATCTGTCAATGCTCCTTTAATACCCAGTCATGTTATTGATGTGTCCCCAGTTAAACCAGTTCCTCCAGTTGTTACTTTCCCAGCCTTTTGTTGCTCCTGTTCCAACTTTTTACAGACATGTTGCTGCATCAGATTCAGAATCAGTGAACATTTTCCATCAAATAATAAAACATCTCAGTTTCAACATCTGAAATTTCGTTTATCTTCCACTGAGAATAAAATATATTGATGGGATTCTACTTTTATTTACACTTCAGCCATTTGGGGTTGGAGATTCATCTTTAATACACTTTCCCTCATCTGAAACATTCCCAGGATGACGGATTTAAAGAACCAAGCCTTCATGTAAGGATGTAAAGTTTTCATCATTAAACTGTGTTCCTGCTCAGTATCTATAGATTCACATGAGGTTGATTTATTTGTAACATTCCTCCACAGCGATCAATTCTTCAGCCTGGATGTGTCTGTGAAAGGAGCTGAGTAGATTAAGAAAGAACAGAAAGAGGGTGGAGGAGGTGAAGCAGAGGCACAAAGGTCCAGCTGTGAGATGAAGATGGAGGGAACGCAGGAAGAGCGGAGCGGATCTGGTCTTGGCTCGGCTTATTAGCATGTAAATCACACATACGCCGCCATGCATTCAGGGAGATGTTGCACAAACACAAACTGCACCAACACACGTTTCTTTGACTGAATGTTGTTGAATGAAGTCGTCTCCTGCCTGGTATTTTCATGATTATCTGTTGGCTGATGAAATTAAGTTAATTGCTTATTGGTATTTTAATTAAGTTTCTTTCTGGTTGGAGTTTGAGAGATTTTGGGAGCATTTATTGGTATTTTAATGAAGTATTATTTGGCTGTAGACTCAGTGGGAGAGCAGCTGAACAGGCATACACACAGCAGGTGGCCTCAAAGAAACACACACAAACAAAAATCATAACAGCGCGCACACATTTTTGAGTATCACATCCATCAAACACACAGTTTTTCCTGAAGAAAGTCCCAGATGTGTGTGTGTGTGTGAGGATATTTGTGTATTTATTGTCTCAAGCCAATGTGTTTGTGTTTCTCACAACTTTCTGACTCCTGCCTCTGCACATTCGACCCCTCCACCAACTATTCCACTGATCATTGTGCTGCTCACTGGGAAAAAATTGTTCCTTTGAGTGGGAATAACTTTCCGTGGAAGATTCATCGGCACGGTGGAGTCTTTGTGACAGGTGGAGCTGCGTCTAAATAAGTCTGTTTATGTATGAGAATGGATCTGCTGAGCAGCGAGGAGGCATTTTACATCCCAGCCAACATTCCCAGTCCTTCCTGGCTTCGACTCTCTCTCTGCTTCCCTTTATACTTATTACCAGCACAATATCACAGCAAGACAGAAAACCAAATCCTATTTTTGACTCAAATTTCTCTTTGTGTGCGTGAGTGGGCAAAAAAAAAAAAAAAACTGTACAAAAGGAATAAAGTGGAGTCATTTCATGAAGTGATTATGAGACGATTAACAGGTTAGAAACGTCTGGATTCAGGAGCTGCACTGTAAAATCTGACCTGTTGGCTTTACTCAGGAAATATGAAACTGCATCATATTAAGTTTTTAACTGGAGTGAGTTTAATGAACAGGAACGTTGGGAATTTATTAGTCGCGGAAGGAACTTAAAATCTTTTTATTTTCAACCCACATGATGGCTTCTGGTCCAACTTCCTTTTTAGTCGGGGATGAAGTGTAAATAGTAGGGAGGTTCGATATTGGCTTTTGTTTTTTTAAACCGATATCTATTGTCCATCTCTTAAATTTTCTGATATCAACCGATATGCAGACAATTGTGAGGTTGAATCTCTCATATTTTGAGAAATACAACTATATTCCGCTCTGAGAGCAAAGATCTCAAAATCTCCTTAACTCAGCCAGAGGAGTTCATTTTGGACATCTGGCTGCCACATATAAGATGCTAGTAGGTATTAGCCAACATGTGGCTAATTATAATGTTTCTGACAACATAACCAACAACTTAAAACCAGACATATAAGCAGCTTCAAAGCACGTCAGTCTGTAGCAGCAGCAGCAGCAGCATCGTAGTCACATGACTCTGAAAGGAATGCTGGGAAATAACGTTCCACAATAACAATGATTTTCCCACATGCTGGAGTGGTGCTGATGGAACAAAATCTCGTGAGAGCTCGTTCCGTTACGGATCTCACAAGATTTCCTTAATGAAAATATCAGTCCCAAATAACCGATGGATATATTCCGATATCACATTTTAATGCCAATATCGGCCGATATCATTGGTAGGCTGATAATATCGGACATCCCTAAATAGTTGTTGCTTAGCAATAGGAAGCGGGTGTGAATGTGGTTTTAGCTAAAATCATGTCAGACCACTGACCAGCAGCTGCGGGATCACTGGTTTAAACACAGGGATGAGCAGGAACTGAGACTACCAGCATTACACATCTATCATCATCATAATCATCATCATCAGTCTACAACAGGGGTGCCCAAGTCTGGTTCTCAAGAGCTACTATCCTGCAGTTTTCAGAGCATACCCTCGCCAACACACCCGAATCAAACGGCTACCTCCCTAATGCACATGTCATTCAGCTCTGCAGAAGCTGGTAACGAGCCAATCATTTGATTCAGGTGTGTTGGAGAAGGAATGCAACCAAAATGTGCAGGATAGGAGCTCTCGAGGACTGAACTTGGGCACCCCTACTCTTAAAACACATGTTTGAGTAAAGGTGCACTGATGAACATGGCAAAAAAAAAAAAAAAAACTTTCACCAAAAGAAGTTGATGTGCAATCAGACCTTCTGAAAGCTTAAATTTAAGTCATATAAAGTAGGAATGTTCTGCTCGACTCCGCCTCACTCTTATGAACCTGAAGTCTTGCTAGCGCTGTTTTGGTGGAAGTCTCATGCTGCGTTCCATTTTCCTCGGAACTGGAAAGTGGGAACTTGGGGGTGACGTCACACCCGACCAACTTGCGTTCCAGTTCACTGGTTGGAAAACCAGTTAGCAGCCTAGCAAAACAACATGTTTACTAAGGCTATTGCTATTAGCCATTGTTAGCACAGCTGGCGTTGTAGATCACATATACCACATGAAAAATGTGAATTACACGACAGCAGCTTCCCCCTACATCTGTAAGCAATAAGATATTAGAAGTGTGAGTAAATGAAACATTACAGGAGCTTCTAAAACTGCCAACACTGGGCGCGGCCATCTTTAAGTCTGAACTCGGACCTGCGAGGATTGTCCGACTTTCCGAGCGGGAAATCAGACTTCAGGGGGCCGTTCCAGTTGAAACTTCCTACTCGGAACTGGGAATTTCCGTCGTCCACGTTCAAATGGAACGCAGCATTGACATGCCGAAAGCCACGTGACCACACTCACCGAGGCCTCTAGCGTCATCCGCGAGTGTCGAGCTGAAATCTTGAAGGGACTGGGTTTATTAATCTGTCAATGCTCAATACGGGTTCCAATCACTTGGGAATTTATGAAATAATTTATCACAGAGGATAAGGAAACACTTACAGAAGGTTGATAACGTATCTTTTATTATACACTGAGTCAGAGTCAAGACAGCTCCAGGCAGCGCTTCCCTCAGCTGCAGTACACATCCACAGCCAGCAGATGGAGCTCATGCTAACCGTCTCAAGACTTCTTGTCGATCTCTTGGCAGCCGTGTCAAAATGGGTCATTGTCTCATGAGGCTTTGTTTTCACCATCCCTAATATAAAGTCTGATTAAAAAGCAGAACACACGTTTAAAGTTTAGTTTCTGAAGTCTGTTTTTTTAATTACTGCAGGACAACAATTTGACAAGGTGGCATGCCAGGCTCGGGCGCAGATTCCAAGTAAAAGCAGTTCAAGAGGTCTTTATTTGATGAGCAGCAACTGCTGGAACATCAGCAACAAGTGACAAGGACTATCTGACAGAGATCTGAGGGAAGGGGGAGATTATATACAGCACTCGATTGGGGGACTCTGATGAGGCACAGGTGGAGCTCATGAGTAATCAGCTCAGGTAATCAGGAATGGAGGGATTTTCAGGGAGGAACCATGACAACATTTAAGTGTTTAATCAGGATTTGATCACATTGTTACTTTTAAAATGTGACAATTTTGAATGATTCAAAACTGGTTGATGGAAAAGTTTTATACTAAAAGTGCCTTTGGATGAAAAAACATCCACAATCCTTTGATTTAAAAACACTTCTTAGTAAAAACAGGTGCTTTTTAACATCAATTTTCCATTTACATGGAGGCAATTAAAATATTTCAACTTAAACATTTGAATAAAATCAAATATTCATGACAAATTCCAGGATTTATTCCGTAAAAGAAAGCAGGTCTGCAGGATTTATTTAAAGCTGTGAAGCTGCTTCCCTCTAAACTCAGAGGAAACAATATCTAATATCAGCCCACTGCTCTCTGATACTCACAGTACAGAGATGGGTGAAATGCAGAGCCCTAATTTCCCCTCGGGGATCATACAAGTATAACAAAAAAAAAAAAAAAAAAAAATCCGCTGCTGAATTTCAGCCATCAGGTGCTGGAACAAGCAAAAAGCTGGATTAAAATGTCAGATTTTCTATAAGGTGAGGAGAGAAGTGATGCTTCAAGAGAAAAATAAGGATAAAGACCTCAAACCTGTGTAAATATCTAGTTTTTCTACAACTGGACATTTCCTCTTAAAATTCCAGCTGGAGGAGAAAATATGACATCAGATCCGTAGTGAGGCCACGATGAATTAAATATTTACTAAAAAAAAAAAATAAGGGAACGCGCTAGATTTATCGCTAGTCGCAGAGACCAGAGGGGTCTGAATACTCACTAAATATGACAGTCAGTCAGCTGGCAACACTGCAGGTTACTGGCTGTTTCCATACTTGCTCTATAGGGGATTATCACATTTCCTGGTTCCGGTTTCGGGAAGTGAAAAAATTTGGACTTTCTCTTTTGGGGGATGTTAATAACAGCCGTTCTTCCTCTTTTATAATATTTAAAAAATTGAAAAACCCAAAATAAATTAATTTTTTTTTTTGAAGTAAAGATAAATGGAAAAAAAGTGAAAAAAAGATCGATTTGCTGGGGGAAGGGTGAACTAAATAAAAAAAAACACGTTTGTTTGTCCGCGGGGGGGGGGCACAACAGCATCTAAAGATAGCAAGATTAAGCTAACTACTTTATGAAATGATAATCTTGAAAAAAAAAAAACACACAAAAATGGGGTCGGCCTGCTTTCCCCCGGATACCGGGGAATAAAGGGGGGGGGCAAAAAGGGGATGTTTGAGATGCTTGTGTGTAATTATTGGCACAAAGTTAGGCGGTATCAAGAGCTAATAAAAACCTCCACAAAAAACTCCGTAAACTTTGTAAATGAATAAATGCAAATGAGAAATCTCATACCAAAAAGTATGCTGAGAGGAAGGGGATAAAGGGAAGAGTGGTGGGAGAGAGCCGTTGTGAAAAAAAGAAACATATAATAGACGCCGCACTTTGCGGCGGGTGCAAGGTGGGAAGAGTAGCTTTTAGATGTCAGAATAGTGAAAATTAAAATAAACAAACACCGTCAACTGTATCTCATCCCCTGAGTCCCGACTTGGGAGTGGAGACGGTCTACAGACAATGTGTGTGTTGATTCGGACTTTAAAATTAGAGTTAAGACGCGGAAAAAGCTGCAAGGGAACGGGTGAGTGCGCCCGGGGAACAAACGGGTTTCTTACATAGTTGATCATAAACTTCGGCTATCAATCAATCGCATCCATCCATCGATCCAGAATCAATTCAGTCTCAATCAATAAAGAAAGAATAATTAAAATTTGTTGATAATATTAAATAAGAAGGAAAGGAACGAACATAACACGGAAGAAGGGGGAGAAAAAGGCCCAAAACGGAAATCAGAACTATACTTGTATAAATGCAGGTGCACCCAAGTGGCAACCTCCGGTGGCCAACTATGAGTTTACCCGGAAGAAGTCATTTTTGTAGTTCTCCCTTCATCCGCTAGGGGCTGCAAAACAGAGCAAATCCCCACAGACTCCCATGTTAAAAACACCAACTTCACAGCAGAAACAAACATGTTTACAGCCTGGTTCAAAAATCATTTTAGGTTTAATCGGTCAAGTTTACCTTCATGTCAACTGTGAGAGGATTGATTTTTTTTTATATCTTATCTGTTTAGATGTTATTTAAAGCAGAACTCAGTAACTTCAGCTCGGGGCTCCCTCTAGTAGTGTCCTTTCACTGTCGTAAAGGTCAACCCCCCCCTACACCCCCATAGCACACAGACGGCTTCTCTACCTGTCTTTCCTCTATTTTGATCCCTGGATATATTTCTAAGCTTTTACTAGCTTGTTGATGCTACGTTGCTACGTTGGTAGCAGCAGCTCGTCTCTCTGCTCAAAGCAAAGTCCTGCATCTTCTTAAAAGGGGCGTTTTACCTGCAAATTGTGGGTTAATATGCCGTGGATTATATTTTTCTCTGGTGTTGGCGGGTAGCAGGTAAGAATACAAACTTTTATTTACTTTTTGCGGACATGACAACCCGGCGCCCAGGCAGCGCAAGCTACGTGAATCACGCTGGCCCAGCAAAGAGTTGGCTATGAGAGCCAGGAGCCGTGTTTAGGCGGTGTGAAGCTAAAGAAATGTTTTCTTCCAATTAGCGCTGGTAGTCTGGTTCAAATCAGAGCTGGAAGCAGCTCGGTAGATAGGGGACCTGAGTACCGTACAGCGGTTTCTGTTGTCACAAGTTCTGCTCGGGTCGGCACAGGCAAAGTTGCATAGAGCTGCTCGCAGGCCAGAGGCACCGGCGGGAGGGGGGGAAACATTGAATTGCTCCGTAAACACTTTGTTTAGCCCCACAGGGATTCCGAAAAGCATTTATTGAGGTAAAAAAGTTACTGAGTTCCCCTTTAAATGTAGAGTCCAAAGTCCCCCCACCGTTTCTGTTTGCAAACAACAGTATTCAAACGGAGCGCCCCTCCCTCTCAGGCTAATGGACGCCTTGTTCTTCAGCCTTTTCAGCTTCAAGCCTCATTCAGAGCTCAGAAGCAGGTAAAAGTCAAACTAATATTTATCCTGGTTTTCCAATGTGCGCTCTCTCAAGCTCTTACCTTTTCTTTGGTGCATCTGCCGTTTTTCTTTCGTTTTTTTTTTTTCCTTTCTAGAGTTTGAGTGACTGGCGTCTGCTCCAATCATGAGCTTATTCCCACATAGCGTCATGCTCTTAGCTCTGTCATTGGCTGGAGATATAAACAGAAATCTCCACCCAGAAACGTCTTGACCAGACAATAACAAGGCGAAAGAGCGAATTACAGACAGGGGGAGAGACTTTCTAGTCAGATAGCGAGTCCAAACATGTCTTACCTTTACCCCACCGCTTAGGGGGCTAATCTTCGTTAGCTCCTGTTAGTTTTCGAGTTAGCTCGGTTTGTATTTAGCCCAGAGTACGTTGGCTGTCAATCATTTGTCCAGCGCTGTGCCCATTTTAGTATTTTCCGGGAGTGACGACACACGTGACACGGCAAGATGGCGACGGTGGGACACATCCAGCTGGCTTCGTTTTTCTCTGTTCAGACGAAACGCATTACTACGTCCACCTCTATTAACGGTCTATGGGTGCACCGCTCCAATTTTAGTTCCACAAACTCGCATGTGGGATTTCGACCCCTGTTGTCGAGGCGCTGAAACTGCACTGCAAAAACTCAGATCTTACCAAGCATATATTTTTCTAATTTCTAGTCAAAATATCTCATCACACTCAAAATAAGACAATAGTACCTAAAGAGAAGCGTTTCAGTGAGATATAGGATCTTGTTTTAAAGCAATGCATCTTATATCAAGAAATCTTATCAAGAAAATTTAGTTTGTTCTATTGGAAGAATTTTTTTTGCTTATTTCTTGAAATGAGATGCATTGCCTAAAACAAGCTCCTGTACTGAAATGTTTCTCTTTAAGTAGTTTTGTCTTATTTTGAGTGTGATGGGATATTTTGACTAGAAATTAGAAAAATATACTTGATAAAATTTGAGTTTTTGCAGTGTGAAAGGTGGATTATTGCTGATCTGAGTTCAACATGGGGACCAGAACATGTTTTCCTGAGAACTGGTTTCCTTCCAGTAGGGGAACTGGAGCTGGAGCTCATCAAGAAGACATAAGATGATGTTTAGACATTCTAGTTTGTATGATTGAAAAATGGACACAACGCTAGAGTTTATTTCTATTTTCTATTTTTTGTCTTTTCTTTAAAAAAAACAACAACTTTTTACTGAAATTATTAGAAACCTTTATTGTGTCAGCTGAATTATTAACACAAATAATGTGTCCATATTATTGACACATTATGAAAAAAAAAACATGAAAAAGTGTTGTGTATTTTCAACTCCCAAAGTAAACCTGCAAAGTTTCATACACTCAGTTACCTCTAATTTGTTGTTAATAGAAGTAAACAGCATTGTGGGTGATTAATAGAAGTGTTACCAGGCAAATATCTCAGGAAGCCATCGGCCTCCGATGATGACGGACACCTCTATCAATGGTTAGAGTCATGAGAATCCAGGGACAGCCCCCACATTCACTTAGGAACACCATAAGGATCCAGAAAGAAGTGAAGCCCAACATTGTACATGATAGGAAGATGAATACTTCACTATAAACCCCTTCATCTCCATGGAAACCAGCATGATTCATGTCAAACAAAGGCAGAGTCATAGGAGAACACATTAGCAGAGTTTTTTTTAGAGCTGGAATAAAAAACACAGAAGTAAGAGCTGGTTTCTGATTGGCTGCTAGCTTCCAGAGTTTCTGTCCCACAGTGATGAGACAGACGTCTCTGTAACCAGCAGAGTCTCTGCTTTCATACAACACCTTGTTTGTGTGGAGAAAAGATCAGAAGCTCTAAAGTAGACAGTCTATTCTCATGCTTTTCTTACATTCACGTATAATTGTTGGGGTCTGAACTGTGTTTGGTTTGGATGCCGATGCTTGGTAGTGTCTTTGTAGCTGAGTTTCACCCAACATATTGCTATGCTACCTGTTAGCATCGATGCTTCCTGGTGTCTGCAGACATCTTCTGGACTGGAGGATCTCATACTGACCCCTGTAAAGAGGGGTCTGTGATGAAAAGTAAGAGAAGAAAGGGTGAAAACCGTTAAACAGCAGGGAAGAATACGATTGGAAATAAGGAGATAAAAAAAATTCTAACAAACATCAGCATGAAAAATTAAAATGAACTGTGGCTTCATGTGTTACAATCTTCAAGTTTGTTTGTTATCAGGAAAGAAAACAAGGTCGTTTCTATGGTTACTTGATCATTCGGTTTAATATGTGACATGAGGTTTGTTTCAATGTTTTCTCTAGAGAGAAAACAAAGGTTTGGAAAGAGTTTTGTTATCTTTGACTCATCTGCAGTACGACTCAAATGCAAATAAGTAAAAATCAGCCCCTTTGACGATTCCTGACATTTTTCACATAACCTGCATCAGCTTGTAGCAGCAGTTTTCAAACTGGGGGTTGGGAACCCCAAGTGGGTCTGATGATAATTTCAGGGCATCACCAAATCATAAAAAAAAAGGCTTTATTTATCAAATAAATTTGGGATCAATATTAAAACACTTGCACTTGCAAAGAGAATTATTGCATTAATAACTAAGTTATTACTAATGCCTTACCCAAAGTTGGCGTTATCTCAGCGAGGAAAGCTGATTTTGGGCATGTAGGTGCCTCGTCACAGCAGTGAACCAAACCCACCAGAAAACATTTATTCTCCTTATTTATGAAGTTTCTGATAGTTTTCAAGCCTTTTTATGCAGAATTTTTACCATTGAGTATACAGAAAGAACAATATTACAGGCTTTATTCAAAAGATCCAAATTTGTCCCTATTTTGGTGAGAAAAGCTGAATTTTACCATTTGTGTCCCTTTATCCACTGCTGTTAACACAACATCCACTTTACCCTCCTTATCTACGAGGATTCAGACGGTTTCCAAGCCTCACATTAAGAGGATGCCACAGGACGACCCTGTAGATGCATTACACAATTACCACTCAGCTCAAAAAGTTTGAAACCCGCCAGTTTATAGGACAGGATGTTTTCTATCTCAGCCATGAGCAGTCCTGTGCAGTGGTTGTTTCCATGGTTGCGTTCAGGAGCTCTTCTTTCTGTCTGTGGTGAGGGTTGCTTCACTTTTGATGTGTGGCTCCACGGAGCCGCAGAGATCTTCATCCCCGTCATGGCAGCTCTGACGCCGTCCTCCGTGGCAGTGCTGGTGAGCAGATTCTGTCTGACAGTCTGTTAGGAAACATGTCTGCAGCTGCTAGTTTGTGTCAAGTGTTGTTGCAGCAGCTGTAACATGCTGATTTAAGGTGGCATATTTAGTTTCAACATGACTGTAAGGAGAGGAAGGGGAAGGAATCTAAGTTAACCCTTCTGGGTCGCTCTAATTTACTGCACTTTCAGGTCAGTAACACGTCCTTCCCCTAAATCTGCTGGAAAGTACAAATTTATCCTATTTTCCACTTTTCCCCAACATGTCTTTAAATCAAATTCAGTCCAAATAAAATCTACCACATATGAAATTAATGAAACTATTTTAACCCTTTAAATACCGCCTAATTCAAGATGTCACTAAAACAAAAGTAAGTAAGTAAATTTTGTTTCTATAGCATCTTTCAAAGGCAAGGGAACGTCACAAGATGCTTCATAAAGGAAATAAGTAAAAATGCAATAAAACAAAAACACAAAATCAGTTTTTCTGTCTATTTTCCTGAAATACATGTTTGTTTCTAAATTTCTGGAGACTTTTAGTTGTAAAAAATAATAAGAGAAGAATTAAAACTCATGTATATGTGTGTATATATGACATTTAGGCTACTCAACAACTGGTTTGTTAGTTTAAGAAATCACATTTTGACACCCTGAGTAGTTATTTTTTGTTACTTTGTAGATACAGGCTTTATGTCAATAAAAAACAAGAAAGAAGAAATGAACAAACAATTTAAAAACATTGAATTTGATCTGTTAAAACCCTCATCCTCCACATATGTATGATATGGAAACTGATTCATTTTATGTGTTTTTAAATATAAACATCATGTGATAAAATTAGATTTAAAGGGTTAAAATAATTTAATTAATTAGATATTTTTGTATTTATATAAGAATTCAGGCTGATTAAGGGATTTGAGCAAAAAGGGGGGAATATTACAATTTTTTTTATAGAGGAGGAATATTTTTTGTTCTACCTGAAAGGGTAGACATTTTTCCAGTGTCCTGTAGACCAGATAGGAATTTTAAAGGTTTTCCCATCGAGGGAAAAAAAATGAGAACTGTTGCCAAAAACTGAGGAAAAATGATGTGAAAGGATAAAAGCGTCCATAATGAGGAGGTTGAATATGGCTCTCTGCATATCAGCAAGCTGGAAACTCACAGATCAGATAAAATCAGGAAATAATCAAAATCATGACGGTGACGTGACGGAAGCGGCAGACCAACTCTGGAGTCACAGCCGTCGTGTCCCCAGTGAGGGAGGATTACTGGTTTCAGATACTGGTTCAGCTCTGTGTGAGAGAGGGGGGGGGGGGTAATGGAAGGATGGCACAAAGTGGCTGAACAGCAGAGAATAGCAGCAAATGAAAGATTACATGACTGGTTCAGAGAGGAAAAACGACGTATTTATTCAGGACTCCTACAGAGTGTCAGGAATGTCCTGCATTTTACATGTTTGCATCATACAAACCGCATTCAGAATGGTTTTTATTCACCTTTTTTATTTTTTTCGTTTTGGGCAACACAAGAAAAGTATTCAGAAAAAAATGAAAATAAATTGTGGTTTTACAGAAATGTTCTCAGTTCAGGATGAAGCCAGCAGAGACAAACCTGGTGATGTTATTCTGCTTCAGCACCAGGAATATAATCCAAATTCTAAAATCTGGGACTTGGATCGTTCATTTAGATGATCTCTTCTCATAATAGTAATAATAATAATACTAATAATGTGGATCAGAACAGAAGTCAACGGGAGGGACCTGATTCTGCCCACAACTTCTAAAACCACATCTGAACCTTTTCCTTGAGGCTTTTGGCCAGAGAGACGGGATAGGCTGAGGTATCTCACACACACACCCACACGCACGCACACGGGCGTGCACATACAAACACACATGGGTGTGCGCATACACACAAGGCCGAGAGCTGTGAGAATATTTTCTTGAGGCCTCAAGGTGTCAAGAGATCCATCAAACCACCAACAACTAATTATTACCTTCCTTTCCTTTCTCACCATTTCTGTGTGTGTGTGTGTGCTGGTGTGTGTGTGTGTGTCCTGGCCCCTAGGGCCCACTAGTGTACATAATGGCTTTTTGAAAAGATTGTCAGTTTAAAAAGACGTTTGATTGACACCTCCTGATGTCTCAATCCAATTAGAGAGAGAAAGAGAGAGAGGAGTGAGAGAGAGAGAGAGAGATCAGGGAGGAATGAAAAAAACCTGAATGAATTAATTAACTGATCGGTTGAACTTTTGAATATTTTAAAAGCATGTAAAATGTAAAAAAATTTTTTTTTTAAATGAATAAAACTCAAAACTCTCCCATATTTAAAATATTGTTAAAATGCTCTCATTTTAATTTTCTTCTTAATTCTACTAAAAAATAGCAGGTCACACAAAGAAATATTTATAGACTGATACACACAAAAACAGTCATGTCAGCTTTGATATTTTATTAGATTAGGAAAAAATGCTTATCATCAAATAAAACAGCATCTAATGAATTTCTATTATTTCATTTAATCATTTATTTATTTTAGAAAACTGCAGTTTGATATAACAGGCTGTCATTTGAGAAAAAAAAAATCCCATCGGTAAATCATCCTAAAAAACTCAAACTTATTTTTGTCTATTTTAAAAGAAATAGCTTCTTCATAAAATACTAAATTATTAAACTAAGAGAATCTGTCATCTTCTGTCATTGTTGTCATTTAATATTCAGGTTATTTCTTATTTGATCAAATAATTCAGATGATTTTTTTTTTTCCATCAGTGGAAGTTTGTTAAAATACAAAATGTTTCTGTGAATGAATAAAAGAAAAATGACGGAAAACAAACAGCTGAATAAAAAATAAATGAACAAACTAAGATTAAAATTTAAAGTGAGTCATTATCATCAAACTAAAACTAAGATAAAGAAGAGTTAAAAAAATATCAAACAGAAATTTATTGTCTCCAGTAGATTAAAAATAAAGACTATGAGTACAAAAATGTTGATAAAAATATGAAATAGAGCTTAATGTAGCAGTCCACCTCCTCACCATGAAAAAGAAACCTTACATTACAGATTTCCAAATAAAATAAATAAAATATTTCTAATAACACATTTTGTTGTATAACGGAAACAATAAATAATAAATAATAATTTAATTTAATATTGTTTGTTAAAATCTAAAGTCTTCCTCTTTTTCCTGATGATTGTTTCTCTTTTCATTGTTTACAAAAACCGTATTAAAACATATTTATTAGCCTATATGTATTTATTTGTAGAGCAGATGTAAAAATGTTTTATGTCTTTATTTAAAAAAAAAAAACTCACATTGTTTGTCTGTCCATGCCCCAAAATATTCTATATCATCTCCAGATTTCCAGCGAACAGACAAGCACACACACACACACAGAACACACACCACACACACACACACACACAGAGTGGGTCGGGCCCCTCGGGGTCCTCTATTCAGTCTAACTAACAAAGCCCAGGACCTAAACCCAGCATGTCTGAAAAAACACTCTGAGTGTGTTTTGTAAGTGTGTGAGTGTGTTTTGTAATTGAGTGTGAGTGAGTGTGTCTCAGTGTGTGTTTTGTATTTGTGTGTGTGTGTGTTGCACTAACAAGGTCCAGGCCTCAGCGTGATGACGATCTTAACGAGCTGTCTGGCGCTCTTCAGCTCTCAGCTCAGACCTCTGGTCATTAATGACGGTGCTGTGTGTGTGTGTAGGCGTGTGTGTGTGAGAGTGTGTGCCGTTGGTATAAATGAAATAATGCCTCAGTGGGAGAGAAAAAACATTTAGTCTCTTTTGGCGCCACAATGTCAAGGTTTGAATGGCTGCTGTCTCCTGTTAGAGTGAAGGTTTCACTCACTGTTGGCCAAAGAAAATCCATCATTTCTCTTTTTTTCAGGGTTGTTCCTCAAAATAACAGAAATACGACTCAGCAGAGTTGGAGCGTCTGTCCGATTATTCCAGACAGTCCACCAACCGGCAGCAATCCTCTAATGCGTTAAAAGGATCAGGAATGGAATCAGAATAAGGATCAGAATCAAGATCAGGATCGAAATCCGAAATAGGATCACGGTCATAATCAGAATCAAAATAAGGATAAGGATCAGGATCGGAATTAGGATCAGAATCAAAATCCGGATCAGATTCAGGATTGGGATCAGAATCAGAATCAGGATCAGGATCAGGATCAGGATCAGGATCAGGATTGGGATCAAAATAGGGACCGGGATCAGTGCCAGAGCCAAAATCAGATAAGAAACGAAAATAAAGAGAAACAGTAAAACAAATGCGTGAATTCTCAACAGCATTCACGCAATTAGGATCAGAATCAGGATCATGATGATGATCAGGATCGATATCAGAATCAGGATCAGAATAAGGATCAGAATCAGAATCAGGATCAGCATCAGGATCAATATCAGAATCAAAATCAGGATCAGAATAAGGATCAGAATCAGGATCAGGATCAGGATTGATATAAGAATCAAAATCAGGAATAGGATGGATATCAGAATCAAAATCAAGATCAGAATCAGAAACAGAATCATGATCTAGATCTATATCAGAATCAAAATTAGGATCAGAATAAGGATCAGATTCAGAATCAGGATCTGCATCAGGATCGATATCAGATTCAAAATCAGGATCCGAATCAGGATCAGGTTTGACATCAGAATCAAAATCAGGATCAGAATAAGGATCAGAATCAGGATTGATATCAGAATCAAAATCAGGAACGGGATCGATGTCAGAATCAAAATCAGGATCAGAATCAGGATCAGGATCATGATCAGGATCAATATCAGAATCAGGATCAGAATCAGAATCAGAATCAGGATCAGGATCAGGATCAGAATAAGGGTCAGATAAGGATCAGGATAATAATTCCGTATCAGAATCAGAGACAAGGACAAGGATTGTATCAGAATCAAAATCAGGATTAAAACAAGGATCAGAATCAGGGTCAGAATTAGGATCAGAATCAAAATCAGGATCAGATTTAGGAATCACAATCAGAACCAGAACTTTCTTCTTGTGGATGTGATTTTGGATGCTGTATGCCTTGCTGTCAAGAGGAAGAAGACAAAGAGGAAGAAGAAGAAACTTTATTTATAGAGCACCTTTAAAGACAAATTCACAAATTGCTTCACAGAGTGCATCGTAAAAACAACAAAGGGAATACACAAGATAAAATACAGCAAAATAAAAACAAAACAACCAGTCAGATGTCCAGTCAACGAATAGCTTGTCTGAATAAAAATGCCTTCAGCTGCTTTTTAAAAGAATAAACGGAGTGGGCCTCACAGAGAGACAGAGGCGGGTGTTCCACAGTTTTGGAGCCACAGCTTGAAATGACAATTCTCCCTCGGGTTTTAAAGTAAGTCCTTGGGACAATGAGACGGTTCTGGTCCCAGGAGAAGAGCATGGGACCAGAGGTGTAAGGGTGCAGCAGGTCACAAACATGTTTGCCCATGCAAGGCACTAAAAGTCAGAACTAAAATTTTAAAATCAATTCAGAATTTGACAGGGACCCATTGAAGGGTGGATAAAACTGGTCTGGACCATCTGCTAGATCCTGTTGAAAGTCTTGCTGCAGCATTCTGAGCCATTTGAAGATGAATAATCTAAACGAGAGGAAATAAAATCATGAATCACCAATTCAAGATCAGAGTTGGATAAAATACGGCTTAGTTTTTTAATGTTTCTCCAATGATAGAAACAGTTCTTGACCCAAAGTCTTGAATGGCTGTCCAGAGACAAACCAAATACCAAGATTTCTGATGCTCAACTGAACAGATAAGTCTTAAGGCCCTTTCAGATAGAACGCGTTTTTCGCCGAGTTCACCGCGGGGTAGGGCGCAGACTCGGCGGCAGCAAACACGTCAGGCACGCGTTGCTAAGCGACAGACCAGGAAGTGTTTTCTCCCCGGCACGCTTCGTTGTGAGAGATGTACCTCTCATGGTCGCAGCAAAGAGCTTTGCTCCAAGGGAGGAGGAGGAGATCAGCAGCAGATAAAAGGGTGGGGGTCCACCTGATCCTGATAACAAGGCAGAACTTGGGGGAGTTCATGCTCGTCCGCGAGCTGCATTCTTTCACACAGACCGCTTCCAGGTTTACTTCAGGCTGAACAATGACCACTTTTTCCCCCTGAAGTGGCCTCTCCTATTGGACGCGCTAGGATGTCGTCACAGCGCGCTGCGCCCGAATTGAAAAATGTTCAATTCGAGCGCAGCGGCGTGAGCGCCACCGCAGCGGCATGCGCCCACCTTGCGCGCCGCGGTGCTCCGCGGCATGGCGGAACACGCTGCCGCGGCGGTACCACATACACAATGAATGGGTTTGCCGCCGTCCTCTTGCGCTTGCCGCGTTCTATCTGAAAGGGCCTTTAGTCTTATTGAAATTTAACTGAAGGCAGTTTTTAGTGGGCCATGTCTTTACACTTGAAAGACAATCCCTTAACTCCGACAGTTTGCACAACTCTGATTCCATAAAGGGATGATAACATAGCAGTATAAACTATTCCATGTAGGTGATACTGCTGCATATGCCAACTCTCCAAATAAAAAAACTTCACTTTTTACAATGGGGGATTACTTTGGCACGCTAGACCTCCCTTCTAAGTAAAAGAGTTGGGAGCGGTGATGATATGCAGCTTTACCCAACGACCAAGTTGACGTCATTTTGATTGGCTACACCTTATTTGGCTATAACCTTATTTAAAGAAACTAGGTCAAACTGCCCTAGTGGTCGGACTTTGTAAAGGCTGTCTGTTAGCATCATGGGCACTTCAGAAAATGAACTATGTTTATCAAACATGACAGCATTTAGAAAATAAATAAACTGACAGGTAATGACAAGGTTGTGGTCGCCTCCCTCAGTGTTGCTGCAGAAGTTTTCTTTTGAATCCAATTGTTCAAAATCCCAGAACTGAATTAAGCCATGTTGAAGGCAGTCAGACATGCTAGTTCGACTCACATCGTGTATCAGCACATATGCTGCTGTGTGATTCAACCGTTTTTGAACAAAGAAACAAAGCAGACTATGAACAGGGACTTTGATGCTTGCTTTGGACATTCACATGGCCTCATCAGTGCACAACAGATCATACTATACCCCCAAAACCCCAGAAAAGTGAAATTTGATGTCTTGGCACCTTTAAAAGAAAATTACAATTGAATGTCATCGGCGTAAAAATGATAAGACACATGTTTAAAATGAATAATGATTTTGCCAAGAGAACTGATGTACGATAAAAACAAAATTGGACCTAAAACAGAGCCTTGAGGAACACCAGGCATCAGAGGAGTGGTTTCAGACAAAATGGTATTTATACACATGGAGAACGTTCAATTTGCCAAATATGAAGAAAACCACTTCAAGACCTGTCCCAGAAATCCCAAAGTCAGTCTTCAGTCTCTGTGGTAGGAGTGTATGATCTACTGGGTCGAATGCGTAAGACAGGTCCAGTAGGATCAAAACTGAATACTACACATCAGCTGAGCAGATATTCTTCTGCATCTGCTGTTGCAAGGTTAAATATACTTTTAGGGAACAGCTGATCGAGGTGGTAACAAAATATGAAAAATGTTTACAACACATGAGGTGTATAAATACATGGACACTTCTGCATGCACAACTTCGTCCTACCACGGACCAAGTTTGTTGTTAAATATCAACTCACCAAGTCAATGCAGCCACCTCACCCCATCACGGATGAAGCTTCTTGTGGAGTATTGCGACATGCATTGTTGCTAAAGAGAACACCAAACCGGTTTATATTTACATTTTTTGCAGACTACTTACTGTTAGTAGCATGTAACCCTCTTCATTAAAGCTATAGTGTACAGTTTCAGAATCAGTTCAGATTCTGAAATGATTCAGTTCAGAATCATGCACTGAAACCCGCCCCACCCTCCAACATGACACACACACACACACCCACTCCCTTCATCCCCAACACCCATGCACCTTCTCCCTCCACCCCCACATACATACCCCCCCCCCACCTCCCTATACCCCCAACACCCACATGCACCCCCCCCACACACATACACCGACCCGCCCCACCCTCCAACCTGACACACACATACACTCCCTATACCCCCAAAACCCACATGCACTCCCCCACACACATGCACCGGCCCGCCCCGCCCTCCAACCTTACACACACACTCCCTCCCTCCACCCCACACACATACACCCCCCACCCTCCCTAAACCCCCAATACCCACATACACTCCCCCCACACACATGCACCAGCCCGCCCCTCCCTCTGCAGTCGATCTGATAGTTACCCGTGCTTGCATCACGTACACCTTTACAAAAAATAGATTTTTATCTTTTGTGAGCTCACTCCAAATAGTGATTTGGCTTTCTACAACCATCTGAGATGACATGTTCCTATAAATAAATCTGCTTTTAGTGAGGATGAAAGCAAATCTAGAGCCAATGGATGATGCATGTAAGTGGTTGCATTGAGAGCTGTTTCTAAGCAACTTTGCTTTACTGTACAACATGTTGTTCAGGTATAATGTACGGACGACAAATAGTCCGGGTTGTTTCTTCTTCAACAATCCGTCAGTGGAGTGAAAGCCTTCCTTCTGTGTTAAGAAGGTAGGTTCAGGAAGGGTTCTGGATTTTAGCAAGCCTAACTGTTCTTAGTATTTACATATTCCAACAAACAAGGCGAGTAAAATATCTACATCTAGACTGGGAATTTCTCCAGTTTCTTCATACTTTGCCCAGTTCTACTGGCTTAAGGTAAATCATTTAAGCCCTGTGCCTATGTTTCAGGCCTCTACTCAAAAATTACATCCTCATAACAGGCACTTGCAGACAAGTGATTTATAATAAATGAGCTGCCACCAACCATTCTATCATATTAGATCAGATTAGATTGGATTCAGCTTTGTCATTACACATATACAGGTAAAGAGTAACAAAATGCAGTTTGGCATCTAACTATTGTAGCAGTACAATAAGTAGTAACATAAATGTACTGTGTGTACAGAGTATATAAATACAGTATGTTAGAAAACACAGATATAGGTACGGTTTGCATATAAGGTGCAGATTATGACATAAGCCCAGTTTCCACTCGTGGGTCTGGGTCGGGTTGGGCCAGGCCAGATCGGGTGGGTTTTGGTGCGGATATGTTGATTTCACGCTGTGTCCCCACAGCAAGCTGTACCCTTACCCTGGAGGCGGAGTATTAACCAGATAGCGCTGCTATGTGATGGCGTGACATCATCCCAGTGCAATGCCTTTTAACCAAAACACCACACCACATATGACAGAATCAAAGGAGTCACCACTGCTTTGTTTTTACGCCGGGTCACGCAGGAAGTGACGGATTTTTCAATGAATCAACGGATTGCTGTGTATTAGCTCCACCTCTTTGGTCCGGATTGGTTAGATCAGTACCCCTACCAAAGGGTACCAAAAAAGTAGGCCGGGTCGGGTTGGATGTAATGGTACCCATCCCAGTTTTTATCTGTGGAGACACAAAAAACACGGACTGATCCAGTCCAACCTGACCCAGACCAGCTGGTGGAAACGGGGCTATAGAGATATTTATAGATCATGGTAAACAGAATAGATTGCTATAAATATACTATACAATAGATTGTGTGATCTATGCTTTACACAAAGCATTTGTGCTTGTGCTGTGAGCCACTGCTGCAGTTACATCTATACACCCACCACAGTCTTATATTACATAGGATTTATTTATAATTCACCATCATGAAAATCCCTAAAAACATCACAATGTGCGCCGGGCTTTGCTTGTTTAATGTCATGTTTGGTTGACCTACAGCTGAAATGCTTGCCATATGACGCCTCTTGTTTGCATGGCAAGCTGCATTTTTCTGCTAAACAACCTTGTTGATTATGAGAATAACACAGCAGCTTGTTGTCATATTGGCATTTTTCTATAGACTGAGTGCCAAAGAGATGTTTGTACACACAGATTGACATAAAGTACACAACCTAAACTGTCTTATGTACACAACGCAGGACTCATTAACCTCTCCCAACAATAATTAGTATCGCCCCGGTTCACTTGCGAATTCTTTGATACAGCTAACTGCTAAATAATAAATTTATACTTACCGGTCGAGAAGCAACATTGCCAGCTCTGCATCAGACTTTAGCCCCATATTGCTACGAAGTTGTCTCCAGTGCGTGAAGGCAACGGCAACAGTAATTCTTGTTTTACCACAATTATTGTCATGTCGCTTCTGTGACTTGTAGCATCCTTTTTTTTTTTTTTTTTTTTTTTAAAAAGTGCCATGACATCAAATTTCCGTTTTCTGGGGTATAATATGATCTGTTGTGCACTGATGAGGCCATGTGAATGTCCAGAGTGAGTAATAAAGTCCCTGTTTATGGTCAGTCAGCTTTGTTTCTTTGTTAAAAAACAGTTGAATCAGACAGCACTGACTGCAGTCACTACACGTCACCTGACTGAATTTGTTGTCATTAGGACTCGACCTGCTAGGAGCGCGAGGAAACACATCCACTTTGTTTACTGCCACTGTTTGTTTACGGGAGATGACATAAGCCCGGTCGTCTTATACCATTATCGGCACAAGAACGTTGCACAGGCTGTTATCTTGATAAAACGACAATAACATGCAGAAAAATGACCATTTTGTAACATTAACTAACTTAAATGAAAGCAACATGCTTGACCGCACCAGCCGCTATTGACCAAAGGTCGTAAAATAAAAATAAATGTTTTGAAACAATGAGGTAACGAATACATAACATGGGCCTAAACTAAGACAATACAATGTTTTTTGTAATATTTATATATCCATTAGCAAAAAAAAAACTTATTTGTAGCTCTCCTTCTTTGCCGCTTGCATTCTGGGTAGCCCTTACTTGCAGGGGTGGTGTAGGGGAATCTCTATTGAGGACTATCCATTAGCCCTCAAACTTGCCCCTCAACTCAACGTTCTGAGAATCGGGACAGCACTTGCACTTCGCGGGAGTGCGCATTTTTGAGATTTTTTGAGACAGGAATTGGAATTCACCCCAAGTCTCAACTCTGAGTGCTAAAATGCAAGTAACTAAATGTAAGAAAACTAAAAAGCAGAGCCAATCACAGCAGTTTAAATGGTTTTTAAGGCCACTTGTGATGCTGCTGGTTGAGAGGACTGATCTCTCAGCTGGTTTGTATAATGGAAGATGGACCACTCAGGGGATGCTGGGTACTGGTACGGACATGTCCCTAAGGTCTCGACCCAATTCTTCACCCATGGTGAAATACAAATAAAAAGCAGAATTAATAAATCTCACAAACTTATTTTATTCCAAGTAGAACATAAACAACATGTCAGATGATGAAACTGAGACATTTTACCATTTGATGGAAAATTTTCACTGATTGTAAACCTGATGCAGCAACACGTCTGTAAAAAGTTGAAACAGGAGCAACAAAAGGCTGGAAAAGTAACATCTGGAGGAGCATTTGACAACTAACTGGTTTAACTGGGAACAGGTCAGTAACATGACTGGGTAAAAAAAGGAACATTTCAGAGAGGCAGAGTCTCTCAGACTGAAAGATGGACAGAGGTTGACCAATCTGAGACAAACTGGCTCTAAAAGTTGTTGAACAATTTAAAAACATTTTCCCTCAGACTTTGAAGATCCTCCATCTACAGCGTAGAATATCATCAGAAGATGGAGAGAATCGGGAGGAATCTCTGTGTGCATGGGACAAGGCTGGATGCTGGTGATCTTCTGCATTATAGGCAGACATGATTCTCTACTGGAAACCACTGCATGGACTCAGGAAGACTTCCAGAAATCTCTGTGAACATAGTTCATCCTGAAACCCACAAATGCAGCTTAAAGCTCCATCATGCAGAGAAGAAGCCATATGTGAACAAGATCCAGAAACACCACCATCCATCTTCTCTGGACCAAAGCTCATTTAAAATGCTCTGAGGCAAAGTGGAAACTGTTCTGTGGTCAGATGAATGAAAATGTGAGGATTTTTTTGGAAAACATGGACGCCGTGTCCTGCAGACTAAAGAGGAGAGGGAGCATCCAGCTTTCATCTGATGTCACATGGAACTGTCCTTCCCATGTCCTCATTCCCATCCCTGTTTTCATCGATTAGTTTCTGGTCATTTCTGGTTTTATTTTGTTTCCTTCTTTCCTTCCTGCCATTCCCTATTGCTCCCTGTGTATTTCTCCAGTTCATTTATTTCTTGTTCCTTTCCTCCTAATTTAATCCTACCTTCCCCTCCCCCTTTACTCTCACCCTCATGGCTGTTTTTTTCTTCCGTTCAAAGTTTGCGTGCCATTTTAGAGTGTTTTCATTGATGTTGAGACCTTGCTATCAAACATGACTGCCTCTGCTCTAATTCACCCCCAGGACACCCACACATACACAAGGCTTCTCGCTTTCTCACACAGTTCAGTGAACACACACACATACACACACACAGACACACAAGCATGCACATTCCTTCTTCCAACATGCAAACACACTTTCAAGTTACACCCCTCTTACACACACACACATGCACCTACACACATACCTACACACACATGAACAATGTGATCCATGCATGTAGACTTTTATCACAGCTTTGACTTTACATCTATGTTCTAACAGGAAATGATAAACTACATTAAATCCTGACTGAATCAGGACTTCATCCAGATTCCAACACTTGTTAATCTTTTCCCCTAAAACTCAAATTCATTTTTTGCTATTTTTGGTTTGTCTGTTTTGTTTTTTTCTTTAACTGTAAACCATCCATATTATTCCTAGCCCCCACAGATGGGTTTCTGAGCAACATCATAGATAGGATGCACGTGCAACCAGGGGGGCAAAAAAACACGGGAAAAGCATTATTGAACTATGAGAAGACCTGTGTTTTACATGCAAGACTCGAGATGCGGTCATGATATGATGTGAAGATGTTGGGGAATTTAATGTTTGAGTCCTGGTATTTGTTCTGTAACAAAAATCAAAGCGTTAATGCATGTAAACAGTTGAAAATGGTGATGATAGGACAGTAGGAGTGACTGGTCTTCAGAAAATCCTCACAGATAACTTATGCAGGTTCAGACTACATGATATGTTCAGTCTTTCACCATGGTCACCATGTTGGATTAAACCACTGCGGTGGCAGAAATGATGGACGATATGCACAACCCCACTACTTCCTGAACTTAGTAGTGCTTCTTCGTTTCCTGTCTTTAATAATTGGACAAACTGATTAATCCAGGTGTGTCTGGACATTGGCATCATAGTAACTGAGATCAGGCACACCTGGATTAATCAGTTTGTCCAATGAAATGAGATGAAATGAAAAATACTTTATTCATCCCAGAAGGGAAATTCAGTATTGTTAAAGCTCACTTTTTTTTTTTTTTTTTTTTTTTAAATAAACAAAAAAGTCAGTCAGTCTTGTTCTTTAGGGTGAAGCTGCTGGCAGGAGTGAATTTCTGTATCTCTCCGTCCTACAGCGAACCTGACGCAGCCTCCCACTGAACACACTGTTGATTCTTCACTGTGTTGTGGAGAGGATGGGAAGAGTCCTCCATCATCTTCATCAGCTTGTGCAGCATTCTTTTTTGAACGATCAGCTCCAGCGGCTCCAGAGTTATCCCCAGCACAGAACCAGCTTTCTTGATCAGCTTGTTTAGTTTCTTCAAGTCTCTGATTCTGATGCTGCTTCCCCAGCAGATGCTGCAAAGCTGATTTCACTTTCTACAACAGACTTATAGAAGATCTGCAACATCTTGGTGCAGACGTTGAATGATCTCAGCTTCCTTAAGAAGTAGAGTCTGCTCTGACCTTATTTATGACAATGTCCAATGGAGTTGTACATATAGCCCATTCCTGTGTTCTAAACGGGAGACTGGTACTGTAACAATACCAGTATCACTGCCGCGACCAGGCATTGATAACAACCCTGCTGAGTTCACGGTCCACGGCTGCATCACAATACTGTAATATTCTGTAGCTGTGACACAGCCGTCCTCTGCTCAGACACGGAAAATAAAAAGAAAAACTGACTGTGGAGCCGTTTACAAACATCCACGTCTCAGAGCAACGCATCCTGGAGATTTAATACGAAGTACAGGGGTTGTAAATCAGATGACGCTTATACCGTTAGCCTTGTCATTTCCATGTCTAAATAGAGGTGTCTTAGAAAAATAATAGTGATAATGATCTTATCAGACAGAAGTTGCCCCTCTTTTCGGTACAAACTCCTTGGTTTAGGTTGGCAGGTCTTCTTATTGAGAATTACCCTGGTCTGAAACTCGCCCACCACCGTCTTCCCCTGTGTTTGTGTTTTGCAACATGCATGGGCATGCCGTAAGATGCATCTTGACATAAAATCCTGTGGTAAAGTGCCTAACCACCAATTAATGGTAGAGCTTCATATGGAACAATAATATTTTCTATCTTCCAGACAATATATGTTGGTTTTTATTTATTGGTTATATTTATCTGTTTATGCCATGCAGTCCTGTTTGAGGGATGTTTTTGGTCTTGACTTGTTCCAAAGTCCGTTTAGCTCCACTAGGGTTGCATCTGAAATAATGAGACACAACGGAACTTTTATGAGTTTTCTCAGTGACGCGCCCCCTATCAGCAGCTAAACTAGCATCCATCTTGTATCGTACCTGTACTGTGATTCACTTCGGCAAATAAAAGACAGTCTTATCTTGACTCTTGTTCTGTACCTTTCTCTCTTTCTTTTCCTCTCTTCTCCCGATAATGTTTCCTTTTGTTTTTTTACCGAATCCAACATGATGCATGTTCAAATCACCCTCTGTGTTCAAACCTGGTTCATATCCGTTTGCTAGTAAGTGAAGCGGTGCGGATCCAATAGTCGGCTGCAACGTCACAGCCGTGTCCCGGATGGGAAACTACTAGGGATGTAACGATATCCACATCTCACGGTACGATATTATCTCGATATGAACCTCACGATACGATATTTATCTCGATATTGTGGGGAGGCTCACGATAACAATAATGATGGTATAAAATGCTTTGACGAGTCATTGTTACAATAGTTATAGTCAAATTCAAGGTTATGACATTTTGACCTGCCTGAAAAACTTTTGCTGAAGCTGAAATTCAAGTAAAAATCCAACATATTTATTGAGAAGACAGCTCAGGTACTAAATTAAATAAACTCAACCAGGCAATAAAACAGCCTATTTACTAAGTTAAAAAAAAAGACCCAGGCACAAAGAAACTGCCTCGTCTTTAGTAGTCAATAAATTTAAAATAAGTAAGTCCGCCTGTCTGTCAGTGGTCAGTCAGATGTATGAACTTCTACACCAGGGCAACTCCGGTCCTCGGGGGCCGGCATCCTGCTGGCCTTCAGGGCTTCCCTGCTTCAACACACCCCCTGATGTCCAGAGCTTGGCTGCACAAGTCTGCTAATTACCCATTGATTGAAGTCAATGGGTAATTGGTGTGTTGCAGCAGGAAAAGTCCTAATACCTAGCACCGTGATGTCGACAATCAGCTGATCAGATGCTCTTCTGCATCCGCTGCTGCAGGTTAAACGGAGAGTTTTAATGAACAGCTGATCGAGGTGGTGAAAAAATACGAAAATGTGTACAGCACGCGAGGCGTTTGCGCAGCCCCCCCGGACCAAGTTCGTCATTAAATATAAACTCACCAAGTCAACACGGCGATCTCCGCGGCGTCACGGCTGAAGCTTCTCACGGAGCGATAACCGGACCAAAACAAACTTTCTTGTCCCTGCGGCCTCCAGAACAGGAACAAAGTTCTCACTTCTCGTGGAGAATAACAGCTGTTTCCATCCTCGTGTATATCCATGCTGTATTCACCTGACCGCCTTTCACCTTGTTTTTCCTGTGCGTGGGGGCAACGTGTGCTCCCACTGGCTCAAAAGAGTGCACTGGCAGCAAAGGATCATGGTCTATGTAGTTTAGTACGTTACACTACGCATAGAGCGGACTGAAAACTATTATTTTTGTCTCAAGAGACATGCTGTTTCATACCGTGACAAGACCATGACGATATCGTGGCAGTTTACCTCTGGCGATATCGCAATATCGACAATATCGTTACATCCCTAGAAACTACATACTGTCGTTTCTGAGACTTGGAACGCCTCTGGGCAGTGACGTCTCGAAAATGCCCATGATTAATGTTGGTGTGCCATCAAAATGAGTCAGAAATACATATTTTTAAGGTCTAAAAGTTACGTTGTGGGTCTTTAAAGGTAGAGTTCGGAGTCACCCCACCGTTTTTTGTTTGTAAACAACACTGTTCAAACTGAGAGCTCCTCCTCTCGGACTAATGGCTCGCTCTTCAGCCTCTTTAGCTTCAAGCATCTCCTTCAAAGCTCGGAAGCGAGTAAAAGCCAAGCCAATATTAACCCTGGTTTTCCAACGTGTACTATCTAAAGCTCTTTTCACCGCAGAGTACTTACTTCTCTTGCAGCATCTGCCATTTTTCCTTCCTTTTTTTTTTCTTCGAGAGTTCGACTGACTGGCGTCTGCTCCAATCTGCTTTTTCTCACACAGCGTCATGCCCGTAGCTCTGTCATTGGCTGGCGACATGCACAGAAATCTCATGCTCACACATGCCAGAACTGCTGAAACATGAATTTACGGAAACACTACTTGTACCGTCACGATGAGGAATTAATATTCTAACACAAAACGCCCTCACACGGGAAGCTGAGAATCTAAAGAGCTGAAAGGAAAATGTAAAGGAAGGGAAGGAGACTGAAGAAGCTCCGCCCCAATCGTCTGGGCCGTATCAGAGTCATGTCTGTTTATATTCTTCCATCAACTAATATTGGAGAATCTCACCAACTCACACATTAACAGTCACCAACTTTCTGCCAGTGCTTCCTGGCTGTTGTTACGGCAACAGTGTTGCTTCTGGCCTGGATGATGTGTGTGACTTCTTCATATTTCATGCTCCTCCATGGTAAAGTAGCAGCTCTGCAGGGTTTCTCCATGCGTGTGATTGGTCAGACGCTGCAAACACCACACCCTGGAAAACCCTGGCTTGGATGACCCCGCTGATAACCAGCTTCCAGCACTGCTTATCAGGATTGGGACTGTCTGGGGAAGTTAACCAGGTAATGGTGAGATTTCCCGGAAATGTTTATCCAGCTTCCTGGTCCAGGCTAATTTCTTCTTCTGCTGCCCTTGTTGTTATTTACTGCTTTTACACAAACAAAAATAAAAAAAAATGTAAAAGGAGCTTTTCATGTATATGCTCTTTTCCTCATCTTTCTTTAATTTGTTAAGTTTAGACCAATGAAACACACACAGTGCTAGACATCACTGTCTCTTCACACTCCCACACACATGAATAGTGTTACACACATGCACGTGCACACTCACACACACACATGCAGTGGGGCAGTGTGTTTAGCCCTCAGTGTCATAGGCTGTGAATTTAATATTGATTCCATAAAGTAGTTTCAGTGTAACATGTCACAGCATGTTAACATCAGAGCAGCAGGCCGGACAGAGAGGAGAGCAGCTAGCACGCAACGCTGCAGGAAAGATGGAGGGGGAGGACGCCGCTGCTGAGGAGGTGCACGGCACCGGCAAATGTGAATAAAAACTGAGTTAAAAGAAAGCAGGGAGAGGGGATGGATGAAACGGAGGTGTGTGTGTCTACAGTAACAGCACAGCTCTTTGCAAACAAACACTGATCCCTCAGGCTTTAGCTCAATCTGTAAACTCCTCTCTGTGTTTGTGCAGCAGAGACGTATCTCACACTAACACACATTTCTGAGGACACAATGTCGACTTATAAAGCAAAACTAAAATTATCCAAGCCATTTTATGCATTTTTTTAGTCTGTTTTGTTAATTTTGTAAACCCTTTATCCGGCACTCACTAAGATTTGGAAATTCAAAATTTCAAGAGCGATAATGTAAAGCTGGAGGATATAACAAGTCTTTAAAACTTAGTTAATTTATCCTAAAACAACAAACTACAGCAGCAAATCTTAGTAATAAAAGTTACTTATCTCTTTATTTTGAAAGCCAATCAGTGAAGCATCAGGAACATAAACCGACGGTTCATGGAGAGAACCGTAGGTTCTATGATTTCATGGAGTAGCACGAAGAGGCATTTTATTTGACCTATGAAGATATGAAATATCATTCTTTGCCCAATAAAGGGTTAATATGTAAATTCTCGTAGACACTGAACCTTTAATCCCAGTCAGCATCTAGAGCCTTTTAATTCCAGTTAGCATCCAGAACTTTTAATTCCGGTCAGCATCTAGAGCCTTTGATCCCAGTCAGCATCCAGAACCTTTAATCCCAGTCAGCATCAGAACCTTTAATCCCAGTCAGCATCCAGAACCTTAAATCCCAGTCAGCATCAGAACCTTTAATCCCAGTCAGCATCCAGAACCTTTGATCCCAGTCAGCATCAAGAACCTTTAATCCCAGTCAGCATCAGAACCTTTAATCCCCGTCAGCATCATAACCATTAATCCCAGTCAGCATCTAGAACTTTTAATCCCAGTCAGTATCTAGAACATTTAATCCCAGTGAGCATCAGAATCTTTAATCCCAGTCAGGATGAGAACCTTTAAGCCCAGTCAGCATCAGAACCTTTAATGCCAGTCAGCATCTAGAACCTATAATCAAAAGTCCGCATCTAGATCTTTTAATCCCAGTCAGTATCGAGAACCATTAATCCCAGTGTGCATCCAGACATCATGTTCCAGGACAGCCTCAGTTGTCAGATTATGAGGCTAAAATGATGTAAAATTTATGTATAATGCACCATAAAACCAACCAGAACCATTGAAAAGCTTTTGTTTGCTTTATTCCAGCCGTAGAGGATCATTATTTTTCTCCTTCTCAGACACACAGAGAACTTTCTGCTCTCTTGTTGATCTTTGGCTGCTCCTGATTGGATATTACCATCAATTAAGCTCTCTGATTGGTGGAAAGTTTGACAGGAAGCGGCTTCATCATCATTTCCAGGTCTAAATAGAGGTCTCTTAGCAACATAGTAGTGATCGTGATCTTTTTATGATGAAAATGGGATAAATAATGGTGTTATCATGGATCATTGTGTATTTACCAGATAGAGTCTCAGAATAAACACGACATTCAGTGGCTGGATTGTAAACCTCCTGGATGGGATACAAATGCTGGAAAACTTCTGTAGATCACCTAAAGGGTAAACTATCCATCACAATTTACCTCATTAACTTCCAGTAGCTCAAAATGATTTTCCAACCTGAAACAAAAATTAAATTATTCACTTTCTATTGGCCCCACAGCTCAAGATCCACCTTATAATGGAGACACACTAATAAAACAGACAAGAGAAAAGATTTCTACATGAGAAACAGCAGTAGAAGAAGTCAGGGAGTACTCTGCAGACTTTACCAACCACTACTTGACCCTGAGAAAGGTCTACGTCAGGTCAAAGATAATAAGTCAGGCTCTGTTAAAGCTAGAGGAAAAACAGCAAAGACATAACAGACAGATTAACACGCCGTCACATGACACTCTGAGTCTGTGGGAGTGTGTTTCCATGATGGGAGCTCTCCCATTGCGTGACCCTTCTTGTCCCTAGCTGGACTTTTTGTGTGGTCTTTTCTCTCGACATGAAATTAATGTTTCAAATCTCAGGACGAGATCAGTGGATTCAAGGATCTGAATGATCGTCTGTTCTCGACTGAGTTTTCAGACCCACATGAAAATGAAACAAAATCTACAGTTTTAGAAATAAAAGCAGAAAAAGAACCAATTTGAAGTGTTTTTCTCTCATTAGTAGTAAAAATTCTCAGTTTCAGACACGGACCTGGAACCATGCAGCCCGCTAAAACATGGCGTGGCTGCACACACACGCACACACACCCATACACACACAGAGTAAGTGATGTAGATGTTGTTTGACAAGCCCGCTGATGGAAGCAGGGGAGGAGAAAATCTCTCTTCTCTCTGGATTTTCTGTAGCAGCTTGTTTTTCAACAACGGAGCGTGAACTATTTGAGTTGAGTGTGTATGTTTACAGTGTGTGTTTGACAACTTCAGTGTCCATGTCCTCTTTGAACGAGGATGTTCTCTTGTCAGTGAGCTTTCAGGGAGTAAAATGTTGCGTGAAGCTTCAGTAATGACTGCAGATTCAGTTCCAAGCCTGAGACGATGAAAACCACTGGCAGGTGCATGATGGTTAAGTATAAATGTTGAATAAAAAGAGTAAATAATCCATCTATGCATCAATCTGTTCATTTTCTAAATCCGTAAAAAAAAAAAAAAGCTTTATGAAGGAATTCACGTTGCTTTTAAATTTTCCATCATATTTTCACAGGAGACCATTTTTCTAAAAACAAATAAAAACCAAACAGAAGGTGGCGTAAAACATGCAGCTCATTGCTCCAGCACAAGGCTGCTTTTATATAAACACAATTAGTTTTCATTTTGAAGTGATTAATATTTATGCTAACTTAAAATAAGGACAATTATGATGATAGTTCATTAAAACTTTAATGAAACATGCTAGTTGCAAGTTGTAACAAAGAAGAACATACTTTTTTTTTAACACTGAAACATATCTATAAATATTAGTTTCACCACATTTCCATATCACTGTTGAAACGTAACAGAAAACTCGTGAAACATGTGCGCAAAGGGCGGCTAATAATTCAACCATCTTCATCGCTAATGTTAATGTTTACAGCTACATGAATTAATGCTGGTTTATACTTTAATACTTGATGTGGACACGCGTCAGTGTATGTGGACATCGTTGCTTGATACTGGAGGTCTCTGCTAGGAGGACTACACATCACTTTGACTGAAAGGCCAATCTGACGGTCACAGCGCATTTCCTGTGCATTTCCACAAACAACAGTTTACCATAAAACTGTGGCTAACCGTTGCTGAAACAGGGAGGAAACATAATAAAGACGCTGGTAGTTGTGAACAAAGTCTGTGTGGTGCTCTTCTAAACAACTCACTGTTGTGTTCACTTGTGATCTCGTGTTCATGCTTTTCTACACATGAGCACCTCTAGCGTTCTAGCCTAGCTCTCTCTTTACGTTAATATTTGCAGCTTACCGAGACGACGGCCCCTCTTCATGGTTGTCACACGCCACAACCTGCTTCCTTTTCAGGTGCTTGTGCATTGCAGTTGTGCTGGTGTGGAAGGCAGTCCTGTCTTACAGATACTGCACTGCACTGCACACTTTTCTCATTTGTTTTCTTGTGAAAAGAGGAAATTTCCGCACACGTCATCTGTACAAATGTCACTTTATTGCTAAGCTTTCGGTCCAAGGACCTTCATCAGAGCAAGGGGTTTTGAGGTTTTGCTTGCAAAGTGTGCGGAAATTTCCTCTTTTCACTAGTTTCTCCATTTCCAGCACTTTCCTAAAACTGCACAATGTTGAGCAGTAGTCCACTGACAGCCTCATTTGTTTTCTTAAAATACTCCCACAATTTTGGAGAGGGACCCAACTGCAGTCACGATATGTTGCTATATATCCAATCCACACCTGAAGTCCCAAACGGAAGTTTCTTCTTCATGTAACTTGCTAAAATATAACCCTAACCCTGACCCTCCCCCTAACCCTAACCACCACAAGTTTGCAAGCCACAGATAGATGCGCTTGTGACTTCTTGTATGGATTGGATGTATGGCGGCCATTGTAACTGCAGGAAGATACTCTTGGCAATTTTGAGCTTCGTTGCTGTCGGGTTGCCATGACTACACATGGGCCCGTCTAGTATAACTTCCGGTTACGTCACGGCTGACCCTGATTACCACGACTGCACATGTGTGTGAAGGACAGAAAAGTAGACGGCCGTGGAACGTGCCGCAGCAGTTTTGAGAGAAAAACAAGGATTAAAAATGATTAGTCGCGATTATGTCGACTATTAAATTAGTTGACGAGTTTAATAGTCAACATAATCGCGACTAATCGACTAATCGACTAATCGTGGCAGCCCTAATTTGGACCATCCGGATCTCCATCCATCTGGATTATTGAGGTCTCCAGCCACCTGGACCATCCCAGACTTCCATCCATCTAGACCTTCCTGATCTCCATCTATCTGGACCATCAAGTGCACATCAGTGAGTAAAACAATCTGAAAATGAGACATGTTTCTCTGAACCACTATGAATGTTTCTCTGTGTGTAGAGAGGTTCAGACCCAGCTTTATGTTCACCTGCAGCCTCTGAAAATGCAGCTGATCTCAAATATGATGCATTTTTCTGATGGAGACTTGTTCCCCTCTGCAAAATGATCTTTGTTTTTCCTCTACTGCAAGGAAACTGGGACTGTCCAAATAATGTGGGACAACCTCCTTCAGTAGTTTCACCTGGAAACTAAAGATCAAACCTGTCTGAGATCAGTGAGCTAAGCTGATCTAAATCCTACAGGTAGAACCATCTGGAACATCTGTATAATACATAAAAGTGTAGCATTTCTCAATTTTGTTAAAATATTAATAGAATAGAAATTGATCTGCACAAAAATCAGTGATTATTTGTTTAATAGTCCTTCTTGGTAATAAATATAACTGTTCTTTTCCCTTTAAATGAAGCCACATTTCATTTAATAGGTAAAATGCATCAATAATTTTTCCCTAACTCTAAATCTTCTCTTCTAAACACAGCCAGGCTGATTAAAAATCCCCATAATTATGATAAACATAATCATGTCTCATATACAGGTGCTAGATTTTGCAGCATTCGCTTTCCTCTAATGGTTGCCATAGTGATGGTAAAAATAACATATAAAAATGACCTGTAGGTATACATGCTACCATATGTTTGCAGACATCAATTATCTTTGACTGTGTAGTTACCTAAATGATAAAAATGATCTTTGTTAGCTTATTTTATTGAAAAAGGTGAGCTGATGATTAATCTGACAAATTGTGTTCATTTCTACGTTTCACATTGAAGTTTTTAAGATCATGAGAAAACAAATATGGACTAATTGAATATCTTATGGTTGGACTAATAAGGACGTCATAGAAAATAAACATGTAGAAAATGTGTTTATTCCTTGAAAAATTTGTGATCTGAATAAAAGTGAAGCAGCTGCTAAGATCAGCTTTTTACCGACTCCAAACCTTCCAGCCAGGCACAGATGAGACGTCATCGTTCACTGCATCGATTAACAGCTTCTCTGATCGCTGAGCTTCTGACATGTTCAGTGACACTCTGTAAATGTCACAACCAGAATATTTTCATCTCTGAGCTGAATGTGTGAACACAGTAACCCTCTATACTTACAAGTGCATGTAACGTGTCACATGACTGTTAACAGACAGAAACAACATAAAACTGATTAAAAAAAAAGATTGATTAGAGTTTGTGAAATGCAGATTGTTATTATGATGAACACATAGCTTTTATTCAGCATGCTTCATCCATGAGGCATTTGGAAGCTACATGTTTGTTGTGTTCAGTTTAGCTTAGTTTAGTTTACTAGTTTATTTCACAGGGACAGCGTACAAAAAACATCAGTCTTAAAAAGAAGAGATGTTTTGTACCAGCGTTAGCTATTGCTAATTTCCATCCGTTGACAACGAGCAGGTACACACATTTAAAAACACATTAACACAATACTAAAAATTACTGCAAATATAAGATATACAGATAGTAATAAAAATGTTTACAGATTAGCTGGAGTAATTCTGACACAGTTAGTTGTTTGATCAGAATAAAGTTTGATGAATTGTTTCAGTGGGGTTAGAGCAGTATTATTGACAATTTTAAAGACTGTTCTATTTCAGGTGCTTTTGTTGTAGTAAAGAAGTGAAACAGTGGAGGCTGTCTTCGTCTGACTACTAGCTTGCATCTGCTTAGCTCTAAGGAGCTAAAATAATTAAAAAAATATGGTATTTTAATTAACAACATTAAGTTTAAATGGTGATGTTAAAGTTCTGTATGCCACAGCATTACATACAGAAATACTGTGGCTACGAGCTAACCAGCTAACAGCAGCAGAGAACTTCTAATATAACATGAATGCTTCCCATTCAGGATGTTGTCTTTGCTCTCCACCCTGTTGAAAGGTCAAAGTTCAACTCATCTCAGCAGCTATCAGCAGCTGCATATCAGAAAAATCAGTACCGGCTTTCCAGTGGAAATGAAAATGTGAGCGGGTATTCATGTCCAATTTGGACATCAGTTTTTGGCATTTACCATAATTATGATGGGATGTATAGGTTGCGCAAGTCCCTGGCTGGGAAGCAGTGGCCCAAATGTTTGCACATACGTCTCACCATAACAGCACACCCAGCAGTAACATAGATTTAACGGTTGCTATTGTTTTTTTTCTTTATTCATCATGCATTGATTAACAAACAGAACAACCACACCATTGACACCAAGTCACCATTGACGACTGTTGTCTCTTGTGAACTGATGAAAAGCTTTCGCAACCTTTTCATCAGTATTTTAGCCTAGCTAGAGTGTCTAGCCTGGCTTACAAACTAACGTATAATCCAGGGCTATTCGATTACTTGTTGAGTTGGGCCAGATTTTCAGACCAAAAAAATGTGACAGGGCCAGAAATTGTCTCTGGGCAGCAACTAGCATGTAAAGCAAACATTTTCTCATGGCAGATGGACTACTTGTTTTAATTTTCTTGTCATTTCACAATGTTCAGTCTTTCATTAGCCATGTCTCAAACCACACTTGCCAGAGTGCACTGGAATTCAGTGCGTAGTGCGCACTGTGTACTTTGTAGTGCACACTATTGTTGCTAAATGCTGACCCAAACAGAGCACTGCACTTACAGAAAGTGACGGACTAGCATTGCCCGCTAACGTGAGCTAACTCTACTGAACCAGTATAACCGCGGCCTCAAACAAATGACCAGATCATAACTGTCATCAGGGAGTGAACATCTTGGTAGCATGCCGCAATCAGAGGTGTCAAAAGTAGAAGTAAAAGTAGTTTTCAAGTACAAATCCTACCATGTTTTTGAATCTGCCAGTACATTAAGAACAGCTGTTTTCACTAATGAGCTCATCTACCTGGGAGAGGAGCTAATTAAACCCAGCTGGTTCAGTGATTAGTTGGAAAAACTGCCAGAACAGGGTTTCTACTTTCTACTTCTATCCAATTTTTGACACCTCTGGCCACAATATACATTAGTAATTATGTCTAAATCATTTAATAAACGTTACTTAAATCAGTACAATACCACCTCCGATGCAGCAGGGGTCACCATTGCTTCGTACACTGCTGTTATTCAGCTCTTAAAGCAGTTCGAAAGTCCTGCCTCTTCCTCTGCGTCAGTAAGATGGCGTCCGTATAGTGCGAGTAGTGTGCTTCGTTTTGCACTTCATTTTTGGCTGTTATTAGGGAAACATCCTGGTACTTTCAGTGCACTGAATTTTTGCTTAAATGACAGCATGAACGCACTACACATTTGAAAAGTGTGTTTGAAGTGCGCAAGCGCGCGGTTTGAGACACGGCCATTGTTTCAATCTGTAAATGGCCTTTTCTTCTTTACCAATATCCAGTGAGAGGATGTGCTGTAGCTCTCCTATGCTTAAGTGTGAGCCTGTGGTAGTACAGCTCCAGCTGTAAAATGTTATCAGAGGTGAAAAATCCAGGTACAATTTAGTAAAAAATCTGCCATGTTTTTGGTTCTGTCTGTACATGTAGAACAAGTGTTTTCACTTGTGGGCTCAGAGCTGTGCTAATTAAATTTAGCGATGGATGTCTACCTCTGGATATGATAGAATAGAAATCTTTACAGTCTGCCACACACTCGTAGCAAAATAAACACAGTCGTTTTGTATTAGAATGTGATGGTAAAATAAACATTTGTCAGTGGGTTAAATCTGTGGTTTTCATGGTCAATTTACAGTTTTTGGTGAAGATAGGTGTGTTAGTTATATGCTAAAGCTGGATTTTTGCTGGAGTTATTTTTTTGTGGTGTCTGTGCCATGTTGGGCCGCGTAGCTGACGCAGATGAAATCTGCTCTAAGGTACGTGGTGAACAGCTGCGGCAGAAACTGTGACCTCTCAGCGACTACATTACCTGCAACATAGATCAGCTAACTTTGAAGGGGCTGCAAACATGGTAGCATGTTTTATGAACCATCTGAAAGATGCAACCGTGTGTATTTACTATTCTGAAAATAGTAGCAGCTGGTGTGAAGCCACTCTGATAGCAACACGACCATGCTGCTTGCTAGGCTAACGACTATTGCATTCAAGGTCCATGCAATGGTAGGAATTTTTTTCAACTGATGTACAAATTTGACTTTTATTATTTTTATTTATTTTGACAGAACCAAAGGCTGAGCTACATGGAAGTCGGTTCTGG
Organism: Atherinomorus stipes; assembly: GCA_023101725.1. Classification (NCBI taxonomy): domain Eukaryota; kingdom Metazoa; phylum Chordata; class Actinopteri; order Atheriniformes; family Atherinidae; genus Atherinomorus; species Atherinomorus stipes. Next base: position 45,048 of record JALJCO010010416.1, read on the forward strand.
GCCGCAGGCCGCCATTTGAATAGCCCTGGTGTAATCTGTACAAACACTGTATGTAGATTTGTGAGTTTTCTTCTTCGAGGCCTCTCCCTCTCCCGGGGTTGCTATTGTTGTTCGATTCAGTATGCAAATGATGATGTAAAGCCGTCTGGAGATTTTTTTCTGGCCCTTCCTCGGCAAGTCAGTATCTGAAATCCCTCACTCTGAAGGGCTAGATTCATAGCTCCTACTTCTCGTTATGTCCACTACCCCTACATGCAAAGAGCAATTGGGACACCACTACCATGGGAATGCACAAAATTTAGGGGTAGGGCTAAAAAGTAGGGCTAGGGTGTGTATTGGGACTGGTTCTGTCACATCTCTCCCCCTCTTTCCAAAAGTACATCCTTGTGCAAGCTGCCACACAGGGATATTCCTTTGGCTGTCTGGTTATGTGCATGACTCACTCAGGAGTCTGGGGAGGGAATCCCGCCTGGACCCTCCTTGTGTACCTTACTACATTCTGGCATTGTCAGCAGAATCCATGCGGCACTATTAATAAGTTAATGGATTCGAAATTGGAGGCAGCGTGCGCGGAGCACTAGTATGTGCTTGTGGAAAGAGCGGGAGAGATGTGACAATATGTGGTCCTGTCATTGCCTCAGATTGATCATGTGCCCTGGCTAATTGGCCACAGAGATATCCCGTTGGCTGACTGGTTAGCATGCATGAGTCTCACCTGGGCATCTGGGGGATCAAATCTTGCCTGGGCAGGCAGGATTGCCTCATATGGATCAGTGGGGGCTTCATGTAAGACACAATAAAGTATTTAGTAATAATGAAATAAGTGCAGTGAGGAGGAAATTGTATTAAAGCAGTATTTATGGTTTAACCAGTTTGAATATTTACCGGTGAGGACTAGGGGTGAGTATAACCAGTCCTCACTATACTCGCAATATGATGCTGTCACAATATTTTGCCCACGATAACAATATCACAATACAGAGATTCTGCAGTAATCAGTATATTGCAATAAATATAATCCACAATATTAGGGATGGGCGATATGGACTAAAAAATGTACCACAATAATTTCTGGTTTTTATTACGGTAACAATAAATGACGATAAAAGTTATCAGCCTAATTGTTTGTATTATAAATCTATCGCTATATTCTGTATTAAGAGCGCTAAAATGATACTAGAAGCCACTAAACTGCATCAATTAGGTTAAAGTAGTACTGATAAATTGAATTGATCATTTTTATAGTGAGATGACAAATTATTACCATGGGAAATTACTTTGACGATATGTCACACACGATAATATATTGCCCATCTCTACACAATATATGTCATTGAAGATATTAGGAATTTACTGACCATAATTAATGCATTTGAAATGAATCACAAAATACAGTATTATCAATCAGTTTCACAGAAATGACAGCAATTCGTGTGACATTAGTAAAATAGGTAATACAAAGTGCACAGTGGCTCTTCATACAGAAGCATAAGAAAATGTAAATTAGTCCATTATGAAAAGTAAATATTTCAGTCAGTGCATTATAATCTCCAACAACTGGACGGTGAATGAAAACCTGGCCACACATTTTAACTTGTACTATCCACTGTGAATAAAGTTTAATGTAAACCTGAAAACTGCACTTAAATTTCAGTACTAAAGCAGCGACTTTTCTACATGCTGGACCGATGCTAATAGAACAACATGATCTTTAAAGGAACAATGAGAGCTCGTGAGATTTTGTTGGTTAAAACATAGATACACTGCTTTTAATCGTATTTTGTCGTATATAGCAACATAAAATATTACAGTATTTCAGTATATCAATATTTTCTCACATCTCTATTGAGGAGTAAATACACAATCTAACCTGATACAGTTAAACATGAACATTCTCTTTTAAGGTCTTTAAATACTTGAACTCTGCTTGAAGTGTGAGTAGTTAATCAATCTGTACAAGAAATGAATTAAAAGGTGTGTTTAAGAGCAGTCGCTGGATCTGCTGTGTTCACAAGTCAAAGCGTTGCAGTGTTGCTCTCACAGCTGGTGGTTCTCTGACAAATCTATCACTAAGTAGGTTTTTTCACCACTGACATGATTATACTGTGAGAACAGTAACCCTCTCTCTTTAATTCATATTTCACACTGCTAAATGACTCACATTTCAACACTGTTTGACACCTGAACTGCTTCCGACGGCGACAAAAATCTTACACCTCAGACTTGAGTCCCACGTTTGTGGCGTCGTTCCTCCTTAATAATCATTAATTGTGGGGCCTTAAACTCAGCACCATTGGTCGTTTGGGGGAGCTGCAGGTGCTAACAGCCAGAGCTAATTGGGGTGCAGAGTCAATTAGAGGCAGGATAAGACTGATGGCATTAACGGTGATGAGGCTCATAAAGCTGGCAGACCTGCAGAGACACAGTTTGAGCTGCTCATCTGCAACATGAGCGACATAAAGCAGCAGAAACAGAAAAGTCTCGGAAACCTACAGGTGTTTGCGTGAGAAAAATATCAAGTGAATCCTTCCTTTTAAAAAGTATTTGAATGTTTACTGGCTTCACAGAGGAGACTGTGTTTGGCTTGTTCCTAAATCACCGTGAAACTGGTACATTTAAATCCTTTCTGGCTGAATTTCATCTGTTCAGTCTCCAAAATCTATATTTGAACAGCTTTATAGATATTCTGTCATTTAATACAGTGTAAAACACATTTACTGTTTTTTCTTTTTACAAGATTGGTTTTCAGTTCTCACCTTTTTTTCTTATGTTCTGAAAGTAAACTTGGATTAAAAAACAACAAAAACTACTACAACAACAACAACAACATATCTATATCAACATACTGTAAACATTTCCTTTTTTTAAAAAAAGGAAACTCCTTTTAATTTTATTTTAAAAAAAAAAAAAGATAATTATTCATTGAAATAACATCATTTAGTTCTGTAGATGAGTAAGGCTGTGTCCGAATGTCCTCCGTACTTCCTAACCCCTCATTCACTACATAGGGCTGCACTACATCGCACATTATCAAGTGCACTCATTCTGCCTGCGATGCGGGCACGAAGATGACTATTTTTCCTTGCCGCAAATCACATGATTACCAGCTGTCACCATGGCAACTACGGTGGCACCCACAATGCACGAAAAGATTTAATTCCAAATCAAATCTTTAATTTTAAGTGAAGACATTTTATTTATTGTGTTTAATCATTTTTCTGTTGTTTTTCTCTGTTTTTTTGTTCTCCTGACTACAATGCATTGTGGGCGATATTGTCCTGTCTAGGGACCATCAAAGCTCACTGGTTTTCAAGATGCATTGTGAGTAATTTTGAGTGCACTACCTTTTTCTTTCTGGACATTCGGACACCACTACAAAATGCGTGATCCCTATATAGGGCCCTATGTGGGGAATAGGGTGTACATTCGGACACAGTCTAAGCCCTCAACCTGTTACACAAATGATCCTCCCCATAAAAGCAATGAAGGTGAGCAATGTTTTTATATACTGTAGCACCTTTCACAGGCACCCGGCACAAAGTGCTTCACAGAAAGTTAGTCAATGAAATCACAACAATATAGAATTCACCAAATAAAATCTAGAGATTACAGATACAATCAGCCCGATATCGATATTGGCCGAAATTGGCTTTAAAACTGAATATCGATATTGGCCGATATTGGTCATACATCTACCGATATAATTAACTAATGTATAACAGGCACTGTATGGTAATGAACTTGCAGAATGCAGTTTTTTTTTTTTCTTTTAATCCGTGGAGGTCGCGCTCACCGTGCAACCTTATGACGTTGACAACAGAATCTGAAGCAGAAGCAGATCTTAGAATTTTGCACAAGGAATGAATTACATTATTTTCAGCTTTAATATTGGAATCGTATCTGCTAAATGAGTTATAAAATATCGGCATATTGAATATCAGCCAAAAATTCAACAATTGGAGCAGTTAGTGGGGGGTGAAGGGCCTTCCTCTAGGCCCCACAGTGGTTTACCTTGGCATCTTGCTGAGGACCCAGACCGGGGTTGCCCAGTCCAAAGCCCACCTCTGTGACCAAGGTTACCCCTCCCCCTGAAACCATGATTTATGACTGATATCATCCTCATGTAGACCAGGGGTGGGGAACCTTGGCCCTCATCCTGCAGGTCTTCCATCTGTCCTTGCTCTTACAGATCTGGGCATGAAAAAGTTCCTCCTTTTTCTGCCAGAAGTGGTGCAGTAATAGTGCACCATTACTGCACTATCACTGGCTGAACGACTTGTCCCGCAAATACGGCATCACGTACGATGTCCAAACTTTGCGTGTGGAAACATCCTTGTTCCAGGCGTTCATTTATGCTCTGAAATTGTTTCCCCTGGGCACACAGGTGTTTCTCTGTGCGATTGAATTAGCAGACAAGTGGCTGGTAAGTGGCTGGCAGTGGGCTGAAAGGGGAACTTTTTCATGCCCAGGTCTGTACACACCTGATTCAAATCAATGAATCTCTGTGCTGAACTTGATTGGCTGTTAGATCCATTTGATTTGAATCAGGTGTGCTGGAGTGGGGAAAAATGGAAAGCCTGAAGGGACACCGGCCCTTGAGGACCAGGGTTCCCCACCACTTATGTAGACGGTTGGTGACTTGATGCTGTATGAGTTCTGTATAATGGTCTAGAACAGAGTTTCCCAATCCTGGTCCTCAAGGACCCCTGCCCTGCTGGTTTTCAAGATGTTCCTACTTTTAACACACCTGACTTAGATGAAAGGCTCGTTAGCAGGCTCGCAAAGAACTTGTTGACCAGTTCAGTTGATCTGAATCAGGTGTGGTGGAGTTGGAAACCTGGAATACATGCAGGGCAGAGATCCCTGAGGACCAGGATTGGGAACCCTGGTCTAGAACATGGTAGATGAGGCAGAAAAACATATACAAACATATATATATAGTGAATACAGTATGGGTAAACTGGGACACTTTCTGAAAATGTAACCAATGTAATTTCTGATTATGAACCAAACATCTCAGCCCATCATATGATACCATTCTAAATAGCTTAAAGGAATAGTTCACCCTCAGAATGATTTAACTTTATTTTCCACTTACCCTGATGGTGAGCAAGACTCTGGACCACTTTTTTAATATGTCAAATGCAGCCGGCGTTTAGGACGACTTCTTATTCCCCCCAATAGAGTTCGCCAGGGTCCGAGCCAAAAAGGTCCATAAAAGTCCACAAAAAATTGTCAATATTCCTCCATACTGCTCGTTCCATGTAGTCCAAGTGCCCTGAGTGGGTAGCGTCCAGAATTTACTTGAAACTACGCCATTTAGTATATTTTTAGTCTAAACAAGACTACATCGAATGCCTAGCAAGCACGCCGATGCACGTTCACGAAACTACGGAAGCCGCGGCAGACGAGATTGCGCGTTTTCTTTCTTTCTTTCTTTTACATCAATATCAACCCCTCCTGTGTTTGTCCCGGTTTGTCTAGAGCTCTCGCGCTCTTACCACAATGTAAACAGTGAATTTCTTCTTCTACCCTTGAATTAACGGCAGAGTAGGCTCTGAACGCCGAGGCTTCCATAGTTTTGTGACCGCGCATGTGCGCGCTTCATGAAAGTAAACAATACTCCTTTTTAGGCTCTAAAAATATAGTAAATGACGTCGTTTTGAGTAAATTCTGGACGCCACCCACTCAGGACACTTGGATTACATGGGACGAGCAGTATGGAGGAATATTGACAATTTTCTGTGGACTTTTATGGACCTTTTTGCCTCGGACCCTGGTGAACTCTATTGGGGGGAAACAAGAAGTCGTCCTAAATGCCGGCTGCATTTGACATATTAAAAAAGTGGTCCAGAGTCTTGTTTACCATGAAGGTAAGTAGAAAATAAAGTTAAATCATTCTGAGGGTGAACTATTCCTTTAAGATCTCTACTATACTATGTAGCACAAATAACAAAGAAATATTAAACACTGCATTGATGACCCTTCACCAAAGACACACTGACCCAAAACCAAAATTTCCTGGCACTATTGGTAAAGTGGGACGCCATATATTGACACTGGCAACACATTCCATTTTAATGTAAACATAATAATAAAAACAGCAACAATTCACTCCTGATGAATGTAAATATTAACATGAACTTTCACGGTCGTAGAGAGAATGGGACAAAAAGACAAATTCATTCCCTGAAGAATGGGAATGAATTGTGTTGGATCCGCATAATCCTGATTTAAAATACTAATTTTAAATCAGTATTATGTTTCTTGAGAGTTTTTTAAATTGTTTTCTTTTGTCTTGATTTATAATTTTTCTTTTTTCTTTTAATTTGTTCATTGTTCGAAATAAAATTTTCATTCATTCATTCATTCATTCATTCAAATTGAACAAATAGCTGTTATTCAGAAACTAATTATCACTTCAAAATAGCCTATTTTGGGCGAGAAAAGAACCACGAACAAAGGCCAAAAAAAGGCTGGAGAACAAAGGCAAAAATGTTTTTGGAGAAAACAAATGGAGAAATTATAGCACAAACAACAAACTGTGTGAGGTGTGGTGGATAGACATTAATACACTCACGACAAGTGAAGGCTTCCTCATCTTCAATAATGCCATTCTCCTCACCACCTCAATTTAAAGGTATAGTCCACTTGACCCAGATCTTGATGTATTCTTCTATATATTTATAACACAAAGGTGTCACCCGACAGATACATTAACAAATTTCTCAGTTTTTATTGCATTTCAGTATGATGGATAACACCTGATGTTAGAAATGTTGATGAACTTTATTGCTGTGTATATTTAGGATTTACTTGTGTGGGATATAGATGAGGGCACGTATGTGCATGTATATATGGACATGTATGTGCACATGTGTACAGATGTATACATGTATGTGTGTATATATGTCTACATGCATACATATTGAGAATATATATTTCTCCTGAATAGTATTTTTGTATGTAAATATTTTTGTTACTTATTAGATTGATGTATGTATATATTGGAAAATGTTTTTTTGACTTTTCTGACTTGGTCAACATACTTTTGTCATGATCACATGACTTCATCATGTGATCAAGAAAGAAATGATTTAGGCAGGTGCACGCAGTAACTGATTTGAGTCTGAAGAAGGGCACACGCCCGAAACGTTACTCGTATTCTGCAAATAAATGTCAATGGGAGCTAAATCCAGTTTGTGCGGACCCGTTTTTTTTCTTTTCTAGTCCGAAGTTTCCCCCTGAAAATAAATGTTAGACTTGTGCAAGTAAAATCCGTCTCAAACCGCACTTTTGGGCCTCTACTCATGTGCAGTGGTGCGTTTGAATCATAGACTGTATGCAACTCCGTTTCCCCCTGCCTGTAATTCGCTCTTTCGCTTTGTTATGGTGTGGTCGGGACGTTTCTGGGTGGAGATTTCTGTTTATATCACCAGCCAATGACAGAGCTAAGGGCATGACGCTGTGTGGGAATAAGCTCATGATTGGAGCAGAAGCCAGTCACTCGAACTCTCGAAGGGGAAAAAAAAAAGAAAGAAAAAGAAAAACAGTGAATGGACCGAAGGAAAGGTAAGAGCTTTAGATAGTGCAAGTTGGAAAACCAGGGTTAATAATAGTTTGGCTTTTACCTGCTTCTGAGCTCTGAAGGAGTCGTTGAAGCTGAATAGGCTGAAGAACGAGGCGGCCATTAGCCTGAGAGGGAGGGGCGCTCAGAATACTGTTGTTTGCAAACAGAAACGGTGGGGTGACTCTGGACTCTATCTTTAAAGAGTATGTAAAACATGTGGGGCGGGGCAAGGGCTAGCTAGCATAAACTGGCAAAGCATCACGATCATCATTTTCATTGTAGCAAGCTTGATTTATGCAATTTAAGTAAATAAAAAAAAAAAAAAAAACACACACACACACACACCCCCCTTGTGTATCTATCTATCTAGCTAGCTAGACAGAAAAATTATGAGGGATGAATAAAAAGAGAACTTATTTCCGCCTGTAGAATGAGTCAAATGATTGTCCCAGTTTGCCAATGCGTGCTGTCCCACTTTAGGGACAGTAGCTGAATAGCATTTAAAAAAGAAAAGAAAAGTAAGACTTAGATTTTTAAAAATTATGAATCAACATTACACCCCTTAAAAAATTTCACAATTACAAACTATCCACCAGTTTTCTTACTTCTAGAACACTAACATTGTTCACCTAAAAACGCTATGTCATTTTACCCACCATCTTGTTTCGCTGCACAGACGTAGGTCCAATCACAAACCGGCCCCTACACACTACCCCTCCGTTTGCGCGTTCCCGCGGAGGCTCCACCATTTTAAGGGCCGTCCCAAACCGCGTAGGGTGGAGGGTGAGTGGACTGTTCAGTCCTTAATCAGCAAGTCTGCATCAGGAACGATGACTAGTGCGCTGTAGGTATCCTACAAACCACTAGCGCTTGTGGAAGGGAATGTTTGAACAGGAAATGAGAATTATATTCCTCTTATTGGCACAATGATAATAATAAGGATGATAATAATGATAATATTTATTATTATTATAATGATAAATGATTATTAGCAGAAGTCATGATTATTAGGCCTATTAGTAGTGATAATAAGAATTTAGTCATTTATTTAATTGTTTAGGATCATGATTATTATGATTTATTTAAAATAAACATTGTTCTTCACACATGAATGTGATTAATTTAAAAAATTTATTACAGGGGGTTGGTGACAGGGATGACTCTTTTTAAGGGAAGGAAGAGGGCGTCTTTCTAATAACACCCCCACGAAACAACCAGGGGGTTCTTGGGGGGCGGGTTGGGATTGGGCCGTGGTTTAAGTAGTGAGCCACGCCTCCAGGAAGTGGTGTCATCCACGCAGAACCTTTTTTTTTTTTAATCTCATGCTGCCCTACGATGAGCTCAATGATGATTTTTAGTAACAGAAGTAAACACATGTAAAAATAAACCTGATTAATCTCATCTGTCCCACTTTACCCATATTCACCCTAAACATATGTTACATGCTGCATTTACTGACCCTTGGAAGAAGGGTGAAGGTCAGTTAAGTTAAGGACAATGTATGGAACGCAGGTCATTATCGGTAAATACCGACCTGCTTTCCAATATCCCGCTTATTATACAGCTACTTTCAAAAAATAAAATTCATATTAAAGTCCTTTATTTCTGTGAGGGCCAAAAAACTTTCTGATGTTTTAGGGTAAGAATAAAATAGTTCCCCACAGTCGGGGCATCTGTTGCTAAGCAACGTTTGTTCGTTGGGTCATGGCGGCTAGAATTTAGGTTAGCGCCTGCTATTTCTGTATGTTGAACTGGACATTTCCGCCTCTGCTGTTAGCAGTATGCCTCTTGCCACTGGTCTTCTAGTGGTCTTTTTTTTTGTCTTTTTCCTTTGGGGGAGAGAGATTCCTTAAACTCGACCTGGACCCAGTGCTCAAAATCCCCACACTCGCCAAAGATGTTCAAATTAATTGGGAAGTCATTTATTTTTCGACCACAAGGTGTCACTAAGTGCTGGCTCGCTTTTTTGCTGCCGTTTTTTCCATTGAGGTCTTGGTTGAGATAAGTGACTTGTCTATTTGCAATGTGGAGGGACATTAAGTTTAAAAAAGACCACTGTTTTTAAAAAAAAGGAAACAAGATCCGTTGCCCTTGACAGCGGTCATTATATTGTTTCAGTGGTCTTTATACGACTGCTGAAACGTTGGGAAAACCCATTCAAGCCAACAGAGAATTCGACAGCGTTCTAAAGAGCTGTATAATAACGCTAAATATTTGCTTGGATTTGATAATCATCTTTTACATCAGTCAGTAGGTCTTACCGCAACGTCTTGATATCGTTGCTGCTGTCTGAGAAGTTTTACAATGTGGATTAAATCCCGTATGATGGACAATGTACACGATGTCCTGAAAAGGTTATCTGAGCGCTTGCATTTGAGGGAATCAGAAGTCTCTGCAGAGTTCTGGACCAGCTAAAATTGGGCGGGATCAGATATTGCTTTGGTCTAAATCTTCTTCACCGTCTCTACGTCACTTGTTGACACCATTTTCCCAAGTTCAGGGATGTTCCTCAGATGGAAAAAGCAATTTATTAAAGGTGAGCGACACCTAAAACCTGCACAGGTGGTGCTCCTGCAACTGGTCTGTAGCGTTCAGAAAAATAAACTACAGTTTTAGTTTTGAGTTCTCTGAGTCCAGATGGATTTTGTGCACATAAAAGCTGTGGTTGTTTCAAATGTTAGGAGCATATTTACTAATCTGAATAAATTTCCATGTTCATTTTCAGGTTTTCAGGAAAGCCAAGAAATGGGTGCTGGCGGTCAGTTTCAGCTCAGTGCTTATGCTAAATGCTGTTCGATAAATGGGAGGGATGAGTTGTATTTGTGGCAGATTAAACTCAATATTACAACGAAAGCGACTTGTAAACATCTCTGCTGCCTCGCCCAAGCCTGAGCTAATGTTTTGTCTTGACTACTGTCCATCTTTAACAGCTATTCCATTGATTATAGCTTTAAAATGCTATTGTTAGGCGTTAGCTGTGGAAACTGGCTGCTTTCTGCAGAGATGCTGCAACATCCATGCTGAGCTCTGTGCTAAGATTATTTGGTTTTACACTGGACACATGGTGCACTATATACAATTTCTCTTGATCTCAATGTTTTCAATGTTTTTTGCTGAGATTGATCTTTGAGAATTTTTTTTAAAATATCAGAGTTCAAGGATCTTTTCAGCGTAAATGAGTCAGCCTTTGTCTGCTTTGGCTTTGATAAAAGGCTACAATTTTGTTAAACTGCATCAAGCTAGGTTTTTAATGAAACATGTTTTCCACCCAAAGCATCTTTTAAATGCATTTCAAAGAGAGAAATTGAAATGTATGTGTGGGAATTTCATTTAAAAGTCAGGGGAACATGAAGCAGAAAACATTTGCAGAGGAATGTTAAGGTGGACACTGATGCTTCAGTAATTATTTAGTGTGTCCTTGATTCTGTTGTCTAGTCTGCTTTTCTCCAGCTCTTACCTTTCATCATGTCTGAACAGTTTTCCCCAGTTTTACTGACATATCAGCTTGAACTTGATATTAATGGATGTTATAAAACTCTATACCATACTCAGCTTTCCCAAACGCTGTTGAAATTCTTGATGAATGTTAAAAAAAAGAAAAAACAATCCATTTGTGGGTTTTAGCAGCTCCAGAAAAGCGTAAAGCTCACAGTGATACTGATGAAGAACAGATCTTTCAGTCTGAGCCCAACCTGTGTGTGATCAGCTGATCCGTGTAACCACAAGAAAGGTGAATGTACATTTAGCTGCTTCCAAAACAACGAAGTGTGGAGCCACGTTTCCATCACAGTTTTTTGAAAATTAAAGCTATATTTCTAAAAATTCCAACAAAGTACATCTGCAATATGCAGGTGTTTTCATTTAATGGTGGTCAGTCCGTAAGCCAAAATTCTCCCAAGATCTTGTCCCATGAGACGCAACTTTGAGGAGGATAGAGATACTGATAACATTGGGAGGAAAAAAAAAAACCCAAGACTGGGGACCACATGTTACTAAGGCATGGCCAAGAATGTGTATGAACGAGATAACTAAGTTGTGGCTATGCATTACAAATGTGTGGAAACAACTTAAATAACTTGCGGCCAGTCATTAGTAATGTATCAAGAACTTGTCTGCATTCTGTTGTCCAAAATGAACTCCTCTGTTGAAATATGGCCATTTTTGGATTTTCATCTGGGCCTATAGCTGGTAAAACTATTGAAGAGATTTTTTTTTAATTTTGGTGTTTTCATAGCCATTTTTTTTCTTTTTTGGGGGATACTTCAGTTTTCTGCATTTCTAGGTGTAATGGAAACACAGTTTGCGCTTGTAGCTACAAGAATGAGATTAACAAGTAAAGTAGTTTAACAATTATAATTGATTATGATAATTATGATAATTATCATATTTGATTAATAATTTAAATATTTATATCACGTTTAGAGTCTGACTTCATGTGTAGATAATTTCAGAGAAACACGCCAGTCGTGGTCTGGCATACCTTCCTGTGGTAGGATTGACCTGTTTGCGTCTGACATGCCGGTTTGTCGTAGGATTCCCCTCTTTGGGTTTGTGGTGGGACTGATCTATTTGGGTTTGTGGTAGGACTGATTTGTTTGAGTCTGTGGTAGTACTGACCTGTTTGTTTGTAGTAGGATTGACGTGTTTGGGTCTGTGGTAGGATTGACGTGTTTGGGTCTGTGGTAGGACTGACCTGCTTGGGTGTGTGGTAGTACTGACCTTTTTGGGTCTGACATGTTTGTTTGCAGTAGGATTGACGTGTTTGGGTCTGTGGTAGCTTTGGCATGTTTGGGTGTGTGGTAGGATTTGACCTGTTTGGGTCTGTGGTAGGATTGACGTGTTTGGGTCTGTGGTAGGATTGACCTGTTTGGGTCTGTGGTAGCTTTGGCCTGTTTGGGTGTGTGGTAGGATTTGACCTGTTTGGGTGTGTGGTAGGATTTGACCTGTTTGGGTCTGTGGTAGGACTGACCTGCTTGGGTGTGTGGTAGTACTGACCTTTTTGGGTCTGACATGTTTGTTTGCAGTAGGATTGACGTGTTTGGGTCTGTGGTAGCTTTGGCATGTTTGGGTGTGTGGTAGGATTTGACCTGTTTGGGTCTGTGGTAGGATTGACGTGTTTGGGTCTGTGGTAGGATTGACCTGTTTGGGTCTGTGGTAGCTTTGACCTGTTTGGGTGTGTGGTAGGATTTGACCTGTTTGGGTCTGTGGTAGGACTGACCTTTTTGGGTCTGACATGTTTGTTTGTAGTAGGATTGACCTGTTTGGGTCTGTGGTAGGATTGACCTGTTTGATTGTGGTAGGATTGACCTGTTTGGGTCTGTAGTAAGACTGACCTGTTTGGGTCTGTGGTAGGATTGACCTGCTTGGGTCTATGGTAGGTCTGACCTGTTTGGGTCTGTGGTAGGATTGACCTGCTTGGGTCTGTGGTAGGACTGACCTGTTTGGGTCTGTGGTAAAACTGATCTGTTTGGGTCTGTGGTAAAACTGATCTGTTTGGGTCTGTAGTAAGACTGATCTTTTTGGGTTTATGGTAGGTCCGACCTGTTTGGGTCTGTGGTAGGATTGACCTTCTTGGGTCTGTGGTAGGAGGACAGACCTACTTTAGAGACTGGCCACTGTGTCAGTGTGCTGCACTTCCTGCTGCTGTGACCTGGAGTCATATTGTGTGGAATGTGGTGTTTTTACCTCCCTGTCAGAGGTTGGTCCTGGCATGTGTGGTGTGTGTGTGTGCATGTTTTCAGCTTCCTAGTTATTGGACTGGACACTGATGGCTTTCAATTCAAATGGGCTCCTGTTGGTGCAAATGTTCGGCTCCGCCTCCTTCTGGTCTCCCATTGGAAAATGCTGTTCTGAGTTGGCTGTGTGTGGGGAACATGTGGTTGCTAATTTATCAGTATCTAATGTTGTACAAAAGAGAGCAGTCTAGCAGAAAGGCTGAAACAAGACATTTCTCCTGTTTATGTTAAGGAAGCTGAGTAGATTTCTGTACTTCTGCAGGTGAGGCAAAACACTGCCTACATGAGATATTTGGCCTACAATTGAATCTGAAAAATGAAGCATGAATCTATGAAATCAATCCCAGCCAATCACACGATAGCATCTAGTCATGAAGACATGGTGAAGACACTTGCTGAAGTTCAACTTAAGCATCAGAATAAGGAAGAAAGGGCATTTAAGTGACTTTGAATATGGCATGGTTGTTGTTTTGAGTCTTTACTGGGATTTTTTAACACACAACCATCTCTAGGATTTCCAGAGAATGGTCTAAAGAAGAGAAAAAACCAGTGAGCAGCAGTTGTGTGGACCAGAATGCAGCAGAAGACCGCACCGGGTGCCACTCCTGTCAGCTAAGAACAGGAAACTGAGGCTACAATTCACACAGACTCACCAAAACTACTGTAGACAATAGATGATGAAGAAATTTTGCTGATCTGATGAGTTTCCATTACAGCTCCACATTCAGATGCAAGGCTCAGAATTTGGTGGAAACATTTTGAAAGCATGGATCCATTCTGCTTTGGATCAAGGCTTCAGGGTGCTGTGGGTATAATGGTGTGGGAAAGAATTTCTTGGCCCACTGTGGGCCCCTTAGTACAGAGCCTGTCTGGTGACATCGGCAGAAAAATAAATTAACTCGAGGCCACACGTTACTAATTAGAGGCCACAAGATGTCCTGCAGCCATGACTTAATGCATGGCTACAAATTACTAATGCGTGGGAGTGATATATTCAAGTGGTGGTCATGCGGAAATTGAGCACACATTTATGGGCATCATTAAATTATCATTTAATTTATTTCTTTTTTCATGTTGAGATGAATTATAGAACTGTAAACAAGCTTAATGGGCTCGCCTTGCTGCATAATTAAACTACAAAACAACAAACTTAATATGGTGTCTCATCTAACAAACCAAGAGGGGATGGTGATAATTTCCCCTGGACTGTCTTTTTCCGCTTATCTGGGATCAGGTCACAGGGGCAGCTGCTTAAGCAGGGAAGACTTCCCTCTCCCCGGCCACAGCCACCAGCACTTCTGGGGGGATCCCGATGTGTTCCCAGGCCAAACCTGGGGTCTCATCCCGGTGGGATGTGCCTGGAATACCTCCCCAGGAAGGCATCCAGTAGGCACCTTAGCCAGATGGGCCACCTCATCTGGCTCATCTCGATGCGGAGGAGCAGCTGCTCTACTTTGAGCCCCTCCTGGATGGCGGAGCTCCTCACCCTATCTTTAAGGGAGATCCCGGCCACCCTGCGGAGGAAACTCATTTCGGCCAGTTGTACCTGCGATCTTGTTCTTTAGGTCCCTACCCACAGCTCATGACCACAGGTGAGGATAAGAACGTATAAATCAACTGGTAAATCAAGAGCTTCTCCTTCTGGCTCAGCTCCTTCTTCACCCCAACAGACCAATGCAGAGTCCACATCACTGCAGATGCAGCACCGATCCATCTGTCGATTTCCTGCTCCATTTTTCCCTCACTCGTGAACAAGACCCCAACATACTTGAACTCCACCTGGGACAGGACCCCCAACCCGGAGAGTACACTTCACTTTTCTCCAGGTGAGGACCATGGTCTCGGATTTGGAGGAGGTCATTTCCCCCAATAACTACAAACACCACAAAAAGTCTGCCTAGGCTGCGCTTGGGGGACATAGAACATCTTATAATACACAGCATGATATAACGAGATGGTCCTTTACAACAATATCCTGCAATCTGTTGTGATTTATCATAGATCAAAATATGACTTATCACAACATGACACTTAAAGGAACTAAGGGCAGGAACTGTAAAAGAATACACAGGCATGTCAAGTTTTTTTTTTATTATTAATTGGTGATGAAGCGTTAAAAACCAAAAAAGATTGAGTCCACTCACGTCTCTCTACCTTGCCTTGAACATGCTGTGAGCAGCATAATTTGCTGCAATTCGGTGGCTGAATTTCCTGTGCAGTCCTACGGATGTGACGTCAATTGAAGCTGCATACAGAGACGTTGCAGGAAGAAGATGGTTGTGGTGGATTCAAACACTGTAAGGGATAGAAATGGATTCTCATCTGCTGTCAGTAAACTACCCATAACTACTGAAAGACCACTAAAAATTGGCACTACGAAGAAAAAGACTATCAGTGTAATGAACAACATAACAGCATCAGGTTGTGCATGCTCCCGTGTCAGCTTCCCATAGGAAAAATGTGCTGTTCATTTGTGGCTTAAGCTCATCTCCTGAGATCAGATTGAGCTTCTTATAATGATATTCTGTGATCATTTCTTTCTGAATTACTTCTCTTAAGAGTACCTCAGGAGCAAAGTGAGCTAAAAAAGAGAAAAGACATCACTAGGACAAAGAAAGTTGAGTTAACTATTTGAGCCATACTTGAGAAGTGGGATAAACAGAAGAGATCTCATAATGGTCTGCTCCTGATTTCAGTAACGTTTCAACTAAGATGTAATTGAAATCATGAAATAATGGTGTCGAATGCAGCACTGAGACCTAACAGGACGAGTCCAGACAGGACTCCTTAAAGTCGCTACAGAAGATGTTTAGGCATTTCAGAAGGCAGAGACTGTTATTGAGGTTTTGAATAATGCGCATTCGCAAGACTAACCTGTTAGATGCACAGCTCCCTCCCCCGACCACAGAATAACGTGCACGAGCCACTCCAGTGTTTGGCAGACAGCAGATACAGATTCTCCATCATATCACAAATGCAAGTAAACAGAATGTCGTATGAACGTTGTCTGGACGTCACTCACTGCTAGCAGAATGATTGTTAGTGACCTGCTGTAAACGTCGGACGAGCGCATGCAACTTCCGGGATGCAGTATTACTGTTACCAATCAATTACTCTCATTGATCAGTCTTGCCTATTACCCATTGAAGTGACCGTCAATCACTCTTACTATGGTGGTAAACGTGATTGATGAGCCAGTAGACAAATTAAAAAGTTAAGGAATGCAGAGATGATTGGCGGATGTTTTATACTTTCACAGCTGATGTATGACAATAGTTATATATTCAAAGTTTTTAATTAATCATAGCGTATGGAGTAGTGAACCTAATTTTATCAAATATTGCAAAAATTGTTGACAGAAACATCTTCTATAACGCCTTTAATCACAGCCGATGAGAAGCTCATTGATAACCTTCACCAGTGCCTCACATGTAATCTAAGTTCAAGAAATTATTGATCCTGTAGAACTAGGTATGATTACTTTATCAGAGAATGTATAGTTCATATCATGTTTATGTAGATGGTACATTGAATCTCCAACATTTATGAGGCTATTTTTTTTTTAAATCTGCTCAGATCCTGAGTGTTAAATTCAGGATTCAGCTCAAAGTGATTGATCTGTCCATCTCTATTTATTAAAGAATAAAGAAATTATCTTTATTGAATGATGACTCAAAAAATCCATAGTCCAGAGTAAAGGTATCACAGTCTGCTGTTGGCAGAGGATTTCATGAACTCAGAACAGAGGCTACACCTGAAGATGCTTACCACTCATTAGCAAGAACATCGGGATCACCAGACTGGAATTCGGACTGCCAAAAAACGCAGAGAAGAACCTCAAATAATCTGGGACAGGATTTTATGGACTGACAAGAAAAGATCAGCCTTCACCAGAATGATGGAACAGCTAAAGGATCTGCTCATGATCCCAAACATACAAGGTCATCTGTGAAACATAGTGGAGGCAATGTCATGGCTTCTTCTGGGATGGGTTCATTAATCCGCACTGATGATGGAACATATGATGGCAGCAGCAAAATAAACAGGAGTCCACTGAAACATTTCATCTGCCAATTTAAAGATGGATGCAACCAAACGGATAAGGAAATCCTTCAGCATGGAGCAAGATAATGAGCCAAAACAACAAAGGAGTTCACTGGGGGCAAGAAGTGGACAGTTTTAGACTGGCCAAGTCAAGCTCCAGACTTTAATCAAATCAAATCAAATTTATTTGCAAAGCACATTCAAAAAACAACCCAACTTGACCAAAGTTTTGGACCATATTCAGGAGCAGAGGCAATAAAATATAACCAAGTTTCAAAAAGCCAATGAAGCTGCATTTTACTTGTTGAAGAATATGAAGGGATAAAACCCCAAAACAAACAACTGAGACAGGCTGCAGTGAAAACCTGGAAAAGTTTCACAAGAGAAAAAAAAGAGAAAAAAGTAACTTCGGGTAATCAGTTACTCTGCAATTGTATATGAAGTATTATTAGCTTTCTTCTGTTTTAAATCTCCTTTCCAAGTCTTCTGCTCTACTTTGATTTTCAAAGTAGTTCCAAATACCAGATCTGAATGTATTCAAACACTTCCGCTGAGTTTTCAACACATAGCTCATCGTCAGAACAAGAGTCGTTCAAATAAATTCGAAACTATTTTGTTTGATATTCAACACATGGTGCTCACGGTTTGATACTCACTCGTATGGTTCAATTCAATATGAATACATGTATTGTTGCACCCCTAATATCAGCCTGATAGTTGATCTGGGATTTAGGTCAATATGGGAACCTGGTACCAATATTGGATGGGAAAGGTGTGTTCCCCCCCGACTCCTTACATCTTGCCTGGTGATACACCTGCTTCACGCAATGTTACCCGCCACCCACTCTAAAGCCACCTTCCCCTGAAATTAGCAGGTTCATGTGGGTTTTTCAAACTCTGGTCAACCCGTTTATAATTGGCATTTGGCTCCTTTCCCATTGGCCAAAAAAAAAAAAAAAAAAAAAAAAAAAAAAAAGAGCTGGGTCTGATCTCCCGCTGGCAAGTTGCATGGCCTCTGTCCCCACTGCTGGTGTCTGGTGAAGCCATCACACTCGGTTCACGTTGATGATGTCACCCATGTGACAGAAATCAGGAAAGTAAACAACTGAGAATGAGTCAGGCTGTAGTCAGTGTGCTTTCTTGTTGCACTTTTGTCCATCCTCAAAATGGGTGAAAATCAGCAGGTGATTTTCAGATGGAACATAGGCGACGTGAATTTGTGGCCGAAGCCAGAGGGAAGGAGGGGAGGGAAGAAAGGGCGGGGAGGGGAGGGGAGGGGAAGGAAAGGGGGGGGGGGGAGGGGGGGGGGGGGGGGGGGGGGGGGGGGGGGGGGGGGGGGGGGGGGGGGGAAGGGCGGGAGGGGGGGGGGAGCAGGAAGAGTGGGGGGGGGGGGGGGAGGGGGGGGGGGGGGGAAAATGGTGAAGGGGAATGGAGGGAGTGAAAAATAAAAATGGAAGGAGAGGAAGGTGTGAAGTGTGTGTGATGGTAAAAATAAAGTGGGGGGGTGGAGGGTAGCGAAAAAAGAGAAAGGGGGGGGGAAGGGGGAAAAAAGGCACGCGCAAGAACTTTCTTACTTTCACCACTGGCCGAAGCAGAGTTGTTTTGGTACATTACCTTGAAGTACATTATATGAGACGTGACTGGCACGATGCCTCGACATAGGTATGTACCGCCCAGCGTCATCACGGAAATTCGCAGCTCAACCCGAGTGGCGTTCCCACTCCATGCATTTTAGTGGCAGTGGGAAAGGTTCATGACCTTTCCCATTACCACTAAAAGATAATTTTTCGTGGGTTTAAACAGGACTTTTGGCCAGTGTGAAATGGGTATAACATAACGAACACAGTGCTGGTTGCTTGATTGTTTGTGCTGGCCCATCCCAGTAACCTTGCGTACACACCAAATGCAATTTGGGCATCAAAAACGCGGCTGACGCCAAAGTGGAGGCTGTGTCACTAAGAAGTAGATGCTTGATTCCCAACGTCTTGCGCCCCGGTGGGCGTAGGAGGATCCTCATTTTTCCTTCACCTGTAGTTTGGAGATGGCAGATGAGAGAGAGCGGCTGGATGGATAAACAAAGCTAGGGACGCGTCATCGGGCATCTCTGCTCTGTGTCTGGGTTCACCAGATGATTCGAGGTGTTCTGAGTGTGATGAGTTTCACCATTTACTCCAGGAGCTACGCACTGGCGAGGGGCGCTTTTAGCTGTCTGATCCAGCCCAGTTTTACAACCCGCTGTCCCGATGCTGGGCATCATTACTGTATAAGCCCAGTACATTCCATCAGCACAGCAGGTCATCAAACCACCGTTCAGAAACCGGGACTGGACGCAAATCACAGTTTATCCTCCTCTGTCTTCAGAGAGAGAGGAGATTGCCCTGGTTCCTCTTGGTGTTTCCTGTCCTGTAATAAAATGTGTGTCTGTGTCATGACATTAAGTCACTCTGATTGGTTGATGCCCCGCTTCAAGACGACAAAGTTCAGATTTTCCAACGACGGTGTCTGACGCCCATGACGTGCGTAACGCATCAAATGCTCAAAATCTCAAAACTTGAAACACGTCCAGACGTGCCTGACGCGCGTGACCCGCCGCAGAGTTTTCGATGCCTCCCTTTGCGTGTCAGCCATTGACTTTGCATGTAAACCTGATGCCCTTGACACCCAAATCGCGTTTGGTGTGGATGCACAGTCAACCTGTCCCACTCCACGTTCTCAATCCTGGTAACACAACTATCACAATCAAAGAAGGTGCCATTGCAGGTCTCCTTCAATCTGTATCATCCCTGCAGCCTGCTGGCATCACCGTTCTGCCTAAACAGCCAGCTACAAGTCTTCCCATTGTTCCTCAACACCTGCAGGAGCTCAAAAAGCAGAGCAGAGCAGAGCTCAACAAGGAAGGACTGCCAGAGTTGGCACTGTTGCTATGCACTTACAGCACCATGCTCTCTACCAGGCCCAATGACTTTGGCTGCTCCAACCTTGTACAACATGATATAATCACCAAGCCAGGCCCTCCAGTCAAGCAGCCTCCACACCACATGGCGTCAGAGAAACAACAAGATGCTGAGCAGTAGATAAGGCAGAGCCTGGAAACTCAACTTCCCATCACAGCCACAGCGGCCGGGCCTCATCCATTATAATGGTGCGTAAACAGGGTGGGAGCTACAGCCTTGCATAGATATGGACAGTATGAGTGCACTTTGAAAGCACACCTGTACTCCCTCCAGTCCTGAGCTTACCTACACACGATCACGTGTGAAAAGGCGAATCTGACTTCTGTTGTCTTCTTGTGAATTAAATTATTTAAAGACATAAACATGTTGGTAAACACATTTTTCTTTTACTTCCACAGTATTGTGTTGGGGTCACCCCCCTCCCAGTTCATCCATCTGAACATAGAAGCCTCATCCCAGTCCTCTTGATCATTCAGTTAAGGTGTTAGATGCATTGTGAGCAGAAATCCCAGCAGGTAGGAATGATGTCCTGTGGTGCTCTGTTCTGCTTTTCAGCTTGAGTAATCTGTTGCTGAACACACTCTTCCTGCTGGGCAGCATGATATGGAGTGTGTGGTGGAGATGGAGGGAAGTTTAGACAAGTTTCCAATCACCAAATGGAGCCTGTAAACCACAGAGTTCAGTACAGATGTCACCATCCTGAAGAGATAACATTTTTTTCTCTATCTCTTCTATTATCGTCATGTCTCAGGAATCATAGCGTGTAACTCTGTGGGGTAAATTGTGATGGATAGTTTACCCTTTAGGTGATCTATGGAAGTATTCCAACATTTCAGAGACTATCGGCTAAATCCACAATGAACCATGATAACACCATTATTTATCCCATTTTCATCATAAAAACATCACTATCACTACTGTGTTGCAAAGAGACCTCTATTTAGACCTGGAAATTATGATGAAACCACTTCTTGTCAAACTTTAAACCAATCAGAGAGCTTAAATTGATGGTAATGTCCAAGGAGGGGTGATATATTAATTTTGAACGAAAAAAAATTAGGTATATTTTTATAAAAAAAAAAAAAAAAAAAAAAAAAAAAGGGGGGGAAATTTAGGGAAAAAGGGGGGGGAGGGGAAAGGAGTCTATAAAAAAAAAAAATCAGGAGCAGCCAAAGATCAACAAGTGAGCAGAAAGTTCTATGTGTGTCTGAAAAGAAGAAAAATAATGGTCCGCTATGGCTGGAATAAAAAAAAGACCCTCCTGATGCACGGTGGGGCCAAAAAGCAGCTGAGTTGGAGTTGGTTTTGTGAGGATAGAAGGTAAATAGCAGCATAAATAACTGGAAATGTGGAAAAAGTGTAAATATGTAAATAGTTTCTGTTGTGTCTTTATTTCAATGCCAGTATTTCTTCTTCTGAAAGCCAAGACTTGAGGGAATGATATGCAGAGGAGAAAAGGCTTGGTCACTGTTGATCTGTGTGTTATTTCTACAAAACACTGTTCTGGTTGGCCGTTATGGTGCTATATCTATTGATACATTCATTTTACATCATTTTAGCCTCATAATCTGATAACTGAGGCTGAACTGGAACATGATGTCTGGAGGCTGACTGGAATCAAAGGTTCAGCTTCTGGACTTTTTTTTTTAATGCTTTCTTTTTTTAAAATTTCATTTCCATTTATTTCATCAATTTATTTTTGTTCATTTTTCATCATCTGTTTCATTCCAGTCTTTTTATTGTGTTTATTTTGCATATAGTTGATTGTAAATAAATTCAGGCGTTCAGGGGTTGAAGTTGGTGTAGAACAGTGATTCTTAACCATGGGGCTACGACTCAAGCTTGCGCCTTGAGCGCCACCTAGAGGGCTGCAAAAAAACTTTCTTTTTGCACATGTGGGCTGCAAGGGCTGTAAGACCTAAAATTTCCAAGTGTATCTATCTGCGGCTTGCAACCCAAGGGGCGTGTCCTATAATGGGCGTGTCCTGTAGTGGGCGTGTCACATCGTGGGTGGGTGGTGTTAGGTTTAGGGGAAGGGTCAGGGGTAGGGTTAGATTTTACCGTGCTCTCATAGGCCTGGTGGGCGTGTCGTCGAGTGACGTCACTCGACGACACGCCCACTCTATGACACACCTCTGTCTTGCGAGCCACAGATAGACCCTTCTCAAAATTTTCACTGTTTATGACTGGATCAGTTGCAATGTAGCTTCCCCCCACCTGGTGGGGGGGGTAGCTTCGAAGCTACATGGCGGTAATTTGCCGGTAATAATCCATGGCGGTAATTTGTTAGAGTTCAACAAACAAGCAGAAGAAGACACTCAGCTATCTGCTAGCCGGTAGCTAACGTAAAGAAGTATTAAAACAAAATAATGAAGACAAAAACCGTTCCAAACTGACCCTTAATGGCAAAAATCCAATGAATTAATCATGGATAAGTAAGTGGAAGTAACCAAGCAGAGCTGAGAGGTCTGGCTAGAGCGCAGTAACACCGATGCTAACGCTAACAGAAGCACTGAAGCCTGCATCTGCAAGCTGCATCGAGAAAACAAACATCTAACACTCGTTGGACGGAGAGAATTTTTAAGAAAAGAAAGAGAGAAAATTAGCTATTGATTCAGAACATGTCTGTCACATTTGGAAGTTCTTTAAAAAATTCTAAGAAAAGTTTAAATAAATATATTATTTAATGAAATGTTGTGCTTGTGCTGTCTACATAAATAGACCACAGGTTTATTTACATATTATTTGAGTTGAGCCTTTTTATTTTTAATGTGATTAACTACTGCACCATTTTATCTCTTTTTAAAATCAATTTCCAGCACTTTTTTTTTTTTTTTTAGAAAAATAGATTTTGTGTTTATAGCAGAATCCTGATAGCTATAATTCCATGAATTATACATGTGATATAAATGTGTTTGTGACAATCTCATATTTTTTAATGTTCAGTCTGTTAAAGGCCAGTGGATTTGGTTCAGTCCTCGTTATGGGAGTACTGGTATAGCTGTCTTTTGTGTATTTAACTGTCTCTTGTTATTTTTTGTCCTGGGGCTGGCTGTTTGTCTTTTTTTTATATGTTTTTTATGAATTTTTGGACTGCGAGTCTGTAATAAAGTTGAATTGAATTTAGCTAACAAATAAATAAACCAAAAATGAGATCAATTACACTAACAGGCCTACAGTGTTAAAATGTGAATGGGCCCTGGACCAGTTTGTTCTGAAAAATTGGGCCCCATCATGACAAAGGTTGAGAACCCCTGATGTAGAACATGGAGGGATGGGATATGGAAATGATAGAAACAAGAGGCAGAAATGCATTTTTCTGCAGACTTATTCACCTCTTTCTTCCTTCCTTCCTTTTCTTTTCCGTAACATTACGTCACTAACAGGTGGAATAACAAACATTAAAACAGAACTTTGAATTTCTCCATCTGAGACTTTGTCTTTATATTTTATCATCCTCTCTAACACCTTAATGTCATTCTCAAACCTTCGCTCAACAAACTCACCCTCCACCTCCTCTCCATCTCTCACCCAGGATTGTTGCTAAGCAACAGAGACCTTGCATAATTCATTTATCCGGTGCATGCAAATATATGGACAATTAACCACTTCTGTTTGCATAATAGATTTGGAAAGGAGGTGGAGGGAGGAGGTTGAGGTAGATGGGGGCTATTTAATTTCCAGTTCAACTCATCCTGCCTGATGACACAAAGAAAACAAGGATGGAGGGAGAGGTAAATAGAAGAGAAAGAGAGAGAGAAAGAGAGCACCAACTAAATAATTTCCATTCCTTCTCATCTCAATAACTGCAGCATCAATACCGTCATTCTCTCTGTATTCGTTCACTTTTCATATCCACCATGATTGAGAGATGAGAGGAGGAGCATTGCTGCAAATTGCTGTCGCTGTAGCACACACACACACACACTAATGGCACAAAACACACACATGCACGCCTGCAGGAACATTGTAATTAGTACCCTGAGCAGAGCTCAGCCTCCGCTCAGCAATCATTGATGTGCAGATGAAGATGGCCGCCGCATGTTTTTGCGCTGAAAGAAAACCATGTTTTGGTTGGGCTCTGTCAACGGAACAGCTGGATTGCCATTTTTCACTCAAATTAGATTTCAGCTGAAGCACCGGTGCTGGGGGAAATTAAAGCACACAACAAGAAGCAAAAAGAGAGAGCAGCCACTTTCTCTTTTTCTTTCTTTTCATACTCTCCCTAATTTGGTACAAATGACTATTCAGAGCAGGCACAGCAGTCAAGCTGCATCCATCCATTTATTCATCTGCCTATCTATCTATTCATCCCTCTAACTTATCCATCCATCTCACCATCTTTCTATTTGCATGTTACTTCAGCCTTTCCTCATCTTTTAAACAGTCTGCAGGAGCCATTCACCATCATTCATCGCCTCTGAATCATTCATTTAAATGGTCAGGACGAGAAACACATTTCACCGTTCAGGGTTTATGCTCCTTCCCCGTGTCTACGTTTAACCAGCAGACAGTCGTGGGTTAGATAATCACAATCATGTGTAAAATGTAGATGTACTAGCCATTAAACACTGAACCACTCACACCCTGAAAACAGATTGGTTCATTTGACCAATCAGATCAGTCAATCTATGTGCAATCAGACCAATCTTACTAAAATATTGGTTAGATTAACCAATACTTTTAATCAATATTTTGGTCAAAGTGACCAATATTGGCCACTTTGACCAAAATATTGGTAATCTAACCAATTTTTTTTTAGTTAAAACAACCAAAAGATTTGTTGGACGCATAACTACCAACCTGATTGTTTGAATTCAACCAATCTATTCTTAGAGTGCAGTGTCTGGAAACGTGTGACCAATCAGTAACTTCAGCAGCAACATATTCTACACGCAGTGTCTCATGTCCTGACGATTACTTACACCAGTGATTTTCAACTTTTTTTCTTTTAACGACAACCCTCAAAATAGCTTCGGGGGAAGAACTTTGGTATTTGTAACTCCCTGACGACTGAGTGGTTAATTGTGTATTGCATAGTGGGTGATCTTCTGGCCGTCCTCTTAATGTGAGGATTGGAAACTGTCGGAACGGAGGATAAAGTGGAATTTTGTGGATTATGTTAACAGCTGTGAAAAAGTGCTCAAAGGCTAAAATTTTGGATTTGATTCATTGCTGTGGCAAGACACCTACATGCCCAAAATCAGCTTCTCTTGCTGAGATAGTGCCAAATTTAGATTTTTACCACGATATTAGTAAAACTTGGTTATTTATGCAAAAATGAAAGTGTTAATTTCACAGATTAGTTTCTATGCATTAATGTGTTAATATTGATAGTCCCAAATCTCAAATGTACTGTATTTTTTTAAATGTAGGCTTCATTTATTTATCTTTTTGCAATGACCCAAATTGGGATCCCGACCTCTAGTTTGAAAACCATTAACTTACACTAGACGTTCTCAACCTTAGTTTAGCCCAACATGTCCAGTACAAACTGGTCTGGGGCCCATTCAAATATAAATACTGTATTAGTTTGATTGATACCAATCTCAGTTTGAACACATTTAAAAGCACAAGCCAGGATTATTCACTAAATAGATAACTAAATATATTTGTGTCTATGTATATATATGTATCAGCTATGTATGTATTAACTAAATATATATGTAAATAAATACGTATATGTAAATGTAAATATATGGGCTTATATGGACTTATTTGTATATAATACATAATTATCTAATTTTTCAAAAATGATGAATGATATAATTTTTTAAATTAAAATTATTTTTTATTCATTATTCAAAATAAAATGAAACTTCTACCTTGAATCAAAGTCCTATAAATTCTAAAAAAAAAAAAAAAAAAAAATGAATATCATGACAATGTTATTTATGACAATTACAAATAAACGATGATTGATTGATTGATTGATTGCACAGTAGTTCTATCACACTAAGGTCACACTTTGTTTCACACACTGGTGAGACAAAATTAAGAGCTTTTTGACTTTCAAGATGCATCTTGTAAATTTAGTTTGTCTTGCATTTGGACATTTGGGGGTTCAAACAATTTTATTTTAAACATTATAAAAAAAAAAAAAGAAAACTAGACTTCAGTCTGTCCTTCTTCTTTGTTAGCACCTCTCCAGGTTTGGAGAAGAGCCTTTCACATGGCACAAAAGTAGCTGGAATGTGTAGATTTCTCTCTGCAAGCTTGTGAAAATTAGGATAAACTTCTGTCCTTGAGTTCCAATGTTTAAGGGGTCTTGTCCTTTGGAGAGGAAGGACTCAGCCAGATAAAGCTGAACCTCCACTTCTTGTATCCTGCAGGAAATCTGAGAAGAAGCTAATAAACCATTGTATGCATTTTGTCTGAAGGCAGTTTTATTTGTATATCACATTTCACAAACAGGACAGTTCAAAGTACTTTACATAAAATATTAAAAACATTGCAGCAGGAGTGCAGAAGAAGCATTCAAATAAACACTTCTTTGAAAATGTTTACAAAGTGACTGTGAGCATATTTGTCTACTATATTCTTCTATTAGGGTGAAATTTCCTTTCTCTTTTTCTTTTTCAAAAAGAATGAAACTTTGTGAGCACGTGTCTCTTTTTCTGTTCATGTTGTGAGCAACTGTCTTGTCAGCAAATGTCTGCGCACCGTATCTGTGGGTTAGTAGGATCTATCTTTGGGGCAGCAGGATCTTGAAAGCTGAAACCCATCTCACTGCCACGGAAAGATCAGGATTAGAAGAGATGCAATAAGGGGATGATAATGGGTTGGGCGAGCTGACCATGTATTCAGAGCACTTTCAAAAGTTGCCAGTTTGGGTTAATTGAACTCATCTTTAACAACAGCTATGTTCTTTAACTGTTAAAACATTGTGTACACATTTTACATATGACTAAATCAGTCTTTCAGCTCTGCAGTGTTTCCAAATACCTGTCGTTTAAATGTTTTCTTACATTATTTATTCTATGATTGAGATTATAAGCTAATGCACACATTATTCTATCATTGTACATTTTCTTTTTTTTTTTTTTTTTTTTTTTTTTTCTTGTCCTGTAGCATTGAAGCAAGCAGAATGGAAATCTGATTGCTTTATTCTGTTGAAGTTTTGTTTATAAGCGGAGCTTTATGAACATAGGCTCCACTTGATATCATGTTTTTCATTTTTTTTTTATTTAAACATTTGTCTATTACACCATTCCATTTCATACTGCTGGGCCTGACAAGGGAGAAATGAAAGTGAATAGAGGTAATGATAGAAAGTGAAACAGAGAGAGAGGAGTAAGGAAGAGGAAGAGAGAGAGAAGAGAAAACATGAATCCACTTACACAGTTCACTGGTACATCTGTACCGCGATCCCTAAACAACCAAGGTCTCTGTTGGAAAACAAAACAAGCAATCCCCTACAGGAGTACCTGCAGGTGGCTTAAATATCCTCAGATCATACAAACACACGCAGAACTACGCAGAGAAGAGGTACAACCTAGTCAGCGCAATGGGAAGTAGAGAAGAGGTACAACCTAGTCATCGCAATGGGAAGTAAAGAAGAGGTACGACCTAGTCATCGCAATGGGAAGCAGTGTCACAGTGTCAACATGCATAATAAAGGGTGCTCCGTGGTGATACAGTCATGCAGATGCAGCCTCGTCTGCAAGGAGGAGGAAGCCCGCAAGGCTCGCGACCCAGGCCCCCAGCAGCCACCAGAGGCCCAGATCCCAGCTACCCCCCAAAGAGCGGACATGCATCCCCCGAAGGGCGGCGCGGCCCCAGCCGGAGCCCCCCGCAGTCTGGAGGCCCAGGCCCCAGCGGACCAAGACCAGCAGCTGCCGACCCCACCGGGCGCCGGGGGTCCCCGGGGAGGGGAGAGAGCCCGGGCCCAGGGGCCAAAGCCCCAGGGAGCCGCCCCCCCCGCCCGGGCGGGGCGGCCCAAACGAAACAGGGGAGGACCGCCCCAACGATTGCACATTTTCTTACTGTACACATTTTATTGTAATTCTTTGTTGTAGCATTGTGGCTACTGTTAAAATTTTCAATATTTTTTTTCAACTTTTTCTCAAATTTCCTACTTGTGACTCGCTGCTGTAATATCTGAAATTCTTGGTCTACAGAATGATTAAAGCATTAACTTATTTCACCTTCACAAATGTCAAAAAGTGTAATAAATGTACAGAGAAAGCACTTTAAGAAGCCTTGCCTGCAAACCAGAACAGAAAACACTTAAAAAAAAACAAAAAAACTAAGTATGTTTACTTCTCATACATGTGCTAGCTAAGGTAGTGCATGTGCTCACTCAAAGAAATGATTCATTGGGTCAACGCAATTAAATCGAGGGCAGTTTTTCCATCCAATAAATATATGTAAGGTGAACTCAAATTTCATCCTTTCATGCAATATAATATAATTGAATTAGTCCAACACATTTTTATTCAATTGCTTTAAATGGAAATAATCACGTTTAATGAATGTAAATAATTTATGTTCAACACAAAATCGTATAGATCAGCAGAGTTAAATTACAATATTTTGTATTATTTGACTCAGTTTAAACATACCAATTACAGATAAAGGTTAAAATTTTACTACCAAGTCACTCGTGTTAAAGATATTTAAATGATTAAAACTTGTCATCAGACATGATTTTGCCAATCTTTTCCTTGTTCACTTGGATAAGACATGTTTATACTCAGAAACAGAGATTGCAGTGCCAACATTTGGACACAGCATGTAAGGAGACGGGGAGAGAGTCATGAGATTACATAGACATTTCACTCGCGGTGCAGAAAGGACAGGCAGTACTGCAATGCATGATGGGAAAATATGTATATAAGCCTATCAAACTCATTAAATTTGAGTTGAACGTTTGCTATGAAATTATTTTACTTTACATCGATGAAAAATAAATAAAGTAATATTTACTTGCTAAATTTGAGTAAAATAGATTAAATCTCAATGTGTGGCCTTTAAGAGGGGCTTGAATCAGTTTTTTGGGTCCATTTCACATGTATACTGCACATACAAGTGTAGAGTCACTCACCATCAGAACCCAACCTCGTCTCTGGCTTTGCAACAGACCCGTTCAGACCTTATTGCTAAGACAATTTGAAAACCTGTTTTTTTAATGTAAGAAATCGCAAGAAATTTTTTGTGGAAGACACAATTGTTTCATTTGACTGAGCTGTTTTGTTGTACGATAACAACCTGTCAACACTATTAGCATTTTCATGCACAGTACAGCTTAGCTTAAACTAAATCTGGACATCATTATTTAGATGAAGATCTTTTTTTCAAACAGTGTTGTGTGGAATGGAGGAGGGAAAGTTTTGAAAACGTACCTGTAATTTGTGTTGGCCTGATGGTCTGTCTTCTTCTTGATTAAAGCAGCTAAATGCGGGTGGCTTGGGAGCTGCCATATATGAAAACAGAGGTGAAGGAATAGTGCATCCTGACGGGTTTCACTATTTCTTCATAGAGAAAGTAGTGGTTTGTTTCCTTACAGAGGCTTAGATGATTGTGTGTGGAAACCTAGTCTTCAGACATTGCTCTACAATGTAAGTGTGACAGCGTAGGGGTCTCCTGTCACGTCTCCAAATGATCATGCGCCCTTGCTACTTGGCCGATGGGATATCGCTTCGGCTGAATGGCGTGAAGTCTTGGAAATGAATCCTTTGTCCTGCCACATAAGAAAATAAGCATTTAACAGAACAGAAACTTTAAAAGGAGTAGGTGGACTTGGGGGCGCCAAATAGTTTCAACAGGTCTACTGTCTAGTTTTAAATGACTTATTATTAGCCTTAGTATTAGATATTACTAGAGGCTGTTTAGATGCAAACACAAACCTCCTCATCATTTGATTTCATGAGTAGTTCAGCTATTCAGGTATAGACAGCAAAATCCAATTATGCTTTATTAGATAATGAGCTTTTGTATAAGGCCTTCAAAATCTGAGAACTGGGAGTAATCAGATTATGGCAAGACCCTGGTCTAACATTTTTCTGTCCATCAAACTTCTTTTAGTGTATGTGTGACAGGTCACATTCCTCTGAGAAACACAGCTCCACACTACTGTGGTTTCACAAATGACAGATGACAATCAGAGGGATCTTGAGGAGTTTCTTTCTTCTGCAACACAGTAGGAGACTCAACAATGGCTCAGGTTAGCATCAGCGTGGGCACAACATGAATCAGAGCAAGATCGTCTTTCCTCTGTGCAACTGCTACACCGGTGTTGCGCCTGCTTTGCCATTACTTTTCTACTCCGCTACATACATAGCAACGTAACTTCCTGTTATTTTCAGAACATCCTTTCATGGCTGCATTCGCGGTATTGGCGTTAGCTGCTAAAGACACTGAGCCTGTCTCAAACCGCACACTTGCCAGAGGGCACTGGAATTCAGTGTGTAGTGCGCACTGTGTACTTCGTCTGTAGTGCACACTATTGTCACTAAATGCTGACCCAAACAGAGCACTGCACTTACAGGAAGTGACGGACTAGCATTGCCTGCTAACGTGAGCTAACTCTACTGAGCCGGTATAACTGCAGCCTCAAACACATGACCAGATCATAACTGTCATCAGGGAGTGAACAGCTTGGTAGCATGCCACAATATACATTAGTAATGGTTTCTAAATCATTTCATAAACGTTACTTTAATCAGTACAATGCCGCCTCCAATGCAGCAGGGGTCGCCACTGCTTTGTTCACCGCCATTATTCAGCTCTGAAAACAGTTCGAAAGTCCCGCCTCTTCCTCTACATCAGCAAGATGGCGTCTGTTTAGTGCGAATAGTGTGCTTCGTTCTGCACTGCATTTTTGGGTGTGATTAGGGCAACATCCTGGTACTTTCAGTGCACTGAATTTTTGCTTAAATGACACCATGTGTGCACTTCACACTCAAAAACATATTTTTTTTTTTTTTTTTTTTTTTAAAGATATAAGATATTTTTTTTACAAGAAAAGAAATAAGAAAGAAAAGTGTTTGAAGTGCTTAAGTGCGCGGATTGGGACAGACCCACTGTAAATGTTCCTGCTGTTGCACACCAATTTCCTGCTGTTTCTTTTCTGTGTTCTGCTCATGTTAAGTATGGCAAGGTACACAATGGAGGGCCTGGGTGGGAATTGATCCCCAGACTCCCAGGTGAGAGTCATGTGTGCTGACCATTCAGCCAAAGGGACATCCATGTGGCCAAGTAGCCAGGGCACATGATCAATTGGAGGCATAGTGACAGGACCCCACACTGTCACATAAAACTGCGTCACTTTGCTGAAAAGATGGAGGTGACAGTTTTTTGCACGGTAGGATGTAAAAAATCGAAATAAATCAGATATACATGCGCGCATGAAGATGTCGGAGTATTATGAAGAAATCTTTTTGACTTCTCATTATCAGATAACTGCCATTGAGCCCGTTTACATACACACCAACACTTTTACCTGATTTCTGGAGTTGTTGAAGAGGTCATGTAAGCAGTATGAGAAAAAAAATTCTTTATCAGATAACAACAGTTATCCGATTATGGGAAAGTGGATCAACACACCTGGATTTCTCCCAAATACTCAGATTTTCCAGTGCATGTACAGTCAGACGTTAGGACACACCATCCCATTAAATCCACTGGGTAAGTGTGTCCATACTTTCGACTGCTAGCGAAGACCTTTATCTGATTTTTTCAGTGCAAGATGGCTGCTACCGAGTCCCAAAAAATCCACAAATGTAAATATTGGCTACATAGATAAAGTTATAAAATATATGACAACTGTTGTCTAGTTTAATGTTTAAATGTTTAATGGTCAGTTTCTTTGTAAGAGACAACATTACCACCAACCTGGTATTGTTAACCTACAGCTGTAGACGGCTTGATTTCTTGAGATTTCTGGCAACAAACAGGCTATGAGTTTGATAGACATATCATCAATCAATAAGCATGGACTGTTCAAAACAATTGGATTGGGTTTTTTCAGTCCTGTACGTTCCACAGGTGACTACATTTTAAATTTTTTTGTGTCAGAACATTTAATTAATTGTCTGCAATTGGGGTGTGAAGGAGATTTTAAGCAATATAGTAAAAATACTCCTGGAAAACATCATCCACCCTGCCCTTAAAAACATCAGGAAGTTATGTTACCCTATATGGACACGGAAAATAAAGACCAGGTTTTTTTGTGTATCTTATCTCAGAAGTGCAGTATTCGGATTACTGCCAGTTATTGTGTTATCTGCTGGCTAAAATGACATAATCCTAATCTCATAGGCTTTTTGGATTTTGTAAAAATGAAGCGTAAATGTTGGGTGAAGGAAGGGAATCTCTGGAAGTTTAATTTAAGTGATAAAAAGCCTGAACCTGGAACAGAGGATGCAGAAAACAACAGACAGCCTGGTGGATACATCTGATGGAAAGATCTAACGCAGTCACACACCTGATCATTAAAATTTCAGATGATTTCTTTCTCACCTCCTGAATCTCCAAGGTTTCTTCATGACCGCGAGGTTCGCAGAAGGCAGTTACATCAATGCAGGTCATTCATCTTCTGGCTGAAGAAGCTATTATTAATGTTGTCAAGCTTCACTCCACCGTGATGCACAATATATTAGTCACATTACTGAAGAGGTTCCCTCTGGACTGACCTGTCTAACACGCACACACACACACGCACACACACACTTCCCCAATTGACTTCAGACATAATCATAGGTATGACATGGTGACGACACCTTTAATCAGAGCTGTAAAAGAAATAGAGACAGAGCTCCTTTTTAAAATGGAATTATAGTGCGAAAGCTGCCCTCCACTCCCTCAGAGAACTGCCAGTTCAATTCCCACCTGACACGACACCTTTGACCATAAAGAATAAGGTACATAATCATATGGATGGCAAAGATGGTGGCAGGTGGAAACCAAGCAACTGCAAGAAAAAAGAACAAAGTGTATATTTAGAAAGAGAGAGAAGAAAGCGTAAATTCTTGTTGTGTTTATCATGATTTAAAGACACTCAGCTTAGTAAATGAAGAGGAATCATCTCAGAGGTTTAACAAGTCCACGAAAAAGTGACTAAACAGGGTTCTAAATCTTCTGAGGTTCAATGTGGAGACGACTCCATTTACCCCCTAAAATTGCTCTGACACCAACTTCATCGTTAATTTAATCAAGTTTCAGCTAGGGCTGGGCGATATGGACCAAAAGTCATATCCCGATATATTTAGGCTGAATATCGAAATACGATCCTGATATTTTTATCGCAAAGTGGGAGCGAATGTGTAGTCACAGTTGAAGTCAAATATGACATGTCACAAGTAGTTTTATTTAAACCGGTCGTATGAAATAATGCTGAGCTGTTCAAAGAACAATAAAATGTAAACATAAATACTACAAATCCACAGATGCAAAAAAGGAACATTGCAAAAGAATTACATATGAAAAACCCTGGTAAGAGCAGCATTTATATAGAAAGACAGAACATCAAACAGTGAACTATGTATATTGATATATGCGAT
The DNA here is from genome assembly GCA_023101725.1 of Atherinomorus stipes. Classification (NCBI taxonomy): domain Eukaryota; kingdom Metazoa; phylum Chordata; class Actinopteri; order Atheriniformes; family Atherinidae; genus Atherinomorus; species Atherinomorus stipes. The sequence continues at coordinate 78,853 of JALJCO010010416.1, forward strand.
ATGGTACAATTCCATATCTCCATCGATACAAAATCGATGTATCGCCCAGCCCAAGTTATTACTCTGACGGCTCAGTCGTGGTTAACATTTCTGTCCATTATTTTCTCCATTTTTGGTTAATTTGAAATGTTTCAAGTTAAAATCCAAATCTAGAGGCTCAGAAAAACATACTGGAGTCTGATCCTTGGATCCGATCCTCGGATCTGGTCCTCTGTGGCTGGATGAGACCAAATTAACCAACAGTGGATGAATTTCATTTACAGAAACATCACAGTCGAGTAACTCTGCTCATGTCAGAGGAAATTTTAAGTGTTTGTTGTTAACATTTTATGCAGGAGATGATTTATATCATCAGCTACAGATGGACGATACCAATATTGTTCTCTTTTGATACTATACCATTCATTTCCGATAATTTTTCACTGATGCTGATACTGATAAAGGAAAATCACATATCATAAAATGTGCATCAATATCTTTATTAAAAGGATACTAAATCTAGATAAAATGCATGAATACAGTACAAGTGCTTGAAAGGAAATGTTTATAAATAGATAAGATCAAAATAAATATTTTCAAAATAATAATAAAATAATTACATATTAATAATATATAACACAATACATAATTACATATTAATATATAATTAGTTTACTTTCTTAAACTTAAAGAACTTAAGAGCCTAACCCTAACAGTAGAATATCAAAACACAAAATCATTATCACAAACATCATCACCATGAAGTCCTCATCTGATAGGCTACTATAATCATGTGACACAAAGACGTAATTTCATTCCCTGAAACTGATCAAAACGTGTTGTGGCATCGTGATATTTTAAGAAGTACTTTGGTGGATACCTAAGTTCTGACTCCAGAATATTGATTAGCTGACCCCCATCATCACCTAGAAATCTGTGACTTTTTCCATGAGGAAACCTGAACAGACAAAACTTTCAGATTCAGAGATTCAAACCAGGAACTGAAAAATACCACAAACCCCATCATCCGGCTATAAGTCAGCCTCATTTAACGGTCACTTTTCTCATCAACCAATCGGATTCCAGTATATCCCTTTGTATTATTCTCTGAATCTGTAATTAGGATTCCTTTAGTGTGGAGCAGAGTCTGCTGCTTTTACCTTCATTAAAATTAGATGAATGTGACGCCAGCCGGCAACAGAATATCAGAATAAACCCTGAATTTAAGCAAAGTACACTGAATATTGTTCTGTCAGTTAGAGCTAAATATTACTAAATAGAGTAAATTAAATACGATATAAGCTAAATGTTTGAATAAAAAATATAAATATATCTCAAATATATTATATTATATATGATAAATACATTTAAATAGAGCTAAATAACCTTTTTTATTGATTTATACTGTTGGGTTGTGTCTTGTAAAATGCTGCTCTGAAGTAGTAGGATGAGCAGCTTGTATCTGCAGATATCTAATGTTCATGAACGGGTCAGTTAGTTCCAGAGAAACAGTGATACGGTTTCTGGAAAGATAATGATGCAGCTGTTGAATGCCTCTGACATTTATTTCCTTCCACTGTTTCAGGCTGGTGTCAGGAATCACAGAACTATCTAAAGACAGCTAATGAACCGTCACTATGTACATATTCCCAGCTCGACTGGAGAAACGGATTTGATCTCTGAATCTGTCCACAAGCTCAGAGAAAGGCCAAAACGCTGGATTCAGTTATTTCAAGTCAACAAAGAGCAGATTTGAGCTGGTTTTTATTTCCATCTTCTCTGTTTCCCGGTGGTGGGGGAGGGGGATCCAGCCTGTAGATGGCAGCACAGAACACAGAATCAGAAACCTGAACGTCTGCATCCTGGAGCAGCTCCAGCAACACCATTCATCCACTTAAACATCTACAGGCTGCATCTTTGTATTTCCAATGAAATATGTGTGAAACACAACATTAAAAAGACAGGATAAATATTTCCCTAATGAAATAAACAACATATTTTCTCCTTTGTTGTTAACCTAGACTGTATAACCTACATCGTGATCAGGTATTGTCCATGATCTCACGTGTAAGTCTTAATCAGGACTTAAAAGACCACAGATTCAATGATGTGTGCAAAATATTGAGTTCATTTCAATTTTTTCTGCAGTTTTTGTTTTATTTTTGCTCCTAAAAACATGCAATGTGCGTATTTACATGAGTAACTACAACATTTTTACTTATTTAGGGGATTAAGCATGCCATTTTTAAAAAAAATTTTGAATCTGGAGAATTTATTTTTTATTTTTTCTGTGAAAGAAAAGAGAGAAGTGGATGATGGGGAAGTAGTTTGGTGTGTTGTTCCTTTTTTTGTCCTCTTTTCTTGTTTATTTTGTGTGTTTACAGTCAGATGGACAAAACATTGCTGCTGTTTGTTCCTTTTACGTTCACAACAAAGAAAACAAAGCCCACAGCCGCTGCTGTTGTTATTGTGTTTGGAGTTCAGGCGTTCAATTATTCCACAGCACCAACCTTCATCCAATTATCATCACACACACACACACACGTGCACGCTCACACACACACATCGTCTATTATCATCTCTCTTTATGTGACAGCTCTGAACAACAAGAATTATACACCTTAATTAACCAGCCAACATGTCAGTGTATTTATAATCACCACGAACACTGAGACATGCTCAACAACACACACACACACACACACACACAAAGCTGTTTTACTAAAGATTACTGATGTAGTGGTGAAGATCTGGAGCAGTGAGTTAGGTTTACGATAAAAGGAGTTTGGTTATAAACATTATAGTTACACATTCAATTAAAGACATTCTTTTATTCGTTCTTTTGCATTTTTTAAACTAAATTTTTATATAATGCTTCTCTGATGAAAACATTTGAGCTGTTTCCTCAGAGCTATAAAGTATACACGCCAAATTCATCCAATCACATGCAGCGACTCTTAATACAACCACAAATCCAAAAACGTTGGGACGCCATCTGTAAAGATTCTGATGTTTACTATTATGCAGCATCTATGCTGAAATCTTCAAGGCCTTCCGTGAAAGAGACGTTCTCTGGATGGGAGCAGATGTTTCTCTAAAACCTCTGTGTACTTTCCAGCATTGATGGAGCTTCACAGATGTGGAAGCTGCCGTCGCCATAGACACTAATGCAGCCCCATCCCATCAGAGATGCAGCTTTTCAACTGTCCACAAGCTGGATGCTTCCGACCCTCTTTAGTCTGCAGGACACGGCCTCCATGTTGTCCAGAAACACCTCACATTTTCATCCATCTGACCTCAGAACAGTTTCCACTTTGCCTCAGAGTATTTTAAATGAGCTTTGGTCCAGAGAAGATGGATAGTGGTGGTTCTGGATCCTGTTCACATATGGCGTCTCTGTATGATGAGCTTTAAGCTGCATTTATGGATTTCAGGGTGAACTGAGTTCACAGAGATTTCTGGAAGTCTTCCTGAGTCCATGCAGTGGTTTCCAGTAGAGAATCATGTCTGATTTCAATGCAGAAGATCACCAGCATCCAGCCTTGTCCCATGCATACAGAGATTCCTCCTGATTCTCTCAATCTTCTGATGATATTCGACACCAGAGGTGTCAAAAGTTGGTCCCTGAGGGCCGCTGTCCTGCAGGTTTTCTTTCCCTTCCTGATCCAACACACATGACTCAAATTAAATCAATACAAAAGCCTTTGAATTTCTGCACAAAGACTCACTAAATTGAGTAGGTGTGCTGGAGCAGGAAGGCAGAGAAAACCTGCCGGATTGTGGCCCTCGAGGACCAGAACTGGACACCCCTGTTCTACACTGTAGATGGAGGATCTTCAAAGTCTGTGGAACATTTTTCTGAAATTGTTCCACAACAGTTTTTCTCAGATTGGTGAACTTCTGTCCATCTTTCCATCTGAGAGACTCTGTCTCTCTGAAATGCTCCTTTTATACCCAGTCATGTGACTGACCTGTTGCCAATTAACCTGATTAATTGTCAAATGCTCCTACAGTTGTTTCTGATTTGTAAACTCTAACTCTAAACTCCTATGAGAGGCGAAGTGAGGTTCAGAGTCTCACCCAAGAATGCTTCAGTAGATAATCTGGGGAAACCAGGAATTGACAGATGACCACTTTCCCCCCTAAACTACAGCCACCCATAAACTTTTTATGAGTGTTAATTATTTTCACTCATTAATATTTAATCTTAATTCCACCAAATAACCATACCTAGAGTTAACTCTACTATAAAACCATCCTCTATGATGTTTTTAACAAGCTCCTTTAGCCAACATCTTGTTTTGTCTTGTTTTTCCACTGAATGTTTTAGGTCTTTCGTGCCTGCAGCTGTCTGATTTTTTAATGAACCCCTGTAGTTATTGTTTATTGTTATTGTATATAGCCTATTTTTTTCTTCTGATTATGATTTATGCACCTCTTTATGTCTCACTGTAAAAATAGTTTCTTTGGATAAAATTAGAAAAAACTGTGTCAACTTGTCATATCTGTTTTTTTTAGTATTTCTCAAACTAAATTCATGCTTTGGTTGAAACCATAAATTTTGATTTACTGGAAATCTATTTTTTACATTAAAACAAAGAAATTTCTTTGATACAAAGTAAAATATAATTAATAACAATAGAAACATTTTTCAAAAATTTGTTACAACTTAATTTTTCATCTTGGAATAAACTAAACAAATTGCGTCAACTTGTCACATCTGATTTTTTTTTCGTTTTTCTCAAACTAAATTTCTGTTTGTTTTTTTTTTTTTTTTTTCTTGTCCTGTCCAGCATGAAGAAGAGATGGAAATTGTGCTTTTTTGTTGAACAGTTTTGCTTTTAAGCGGAGCTTTATGAACATAAGGCTCCACTTGATATATGTTTTTCATTTTATTTCTTTATTTAAACATTTGTCTATTCACCATTCATTTCATACTGCTGGGCCTGACAAGGGAGAAATGAAGTTAAAGAGGTAATGATAGAAAGTGAAACAGAGAGAGAGGAGTAAGGAAGAGGAAGAGAGAGGAGAGAAAACATGAATCCACTCACAGTTCACTGGTACATCTGTACCGCGATCCCTAAACAACCAAGGTCTCTGTTGGAAAACAAAACAAGCAATCCCCTACAGGAGGACCTGCAGGTGGCTTAAATATCCTCAGATCATACAAACACACACAAACACACGCAGAACTACGCAGAGAAGAGGTACAACCTAGTCATCGCAATGGGAAGTAGAGAAGAGGTACAACCTAGTCATCGCAATGGGAAGCAGTGTCACAGTGTCAACATGCATAATAAAGGGTGCTCCGTGGTGATACAGTCATGCAGATGCAGCCTCGTCTCTGCAAAGAGGAGGAAGCCCGCAAGGCTCGCGACCCATGCCCCCAGCAGCCACCCAGAGGCCCAGATCCCAGCTACCCCCCCCCCAAAGAGCGGACATGCATCCCCCGAAGGGCGGCAAAAGGCGGCCCCAGCCGGAGCCCCCTGCAGTCTGGGGGCTGATTTGGTTTAAACCATAAATTTTGATTTACTTGAAATCAATTTTTTACATTAAAATAAAGAAAGAAACTGCTTTGATAGAAACTAAAAACTTAATTCATAACAAAGAAACAATTTCTTTACGTTGTTACAACTTACTTTTTTTTATCTTGGAATAAACGAAACAAATTGCTGTTATTATCATTATTATTTTTCTGTTTTAAGTATGTAATTTTTCCATCTGGGACGTGGCTGCAACGTCACAGCCGCTGTGATTTTTTTGGTATTGGTCAAAATGAGCAAATATTTGAACAAAAACAATTTAAACAACAAGTTTATCGGTTTGACGATTAAGGTGTTCACAATGTAGCTGTTTGGTTATCTTTGAATGGACCATGTTCCGCTTCGCTTGGTGCAGCGTGAACACCAACTGCATTCTGGTGCACACCAAAGAAGAGAACTCTAGTCCACCTGAAAGCCGAGGGTCTTGGCCACTTGCAAATGGACGATTGTGACTATGCATTGGACCTAATAGAAGTGATATTTGTCCACCCCAATAAAGCATCAAGATGTAGAAGTAGATGGAAGTGGGGTAGATTATTGTTTGAGTAGGAGGACAAACAAAGGAAACAGTGCATCTTTGAAGATGCCAAGGTCAAAGCAACGAAAAAAAAAAAAAAAAAAAAAAAAAAAAGAACAGAAATGTCTTATAGACAAAGATGGGGTTTTAAGAAGAAGAAAGATTTCCACTATTATCACAGAGTCCGGTTTTCTTCTTCCTTCTTCGTCATTGATCAGTGGTTGTATTGGGAAACGTCACCCCCAGCAAGCAGTTGTTTTTAATTATTAAATTTGGCTTTCAGGACTTTAATGAAGAATCTTGGCGTTATTGTTATTTTTTTTCCCGAGAATTTGTCTTTTGGCTCACATGTAAAAGAGGTTTCTAGAACCACCTTCTTCCACCTATGTAATTTTGCTAAAATGAGGGACATCCTGTCTCAGAGTGATGCAGAAAAACGAGCCCGTGCTGTTGTTTTTCCAGACTGGACTACTGTAATCCAAAATGAAGTGGACCAAAGCACTTGGACCAAAGCACTTGCTAATGACTGCTGCACACGAAGGCTTTCTGCTGCTGAGCTAAAAGTAATTCGAGTCCGTTTGCTCAGCAGATAGCTCCTGTGCTCCTGATTTTTGGTGAGTTTTCTGCCTCGCGTGGCCTTGAGGCGAAAATCAAACACGTTTGATATTTTTGCCTCATGAGCAGTGGCGGAGCCAGAAATTTTTCACTGGGGTGGCCAGGGAGAGACCATTACTCACATAGGGGTGGCCATTAGTAGATACCTCAGAGCGCATGTATATATTATATATACATCCAACAGTATGGGGTAGCTAGTGTGTAAAATAAGAAAGAAAAGTGGTTTGGAAGAAGTTTTGGGTCTCCCCTGTGAAGCAGAAGCTTTCTTTCCCCAATCCCAATATCTACGTGAGAAAAGCTTTAAAGTAGGATTTTCAACTTCTGCATGTCCAATCTTAAAAATTCCAACTGTATGGGGCAGTTTGTGTCTAGAATAAGAAGGGAATATGGTTTGGAAGCAGCTTGGGGTCTCTGTAACTGCTTGAGTGTTGCCCGGTTAGAGCGTGGGGGTTGCCAGTGATTGGGCAGGGGTGGCCACGGCCACACTTGGCCATCCCGTAGCTCCGCCCCTGCTCACAAGGCGAAAAACTCACCGTGTGCGCTCAACTTGAGCTGTCTGATGAGGGCAGAACATCTAGTGACCAATCAAAGTGCGTCCGCAGATCACATGATTTGAAGATGGCAGCCCCGTGTCATCACATTAGAAGACTTGATTGATATTTTGCAAAAAGATCCAAAGACTGAAGGCAGAAAAGTTTAGAGGATCTTTTGGTTGGACACTGAGTTATGTTATCGTATTTAATTGTTATTTATTTTGTCTTTTTATTAACAAAATAAATAACAGTTGGAGGCGGTAATGCACCTTAGAGGTTCACAACCACCGTTAAACTCAGAAGAAGTCATGTAAGAAAAATGAATGAAACTTAGACAGAGATGATATTTGGATGGATGTTTTTGAAGTCCAAAACATCATATAAGCAGGAATAGTCTGGCCGTATTTCCACCAATTTCTCCTCTAATGGACTACGTAGCCGCGAGCTGCCATCTTGAAATCATATGATCTGCAGATGCGTTTTGATTGGTCTGTGGGATAGTCCCGATAATCCGTTTGCAAGTCAACCGACACCTCTTGCTTTTAGGCAGACCAGAGTTGCTCCTTTGGTGCTCTTTATTTTCCTTGTATAACTTATAACAGTATTGCCATCATTAACTTGTACTTAAAGTTGCAGTTCTGGTTTGTCTCTCTTTCCTGTCCACTCCACCTCAACCGGTCGAGGGAGACAGCCATCTTCCCTGAGCCAGGTTCTGGTTCTGCAAGAAATATACTTTTCAAGTTAAAAGGGAGTTTTCCCCTTTCTTTTCTTTTTTATCACCGGCAGCCCCATGCAGCTGAGAATGGGGGACTGAATCAATCGAATTGAAGAATCAAACCTTAACTAGGTTTCCTTTGCTAGGTTATTATTTTTTGCTCTGAAAAAAAGAACCAAGTTGAACAGACTTAAAAATATTTCCTCAATTGGTCATATCTAACAAAATTAACTTAACTAAATAAACGTTAATTGCATGAAATTGTTCATTTCAATTCTACTCATCTTATTTTCATTTAGTCAATGCAAATTAAAAATTTCTATTTGGGTCAACTTAATTAAATATGTTCCATTACTTTGATGCTGTAATTATGAACACTTTACTTTGTGGTATTATGCTTTTCCTCTTTATATAGTTTTACTCAAGTTTATACCAGAGTAAATCCAAAGTCTGTGATAAAAGAGCAACATAACTTTCAAAAAGATTATGTCAGTTCCATCTTGGACTTCAAATATCACTGGATACGATGGTGAGTTTTTCTCTCTTTACAGTCCTTCACACTCATGGTGGAACTTTAACATTCAAACTGAACAGAATTTCTCAACAACTCTCTCTGAATGTGAACATAACAAAGGCAGTAAACTTTTAACTCAAATTTATAGGATAACAATCATAATTTCCTGTTGAATTTGCTTTTCCCATGAGCCTTTGTGGTCCATATATGTTGAGTTTTGAAGATAATATAAGTTCACTGAAAATAATTCTTTATCAACGATAGCCCAGATACTCTTTTTAGAGTGTATGAATACTGATTGGATGACCCCCAAACTAACATATTTTATTGTTTCTACACGTATATGCCCCATATCAGCATCTCTTGCTTAGACAATGCCAAATTTGGACTTTTAACATGGTAAAAGTATAACTTGTAAGTAATAACTTGGTTATTTATGCAATAATTAAGAAGTGAACATGTTAATTTCACAGATTATTATATATTTGCAAAGTGTGTTAACATTGATAGCCCCCCAAATTCCAAACTTATTTGATAACTGTAGGCTTTTTTTTTTTTTTTTTTAAAATAATGATCTGGTGACCCCCTGAAATGATCATGCGACCCACATGAGGATCCAGACCCCCAGTTTGAAGCACATTTGAAGCACATCACTAAATTCAGTGTTCCAGATAAACATTAGCGAGATGATTTTGAATATAAGCTAAAGTAATCTAAAAGTATTTAGAATACATTGCTTCACTTGAGTAATCCAAGGGAATACACCACAGATTACATTCTAGGGCTTGTAATCAGTAATCTGTAGCAGAATACATTTTAAAAGCAACCTTCCCAACACTGTGTACTTCTGTGTTAGCTTTTCCTGCTGAGGTAGAAAACAAAGCACTCATATCACAATAAGGGGCCTCATGTGCTGTTTACAGGGTGTGGTAAAGACAACGCAGCGATGTCCAGTGTAATTTCTGCATAACGTGTTGCCTCCTGTACTCCGACTCTGCCTCACCACCTCCCTTCCATTTTCAGCCAGGAGAGTACATTTCCAGCAGAAAGCCTCCCGCTATGCTATGATGTGCTTGTCTGAACAGCAACTTGTCTGGACTTTTTTCTGAAAATCATTGGTTCATGTGTGAAAGCAGGTTACGGTTCCTCCAGCGAGCAGCTTCATGTTTCTGAGCCAGTTGTAGTGGAAACAGGTTGATACTTCCAGCTTCCCAGTGGACAAATAAATCAACAGAGCGCTTCGTTTGCTCACCCAATTAACCTCTCAGCATGAACTGAGGGGCTATATGCTGCAGGGAGAGGTTGGTCATGGCTTCCTTAGCTTCATGGCTGCTGTTGGCTGCTGGCTCAGCCCTGTCCTGGTGAATAGCTGCTGCTTGTTAGCGGCAGGGAAACGACCACAGTCTACCTGGACAACTGAGTGAGCTGCTGACTGTAGCCAGTCATCAACCTGAACACGAGTGGCTGCCAAACCCTGCTTGCATGCTCAGCTCTGTCCAGGTGGATCCCAGTCAGCTCACCCACCAAAAAGGAGTGCAATGCATTCAGCTGTTAGCATAAAGACGATTTTCATTTCTTCTTTTCCACAGAAGTTCATTCTGACTGAGTCAGTTTCCTCCAGCTGGATTAGCTTTCCACTCGGACTTCAATCCGAAACCTGCTGACAGTAAACAGCAACAGGACCTGGCCTCAGTGTCATCGTTTCCATGACTACTGGTCCTTACTGCTCTCATACACCTGTAGCCTTCGTCTTAGCTCCAGATCCTCAACCAGACAGCCACAATATAGGGATCAAGGACACATCCTAACCAATCTCCTGGGGTCCAGAGCACCTTTCATCCTGCCTCCAAGATGTCCCAAGCTCAACTAAAACTTAATTTAAAAAAAATATACTCAATCATGTGAAAACAGAGTGTAAACAAACAGCAATGATCAACCCCTGTAGATGCTATAGGGTATGAATGTTTTAAACCTTTTTCCAGCCTTGATATGGTCAGGTTGCACTGTCTGATGCTGCTGGGAGGCAGGACCTGTGATGATGCTCCTTCACACATTTGGGATGCAGCAGCCTGTCACTGTAAGCTTTCCAGTGCATCACAGTGTCATGCATGAGGTGAAAAACATTGTTTAGGAGTGATGAGAGCTTGGATAGCATCCTTCTGTGTCTCACCACCAGCAGGCTTTCAAGGATGTGGCTAAAATTCCTGATCAGTGATCAACAGGATGAATGTTGACGGGTCAACAGACAACCTAAAAGAAGTAGTTGATACCACTAGAGTCAGGAAGGGTCCCTGAAGTTCAGTAATCGTGATTTCTTCAGCAGGTACGTCCACACGTGCAGAAAACCACACTGAGATAGATAGATAGATAGATATTATGCAGATGGTTCCCAGCCCATATGTCTCCTCTCTCTGGGGGTTTAGAGGGAGGAGGAGAGGAGGAAGAGAAGCAGGAGGGATGGAGGTAAATTAACAAGTTGCCACATGTTTCAACGCAGTAAGATGAAGGTTGCTGTTCTGCTTGTTCTAATTACACCTGGTTTTCAGTCCCAAAGCCTCAACGTACCCAAAGGAGAGATGGAAAACACTGTGTATCCAAACTGATGTCTAGCTCTCTTTTCTTTACTTAACAAAGCTGAAACTGATGATTAAAAAAAAAAAAAAAAACAGTTAATTGGTCTGTTGATGAATTGTTTTTACTGTTTTTTCCCCATTTGTTTCAAGAATATGGCCACGGCTGCAACGAGTGCAGGTCAAGCTGATTTGTCAGTCGAAGTAGGACATCAAGTTGGGACTCATAGGCAGCAGTATTTGTTGGGTTTGAGTCCCCAACACAGCTCTTAGGGGGAACCATTATGGGCCCTTGAGCAAGGTCCTTCACCCCCACCAACTGCTCAATAGATAAACTGAACTTAAACTTGAGCTTAAACTTGAAAGAGGGGGGAGATGTGTTACAGTGTGGGTCCTGTCACTTTGCCTCTGATTGATCATGCATCTTGGCTACTTGGCCACAGGGATATCCTTTTGGCTGACTGTTAAGCACACATGACTCTCACCCAGGAGTCTCTGGGATCGAATCCTGCCTGGGCCCTTGTTGTATATCTTGCCACACTTGGATTTCGTAAATTATTTTATTTCCCAAATTCTTAATAGAATTGTAGGCTGTGTATACTGGTATTAAGTCAACCTGCATTTCTCCAGTCTAGGTCAACCTTTCACAGAGAACCACAGACACCCCCTTAAGAACTGGTTTGCAGCCAGAAGGAGTGGGGAAATAGTCAATGCTATAAATATTTAAAAAGAATTATACTTACCTGTTTGGAAGGTTTCGCTGCAAACTCTGGCATGCCACACCTCCCGTTTTTAGCCGAAGATTGTTAATTCACTTCTGTTGTCTTTTTTCTGTCAGTGTTTTTTAAGGGCGCATTTAGAAAGCATAGTTTGCGAGTCTCGGGCCATTAGGGGACTCAGCTCGGCTGGGAGCGGTCTTCTGAACCGAGACCGCATTCACGCTGCACCATCGCCAAACGGGCCAAACCTTTTGAATAATGTTCCCAAAAGTGGCGCTGCACTCAGGTTCACCATAGGCGAGGACAAGACGTACAACAAACAAGAAGGTTCTAACAACTTCTGTTTCCTCCAAAAACACAACATTATTTTTGTGCGTAGGCTACTTATGAGTTGCTGGTAAATACGTTCATCAGACCAAATATCAATTAAAGCTTTTACTTCCTTGTCACTCCACGTCTGACCACAAGCCATTTTTAGAAGTACTGCAGTCCTACACGTGTGTTTGTTGTCATAGTGTTTACCCCAAGCAGCAACCTCCGGTGGCCTCCTACTGTATGAGTCTACCCGGAAGAAGTCAGTTTTTATAGTTCTCCCTTGATCCACTAGGAGCTGCAAAACAGAGCAAATCCCCACAGACTCCCATGTTAAAAATGCCAACTTCACAGCAGAAATAAACATGTTTACAGCCCGGTTCAAAAAATCTTTTTAGGTTTAATAGATCAGGCTTGCCATATGTCAACTGTTGGGAAAGGGGGGGGGGGGGGGGGGGGGGGGGGTTAATAACTTATCCGTTTAGATGTTATTTAATCTTGACATGACACATAACTAAGGGCGTGTCCTTTTGATTGACGGCAGGCCGACCGGTGACTCCTAGTTTGGTAATGGCTGTCTTTTAGCTTATTTTTTTTTTTTTTTTTCTTTATATTTTCCAGTCATACTAACCGCTCAAGCGCTTTCACTACATATCACAGCCACCCAGTCACACACACATTCATACCCGATAGGCACATGGGAGGCAACTTGGGGTTAGTGTCTTGCCCAAGGACACTTCGGCATGTAGTCTGGGGAAGCCTGGAATCGATCCCACAACCCTCTGGTTGAAAGACGACTGCTCTTCCACCTGAGCTACAGCCGCCCACATAGTTAGCTCCTTGTTTGCTCTCAGTAAAGTCTCAGTTTGTAGAAGAGTCACACTACGGCGTTTTTTGGTGAGCTAATAGCAAGTCTAAGCATGTTTACCTTTACCCTGCTGCTTAGGAGGCTTATCTTTGTTAGCTCCTCTCCTTTCGAGTTAGCTCGGTCAGAGTTTAGCCCAGAGTACGTCAACTGTCAATCATTTGCCCGCAGCTCAGAGTGGCCTTGCCTTTGCCCATTTTAGCATTTTCCAGGCGTGACGACACATGTGACACAGCAAGATGGCGACAGTGGGACACGCCCAACTGGCTTCACTTTTAGCTCTTCAGAAACCAACGGGTGACGTAGTGGAAGGTTCGTCCCTCTCTATTATCGGTCTATGGTTTTCCAACAAGGCCACTGCAATTTGTAGTCATCTTCTGTATTTGATCCACCTGAATCGGACCGAGACCTGTGTTTGTTGGCGGACCGAGTCCGATTGTTTGGACTGTTTGCGCATTCACAACTCCCCCAAACGAAGCAGACTTTCCGAGCAAACGGACTCTGATTTGAATCAAGAAAGCTTTGTGAATGCGTCCTAAATCAACTCGCTTGTGACACTACTTTTGGTACACGGAAAAAAGTTTACCTTTCTTACAGAATACAGCGGCTGCAACAACTGTATACAGCAAACAACTTGGGTATTTTGATGCTGAGTCAATGGAGGAAATTGATATTCTGTATAGTAGCATTTACTTCCTGCCATGACCTTGATGCTACATAAAGGGAAACCCACCTATTGGGATTAATAAAGTTTGAATAACAATAATTATTATTTACAGAGGTTAGGTAGCTTAAAGGTAGCCCTTTCCTTTTTCCGTCCAACTGTAATAATTAAGATAATCAAATCACAATTATTGTTGAAATTAAACCCCAAGAATTATATAAATAAGTTTAAAACATATTTTTTTTCTTCAATAGAGGGGGGTGAAAGGAAGCAAAAGAAAGGGTTTTTTTTTTTTTTTTTCTCTCTGGGTGTGTGGGAAAAGGAGGAAAAAAAACAATCATTTTTTTTGTTTTTATTAAGGAAAAATAAAAAAATAAAAAGTATGATTATTTTTATGTCTTTATATATTAAAAAAATAAAGATTTTTTTTTAAGTAAAAAAAAAAAAAAAAAAAAAAAAAAAAAAAAATTAATTAACTGAGTAGGTGAGGATAGTTTGGGTTTGATTCCCATCAAGGATGAATGAAGAGGAGGGCGAGACGTGAAATAGAAAAGGAAGGGAGGGGGTGTTGCTAAGGGGAGGAAGTATTTTAATAAAAAAACAAACAATATGGGGAGGGGGGAGAAATCAGGAAGGGGGGGGGGAATATATCAGTCACATAGAGATAAAAAATATAGGGGTAAAGATTAAGAGTTAGATTTAGATTACAATTTAGGATATAGTGAAGGGAAGTAGAAGGGAAGTGATTAGTTAAATAAAACAAGAAAAAAAAATAAAAAAAAAAAAAAATTAATAATAGTAAAATTAAAAAATATAGATATAATATATAAAAAATATAAAAAAATAAAAAAAAATATTTTATTAAATTTTGAATAGATTATAATAATGATAATATATAACAATATATAATATATAATATTTAAAATAAATAGGAAAAAAAAAAAAATAAGAATATATATATAATAATTTTTTTTCTTATCTTTTAAATAATAAATATTTATAATTATAATAAAAAAAAAATAAAAATAATATTACATATATAAAATATAAAAAATATTATTATATAGAGCAATTGTAGGAAAAATATAAAAATATAAATATTTATTATTTTAAGTAAATATAATAAAGAAAAAAAAAAAAAAAAAAAGAAAATAAGTAGGCGAAAAGACTATAAATTAAAAAACAATAATTTAAATTTTATAAATTTAATTATGAAAAAAAAAAAAAAGATAAAAGATAAAATTATAATAAATTTGTTAATATAAAATTAATTAATTTATAAAAAGAAAAAGTTAAAAAATAGGGAAGGGATGGAGAGGGAGAAGTAAGTGAAAGGGAATTAAAGGAAAATGAAATAAAAGTGTAGAGGGAGAATATAAAAAGGAAAAAAGAGAGAAGAAATATTATTAAAGGAATAATAAAAAGAAAATTATTTGGTAAATATAGAAAGAAGTGATGTAATATTTATAAAAAAAGAGGAAAAATCAAAAAAAGGAAAATTGAATGAAATTTATGATGAAGAAAAAGAAAGAGAAGGAGGAAAAGAAATGTAATAATTATTATGGAAAAAGAAATAAAGATTGTTTTTAAATGTTAAGAAGGGGAGGAAAATAAAGGTTGAGAAATTATGTAAAAGGAAGGAATAAAAATGAGAAAATTTTAAAAAAAAGAAAATATATAAGGAAAGTAAATGAACTATGTGAAAGATAGATAAAAAGTATGGAAAAGAGTTTAAATAGGGCTAAAAAAGAGATGAAGCATGTTTGAAGGTGAGTGAATAGAAGGAGGTTTGAAGAAAAGGGGGTAGTATTAGAAGGTGGGGAAAAATAGTGGGTTTAGGGAATGAGGGGAAAAGAGGTTGAATAGGAAAATGGTGAAAAAAAATTATATATGATTGGTAAATGCAGTATAAGAGAAAGGAATGTAAGAATTAAAGAAAAAAAAATAAAAAAAACATCAAATAAGAAAAAAAGAAATAGTATAGAATGAAGTAAATAAAATAATGAAAAAAATATGGGGAGGGTATAATATAATATAAAAACAATAATAATAGGTAATCTAATAAATCATATTCTTATAATTTCTAATACACTTTGGGAAAAATGATATATACGGTAATGGAAATGAATATTTAATAATTCCACAAATCCAGAAAATAATAGACCATAAGACAAAAAAAAGAATGACATAACCACAAAAAAATCACCCAATCCGTCCATAATTTACACGGATTGACATCATTTAGTGTATTTCTAGTGCTTAAACAGTGGTACATCTAGCCGCCTCAAAGTGTGCCACTACGAGTTCACGACACTGTGGAAGCCGTGACATTCAGTGTCTACTCTGCCGATAATGCAAGTGTAGAAGAAGAAATTTGCTGTTTACATTTTGCTAAGAACTAACGAGCTGCGGACAAACTGGGACAAACAAGAGGGGATGGCTATTGATTTAAAAGAAAGAAAGAAAGAAAGAAAGAAAGAAAGAAAGAAAGAAAGAAAGAAAGAAAGAAAGAAAGAAAGAAAGAAAGAAAGAAAGAAAGAGAAAGAAAGAAAGAAAAGAAAATGTGCGATCTCGTCTGCAGAGGCTATAAAAATATACTAAATGATGCAGTTTCAAATAAATTATGGACGCTACCCACTCAGGACACTTGCATTACATTGGACGAGCAGTATGGAGGAATATTGACAAGTTTTTGTGGACTTTTATGGACCGTTTTGGTTCAGTCGCCGGTGAACTCCATTATATGAAAGTAGGGGGAAAACAAAAACCTGTCCGATCTCCGGCTGCATTTGAGATACTAAAAATACTACTCTAGTCTTGCTCAGCATGAGGGTGAGTAGAAAATGAACGCACATCATTCTGTGGGTGTACTATTCCTTTAATGAGAACTAAAGTTGGCATTAATTATGTCTCTTTTCCTCTTTTTGCCAATATCATATTTTAACTTGGATTTTTGTGGATGGGCAGGATCACCTGGCTGCAGAAGCTGTTGGTATTGTGCCAAAGAGTGTGCGAAATAGATGTCAGAGATCATGTTCGACACTCAATTAAGAAAATAAACAAAATGAACTGTCCCAGACCAAATAGAGCATTTTGCTCATGGACACTGGGCCAAAATACCTGTGAAAAGATGCAGAAGTCTTATTGGACGATACAGAAAACACCTGATTGCAGTGATTCCTTCAATGTGTTTCTCAACAAAATTTTGGCTTATGCCCCATCATGCTTGTGTTCTTGTTTTATTTTTCGTGTGTTTGTCTTTAATATAACTGTGGAACCACAATACAAAATCAATGTCATGATTTTCATAGAATTTTTATTTATTATTACTTTTGTCAATTTTAACTTATTTCACTGACAGCAGATTTTTTTCCGTCTTTAATAGGAGGGCATGAATAATTTTGAGGATGACTATATATACACACCTGATGTTGCAAAAAAAAGAAAAAACCCTTATGTTAGTTGTGAGAAAAAAATTGATTTTCTAACAGCCATAGTTTTAGAGGTCTAGCAAACAGTGAGGGTGGGAATCTCACATATGAGGCCAAATTGGGATTTTTGATATGTTGCTGGAAACCCAATGATAAAATAAATGAATAAACAACAACAAAAAAAATCTAAATGTAAGGCCTGAAAACTATCAGAAACTTCACGAATAAATAGGATGAATGTTTTTTTTTTTTTTTGGTGAATTTGGTTCTCTGTTGTAACAAGGCGCCTACAGTACATGCCCAAAATCAGCTTCTGTTTCTGAGATGATGCCAAATTCCAAGGTGGCCAAATGCCAATATGTTATCAATTTTAACTTACTGTAGTTTACAATGATCTAGCAACCCCCTAAAATTCTACTGTGACCTCCATGGGGGTCTCGATCCCTGGTTTGAGAACCGCTGCTTTAGAGAATGGAAACAGGGACAGAGGTTGACATTCGGCCCCAAGTTGAAGAAGCAATATCTAAACAGCAGAAGGGGGACATGTAAGCGTCTGTGGTAGAGGTATGACTGTACACCTGCCAAAGCTCAAAGAGTGGCAGTAAACACTGAAAGTTGAATGTTTGAAAGGGTTAAACATAACTTTTAATCTTCTTTTTTCTTCTGACCTTTTTGATGTGTGCAGTGTTGAAGGTAATCAGACTTGTAAGTAAAGAGGAAACTTCTGTTAAATATCATTTTTCTGTAGCTTTTCTTATTGTTTTTCTTTCACAACCTTCTTTTTCTCACTCCATTTCACCCTGTCTCTGCTTCCAGCCTTCTTTTTCCCATGTCCTCCTCTCTTTTTCACCCTCTCTGATTTAATTGGTCTCAGTGTGTTTTTTCTGGTCGTATGCTACATTAATTATCGCAGCAATAAGACCAGGGACAATATGGCTTTATTTATTCCTGGAGGAGAGGTGTGTGTGTGTGTGTGTGTGTGTGTGTATGTGTAGACAGGTGATATTCACATGTATGTTGGATACAGCTGAGCCCTTTTATGGCTCATTATAAGGTCTAACAAGGCTTCAGTAGCTGTATGTGTGGACCCCACTGGGAGCTGCTGTGAACACCCTGTCTCACAGGGCAGCTGAAATTACACACTAAAAAACACAAAGAACACACTAGTAAAAAAAGAAAACAATTATTGTGACTCAGTCTGCGTACACATGGGATGTCAGTCTGAAGACAGAATTTCTCAAACTGCAGGATCCCTCAGAGTTACCGTGATGATTCACAGCTTTCAGTGGTTATGAAACACCAGCTTTAGACTGACAGCCAAAGTAGGTGAGCCAGAGAATCCTAAATTTATGTGAAGGAAGAAGGATTACAATAACTAACAAAAGTACAGCTTGTAAACAAAATTACGCTCCATCAGGACCACCTCCCAGTATCGGGTATAAGTCACACTTTTTTTCATAGTTTGGTGGCTTTTGCGACTTGTAGTCTAGTGCGACTTATATATCAAAATATGTACAATTTAACATATTTTTCAGTATCAATTCATATTGATTGACATGAGTTAAGGAGTAAATATTACCATCTAATGTCAAAAGAGGACGCTCTAGGCCTTTGACAACTATATTCTGCTCCAAGGGCAAAAATTCCAAAATAGCCTCATCTCAGTGAGAGGAGTTCATTTTGGACATCTGGTTGTACAGCCTGTGCAGTGGAACAAATCCTCAAAAAACGTGTTTATCCTTCTTAGTTGTCATGTTTATGGTCATTTACAAACATTACCTTTGGAATGTAACTGATTGGGTCATTTTTAGATATGAAGAATCTGAAAATCACACTATTTTAAATTTAGAAAATAAGACTTATTGTCCAGTGCGACTTTTATATGTTTTTTTTTACTCTTTATGATGCATTTTTTGACTGATGCAACTTATACTAGGAGTAGGGCTGGGCGATATGGCAAAAAATATTTTCACGATAATTTTTCCCATATTGATCGATAACAATATTTATCACGATATATAATTCAATATGATGCTAGTTTGAAAAGTATCCTGATAATGTCTGACACCTGAAAGAACAACATATTCTCTCATATTCAGAAGTTTGGCTGGACCAAAGGTCGGCGGTTGTGGCAAAATGTTTAACATCCATCAGCGCATTTTCAAGCTTCCTACGACATTCTTCGTAAAGCTGGGGAAGAGCAGTTTGGGAAAAAAAATTCTGCTTGGGAGCTTGTACCTGCAGTCTAGCACTTTAATTTACAAAACCCGCTCTCTCCACGGTAGTCATGGGCATCATATCTTTGGGAGAAAATATGACACCGCGTTAGTTATGTCTCTGCTTCTTTTAGACCGCTTTGTACGGGGTTATGGCGGAGAAAGATGACACCAGTGATTGCTGTTAGGTGCTACGCTACACTGCCTCTGAGGAAGGTGCTAGGCTGTTGAGAGCGGTGTAAACTTGCTGGGGTTGGCCCGGGTCATCATGCTTTAGTTTCGCTGGGATGCCACTTTCAAGTGATAAAAGGTTTGTAGTTTTCAGTCCTGGTTGGCAATAGCGACAAATATTTTGAGGCGGTTTTGTCTGTGCCTCGTCACTTTTCAGGTCCGAACCACTTCCAAATTCTGACGTTGTGTGTCCTTTTTATCCACAATTTCATCTGGTCTAAATACGAGTTCCCCTTCATCGCCGCTTTGCTGCTCACTTTCGCTCATTCTCCCCTCTTTTTTTATTCCGGCCACACTCTTTTGCCCTCCTCACCTGGACCCGCTCAGCTCCACACAACTTTGCAGTTACAAATGAACGTGGGCGGCGGCGCGTTATCACCCTGGTCGCTGACTGACAGGCACCTGACAGCCTTCTGCTGTATGAGACAGCATATCGAGTACAAAAAGACCATATTTTATCATCGTTATCGACGCATTTTTTATCGCGATGACGTTTCGTCATCGTTTTATCGCCCAGCCCTACTCAGGAGTGACTTATCTGGAAAATACTACAGTGTAGTGTACTATAGTGTAACTAATAGTGGTGTGATAGACCCAACAAGTTGCTGAAAACTTTCCTCAGAGATTCTGCTCCATATTGACTTGATAGAATCAAGCAATTGCTGCAGATTTGTCGGCTGCACATCCATGATGAGAATCTCCCGTTCCACCACATCCCAAAGCTGCTCTGTTGGATTGAGATCTGGTGACTGTCGGGAGATATATTCATCGTGTGTGTGAACCTGCACTGACAAGATGACCAGCATGCTTATATTTCAGAATAAAATCAGGCTGCTACACAGCAGAAATGTTTTATTTTATTCCACTAACTCACAACAAAATTTGATCTCAAATCCATCAAAGAAGTATTTGTGTTCATAAAAAACCCCTTCATAAACCACTGTCCCACCATGGAAACCAGTTGGGTTAATACCCGTCTTAAAGGAATAGTACACCCACAGAATGATTAAACTTTATTTTCCAGTTACCCTCATGGTGAGCAAGACTCTGGAGCACTTTTTTAATATCTCAAATGCAGCCGGCGATCAGGAAGGCTTCTCTTTTCCCCCCAACTTTCATATAATGGAGTTCGCCGGGGTCCGAGGCAAAAAGGTCCATAAAAGTCCACAAAAACTTGTCAATATTCCTCCATACTGCTCGTCCAATGTAATCCAAGTGCCCTGAGTGGGTAGCGTCCATAATTTATTTGAAACAGCATTTAGTATATTTTTAGAGCCTAAACAGTGCTATATCCTTTTTCCTGCAAGAGCGCCAAAGGGCGTTCGCGAAACTACGGAAGCCTCAGTGTTCAGAGCTACTCTGCCGATAATGTAAGCGTAGAAGAAGAAATTCGCTGTTTACATTGTGCTAAGAGCGCCAGAGCTGCAGACAAACCGGGACAAACACGAGAGGGGTTGGATATTGATTTAAAACGAAAGAAAGAAAAAGAGAACGCGTAATCTTGTCTGCCGTGGCTTCCATAGTTTCGTGCACGTGCATCTGCGTGCTTGCTAGAGATGATGTAGTGTTTTTTTGGGTCTAAAAACATACTAAATGACGTCGAGTAAATTCTGGACGCTACCCGCTCAGGACACTTGGATTACATTGGACGAGCAGTATGGAGGAATATTGACAAATTTTTGTGCACTTTTATGGACCTTTTTGGCTCGGACCCCAGCGAACTCCAACGCCGGCTGCATTTGAGATATTAAAAAAGTGCTCCAGAGTCTTGCTCACCATGAGGGTAAGTGGAAAATAAAGTTAAATCATTCTGTGGGTGAACTTTTCCTTTAACTCCTGCAAGACGAGACAGTGGAGAGGAAAACGTCCGTCAGGACCAGGAACAGTAAGTAAACTTCCATCATAACCAGGACTAAGAAGAAAGACCTTGATTAGAACCAGGACCAGGAAGGAAAACCTCCAATAGAACCAGGACCAGGAACGAAAACCTCCATCACAACCAGAACAAGGGAGGAAAACCCAGCTGGTGCCCGCTTTCTAGCATGACACGGTGCGTAAAGTGAAACTGGGCTGCAGCGTCCCAGAAGAAAAAGTTGTGAAGTAGTTTCTCAGCTGGAGTTGCCGCGACG
The DNA here is from genome assembly GCA_023101725.1 of Atherinomorus stipes. Taxonomy (NCBI): domain Eukaryota; kingdom Metazoa; phylum Chordata; class Actinopteri; order Atheriniformes; family Atherinidae; genus Atherinomorus; species Atherinomorus stipes. The sequence continues at coordinate 100,406 of JALJCO010010416.1, forward strand.
ACAGCTCCAGAAATACACTTAAAAGATGTCACTGTTAGGGCTGGGACATTCACCAATCAAATCGTATATTGCCAATTGGAAGGTTGTTAGGCAATTTGCTATTGATCAAGGCAATTTTGAACCCCCCCCCCCCAAAAAAAAAAACAAAAACAAAAAACAGTGCTCTACTGTGCATTCAGAGATGTTTCTGGAGGAAATACATGACTGTTAGAGAAGCCCCGTTTACGAACAGACCTACAATCCACATTTTCTCTCCTCATTGCAGGTACACCGTCAGCAGCCCTGTGACAGGGTGCATCTCTGATTCAAACTGACGCAGCCCGTTTGCTTTTGCTTCGTTCAACAGAATAGGCTAATTGCAAATAGATATTGTTTTAATGTGTAACTACTGAAATGTTCGCACAAGGGCTTTCATAAGAGAGTTCATGAACACATCATCTAGCTAAGCTGATTTTAAGGTTGTTAGTGTAGTCTAGCCTGGATGGAAGTTAAAATATTAAAGTATTATGCAATTACATAGTATTATACATATTATTAGTCATACAATACCTGTAATAGTAATTCTTACAAAGCCATGTCACAGGGGTTACAGCTCACACATGCAATCAAATTCGGATTACTCGTGCAGCCATACTGACTGGTAGCAATCAACGTAAGACCCTGCCCCCTTGCCAATTTAATCGTGTATTGGCAATCTAAAACAATGACAATCTACAATTTGAAATTTAGAGGCAATCGCACAGCCCTAGTCACTATGCCACCAAACAAGTCCAGAAAGCAGAGTTTTATAGTCGGAAAGTTACATAGGGTTATTGAAAACGGGATGTCAAATTCCAGTCCACAAAGCAGGATTTAGGTTTTAGTGGTCCAACACAGCTGATTCAAATAAAATGATATAATCTCTTCATTTCCTTCAGGTGTGCAGAGACATCTCAAACCTCCTTCCGGAACCAGAACTGGACACCTCTGCGGACCGAGCGGGACCAATCCCAGAGTTCTACATGAAAGTGGACGTAAAACTGTTTGGTAGTGCTACAACATTGTTGTTGAAGGTAAACAAGTTTTAGCTTCACTCTACTGAACAGTGAAGACTCTCCTAGTGGGATTATAGCGATGGAAAAGGTTGGAATAACACAACTTTCATTATTCAATAATAACATAAAAATATAAAATTCAGGTGTTTTTGCCTAAATACATGAATAAATAAAAACTCAGAACCACATTTTTTCACAAAAGCTATTGCAAACACAGTTATTTTAGGTTGTGATAATTGCACAAAAACAAAAAAATACAAAGAAAATGCTGTGAAATCCTGGAGGGACCCAAAAGTAAAGTCTGAAGCAAAATCTTTGACTCTGCCTCTTGATAAAAGATGTTTTGTTTACAGAAAAATGAGAAAATACATCATATTTTTATGCATTCTGCATCTGAAAAGAACAGGGAAATGTTGATAATTATTTATCTTAATGTGTTGAATTATTTACAGTGTTCTACAGAGCTATAATAATAGATTAATATGAGCTCAGTGATTGTACTCACTAGGAAAGAAGTAAACGTGTCAGGACACAAATGTTTTCACCATCAGATCGCAAAACAAAAGTCACATAAAAGCCTGAAATTTAGAATGAAGAAATAAGATGTTTTTAAGGCAGAAACCTGTAAGACTGTTGTATGTCAGAATACGTTTCTAACAATGTAGAAAAAAAAAACCTGATACCAGAGTTTGAAGCGAGGACATGATCTGTGCGTGTACATTAGTCCTCGTGCTATTTTTAAAGTCTATTAACAAGTCTGCAACAAAAGGCCTCTTTAGAGAGAAAAACAGAATTTTTTCTCACTGCATATGTTCCGCTGCAACACTCAGGAATAAATTACCAAACAGCCTTAATTTAATCAGCTGTGAGACTGTCACCTTCTTCTGCTGTCGGTCGCATCACAGAACAAACCTGCCGTACCCTGATGCTCCTGGTTCATCATAAACCTGCCGTACCCTGATGCTCCTGGTTCATCATAGACCTGCCGTACCCTGATGCTCCTGGTTCATCATAGACCTGCCGTACCCTGGTGCTCCTGGTTCATCATAGACCTGCCGTACCCTGGTGCTCCTGGTTCATCATAGACCTGCCGTACCCTAATGCTCCTGGTTCATCATAGACCTGCCGTACCCTGGTGCTCCTGGTTCATCATAAACCTGCCGTACCCTAATGCTCCTGGTTCATCATAGACCTGCCGTACCCTGGTGCTCCTGGTTCATCATAGACCTGCCGTACCCTGATGCTCCTGGTTCATCATAGACCTGCCGTACCCTGGTGCTCCTGGTTCATCATAGACCTGCCGTACCCTGGTGCTCCTGGTTCATCATAGACCTGCCGTACCCTGATGCTCCTGGTTCATCATAAACCTGCCGTACCCTGATGCTCCTCGTTCATCATAAACCTGCCGTACCCTGATGCTCCTGGTTCATCATAGACCTGCCGTACCCTGATGCTCCTGGTTCATCATAAACCTGCCGTACCCTGATGCTCCTGGTTCATCATAGACCTGCCGTACCCTGATGCTCCTGGTTCATCATAAACCTGCCGTACCCTGATGCTCCTGGTTCATCATAGACCTGCCGTCCCTGATGCTCCTGGTTCATCATAGCCTGCCGTACCCTGATGCTCCTGGTTCATCATAAACCTGCCGACCTGATGCTCCTGGTTCATCATAGACCTGCCGTACCCTGATGCTCCTGGTTCATCATAGACCTGCCGTACCCTGATGCTCCTGGTTCATCATAGACCTGCCGTACCCTGATGCTCCTGGTTCATCATAGACCTGCCGTACCCTGATGCTCCTGGTTCATCATAGACCTGCCGTACCCTGATGCTCCTGGTTCATCATAAACCTGCCGTACCCTGATGCTCTGGTTCATCATAGCCTGCCGTACCCTGATGCTCCTGGTTCATCATAAACCTGCCGTACCCTGATGCTCCTGGTTCATCATAGACCTGCCGTACCCTGATGCTCCTGGTTCATCATAGACCTGCCGTACCCTGATGCTCCTGGTTCATCATAGACCTGCCGTCCCTGATGCTCCTGGTTCATCATGACCTGCCGTCCCTGTGCTCCTGGTTCATCAACCTGTACCCTGATGCTCTGGTTCATCATGACTGCCGACCTGTGCTCCTGGTTCATATAGACCTGCGTGCCCTGTGCTCCTGGTTCATCATAGACCTGCGCCCTGTGCTCCTGGTTCATCATGACCTGCCGTCCCTGTGCTCCTGGTTCATCATAAACCTGCCGTACCCTGTGCTCCTGGTTCATCATGACCTGCTGCCCTGATGCCCTGGTTCATATGACCGCTGCCCTGGGCTCCTGGCATCATAAACCGCTGTACCCTGGGCTCCTGGTTCATCATGACCTGCTGTACCCTGGTGCTCCTGGTTCATCATAAACCTGCCGTACCCTGATGCTCCTGGTTCATCATAAACCTGCCGTACCTGGTGCTCCTGGTTCATCATAGACCCTGCCGTACCCTGATGCTCCTGGTTCATCATAGACCTGCCGTACCCTGATGCTCCTGGTTCATCATAGACCTGCCGTACCCTGATGCTCCTGGTTCATCATAGACCTGCCGTACCCTGATGCTCCTGGTTCACTCATAAACCTGCCGTACCCTGATGCTCCTGGTTCATCATAGACCTGCCGTACCCTGATGCTCCTGGTTCATCATAGACCTGCTGTACCCTGGTGCTCCTGGTTCATCATAAACCTGCTGTACCCTGGTGCTCCTGGTTCATCATAGACCTGCTGTACCCTGGTGCTCCTGGTTCATCATAAACCTGCCGTACCCTGATGCTCCTGGTTCATCATAGACCTGCTGTACCCTGATGCTCCTGGTTCATCATAGACCTGCTGTACCCTGATGCTCCTGGTTCATCATAGACCTGCTGTACCCTGATGCTCCTGGTTCATCATAAACCTGCCGTACCCTGATGCTCCTGGTTCATCATAAACCTGCCGTACCCTGATGCTCCTGGTTCATCAGACACCTGCCGTACCCTGGTGCTCCTGGTTCATCAGAGACTAGAGTTTTTCCTGTCAACAACACGATACTGGTAGTGTATGGTACTTTTTTCAGTGATACTGATATTGATCCTGATACTTTTGGAAAAAATTAAGACAAAATATTCAACAAAAATAAGACTAAAAACTTATTTTAATGATCAAATTAAGTACAGGCTAAGATTATTTGAAGTTATTGAGTGGAAAATATTCCAATATAAAATTTTATCGTAATACCATAAATTTGATAACCTGCATTAAAGCACTGAAAGATACCAAAACATTATCATCATCACTAACAGTAGCAGCATCATCATGACATTTGATTGGCTACCACCATCATGTGACACAGAAGCTAGAATCTGGCTGCTTTACATCATTTTATTGCCTTAAACTCTCAGAAGTGGAGACCAATTGCATGTTTTGTATCTGTACAGCGGTATCATGATACTCAAAAAATGATTGATCCCGATATTTTGTCTGGCTGGTACTGAAGTATTGACTCTGGGGTATCGATATGCCCATTCCTATAGATTATAGATGGGTTTGCGAGCAACGTCACAGATAGGATGCGTGCGCAACCAGGGGGCAAGAAAACACAGGAAAAGCATTATTGAACTATGAGCGTTTGTTTAACATGCGAGACTCGACTTTTAATGATGAGGTCAAGACATGATGTGAAAGTGTGGGGGAAATATAATGTTTGAATCCTGGTGTTTGTTCAGTTGCAAAAATCAAAACATTAATGCATGTAAACAGTTGAAAATGGTGATAACAGAACAGTAGGAGTGACTGTCTTCAGAAAACCCTCTCGGATAACTTCTGCAGGTTCAGACTACATGATTTATTTAGTCTCTCACCAAGTCAGATTAAACCACCGCGATGGCAGAAATGATTGCCGTGTTGTAGTCGGGAGACTGGTACTGTAACAATACCAGTATCACAGCCGCTACCAATCATTGATCAGTTCACGGCTCACGGCTGCATCACAACACTGTAGCTGTGTGTAACAGCCGTCCTCTGCTCCGACATGGAAAATAAAAAGAAGAAAAACTGATTTTGGAGCCGTTTACAAACATTCATGCTGCATAACAACGCATCCCAGAGATTAAATACGAAGTATGGGTCGTAAATTAGATGGTGTTTGAGTTTATACCGTTTGCTTGTTAGCAGTTAGCTAGTCTGTCTACTGTCTACCAGGATCTCATACATAATAAAGTATAACGTTACACAAACAGCAAGACTTACCGACAGCAAAGCAGTCGAGTCCCTCCAAGTTGGAATCGACTCCCGTCCAAATGTAGTGTTGATGTCGTCTTGGCCTGGTTTAATCCCAAACTAGTGAAAGTTGCTCCTGTTCCTGAGTGTGTGTTTGGCCGTAGACTGCAGTACAAAACACAGGATTTTTCCCTCCTGGTTGCGTGCGCAACTACCAGTGTTGGTAAACGGGAAACCCATCTATCAGAGACCTGATGCTTCTGGTTTCATAGTGCAGGGGCAAAGTGTCCTGACACAACCAGGACAGCTTGTTGGCTCACAATTCCTTCTACATTCCTAAACATCTGACCTATAATTACTTTGAGAATAATATGACACGATGCAATACGATGCGATACGATATAATGTCTGATGTTGTGTTTATACTGCTATTTACCGAATATCCTCCTAATGTTATCTGGGTAATGATGAATAATAGATCCCAGAGGGATGACAGAACCTTTGTGTTTCAGGCAATGTTTAACTCTGTAACATCAGTGGCCATCCTGCCACGTTTACATTATTCACCACCACAAACAGCCGAGAAGCTGAACAGAAGCTACTTGTCTGTCTTTAAATTGAGTTTGACAGAAGATCAAATCACTTGCAAGTCTTGTCACCTCCGCAAAACTGTTTCCATCTTGTCATTCATCAACATATGTCTAAGGAAATGAAAGATGGAAGCTGACAGTCCCTGAACTGCCGCTCAGCTGCAGGCACAGCCGCCCGTCAATATTTACATAAAACTCACAGGGGAAACAGCTAACTTGGAGGAGCGGGTGTCATTGCCACCCTGGTATTCTCAGTAATGAGTGTCTGCATTTGCATGCCCCGGGGTCACAGCTGCAAATTGTGCTGTGCTGAAACTTCAGGACTTGCTGTTGTTATTGCTTGCAGGAAAAACAATAAAGCAAGTCAAGCAAACACGACTGCATGAAAACATTTCATAAAGATCATTACATGTCTGGGTATTTTCTGCACATGGATAAGTGTTTAGAATGGATTATTTAAATCAGTATTAATATAAAAACATGGCGAAATGTTTCCACATGTCCAGTTAAATGCATCAGTTTGAACTGGACAGAGAAAATTTTCAGAGTCTAACAGAAGACAATAGGAATTTTTAAAAAAAAATGCATGAAATTATCCAAATACAGGCGTAAATAGGCAACACGAGCTGTGTGATACATTCACAGCATCAGATCTGACGTCCACAGGAAGAGAGCTGAGTTGATCAGAGGCCAAAATGGCAAGTCGGGAGACAAAAAGCTCACACACAACTTTAATAAACACCTGTTCGATAAATGAGGCTGTTGGAGATTAGATAATGTGGATTTCTGTCGGTATTTATCAGAATTCTGGTGTGATTGGTAACAAATGGCCAGAGAACATTTACTTCCCGATGTTTCACCTGATTTCAGTCATTTCTCAGAGCATCTCAGAGGCTCCTGTCCTGAATTATCAGCATTGCTTTCATGACTCTGGTGGAATCAAACAGAAAAAACTCCACCATTTATCTCCATCAATTAATTAATTAATAGTCACACTGAATAGTCACACGTCAGCGTGGTTGAAAGTCAGAGTGAGTAGTTTCAGCGGTGAGCGGAGGAGGGCACTGCAACACCACACAAGCTCACGACTAAGATGTTTATTAGATTGTCTGCTAATGCAGGCAAACACACACACACACACACACCAGCATGTTTATCCACTGGCAGTACGGTGGATAAACATGCTGTTGTGTGTATCTGCATAAGCACCAGGGAACCGACTCCAACATCCACACCCTCTGCAGGACGATGCACCTGAGGAGAAAATTACCTGTTAAAAAATAATCTGTATACAACTCCTGCTTTAATGGTGTTGTTTAGTTCCATCTCCCTTCAGCTGCAGGAAAATATTCATCTGCTGCAAGAAGCAAGTACAGATGTTGGATTTAGAGAC
>JALJCO010010417.1:0-285639 GCA_023101725.1 Atherinomorus stipes
TCATTGGTTTCATATTAGATTTACATATCTGTGAGCGATACAGACAGAGTGGAAAGTGATTGTTCTGCAGAGTAACAAGAGAAAGTACACCACTATCCCTGCTGTTACTTCTCTTCAAGTGTGGACTATTCTGTGCTTTTAGAATACAAAAGGGGAGAAAAACGGACAATTAACCCAAAAAAATGTTTGAACCTCATATGCAGACTGTGACATCATGCAAAGAAAGACCAACTGTATTACACGTCAGATTTTTTTTCACTCTCTCCCTCTGTGATTGCCACAGAATACTTGAGAAATTATTTAGGGTGTTGTGTTATGCTGATATGAATGTGAGTTGTGCTACTTAGAAGCTTCAGTGTATAATTTATTAATAACGTGCAAAATAGAGACGTCCAAAGCTGCGAAAACTGTGCCGAGCAAAAGCAGGCATTCACTAAGTGTCAATTTACGTATATGACAAGGATATGAGGGATTTTTTTTTTTTTAGCAGTGCTCAGGGGAAGTGGAGAACTAAGAGTTGCCATATGCAGACAAAAGAAACTCTTTTAATCCCAGACGTCATCGGAATATATCGAGCCTCTTTGCATGTTGGAATAAGAGCATGTGAAGGCAGAATGAAGGATTTTTAAAGATGTAGGCCAGACACACACACATGCACACATACACTTTTAGAAGGCTTTCACATGTTTCCTGATCTTGCAGCTTACATAATATAATTAACCATTTTAAGCTGGTTTTATTGACGCAAGCACTGAGCGCAGCAGTGTTACGGAGGGAAAATCCCATCATAGTCCGCCGCCCCACAACCCCTCACCCACCACTCTCCCCGTCTCCCTCAGCTTATGTGGATTGATAACAGGCGAAAAAGTCTTCCTTGCATAGCAGTCCCAGTGATTGCCAGGAGGAATTGGTTTGTTCCACTGCGCTCCTGCGTCGTCGGCCTGCCAGCCTCACATCCTACTGACAGCTACAGAAAAACTGCAAGGAGGTTGCCTCTCAGATATCATTCGGAGGGAAAACAGGACAGCAGTTTAAGTGGAGCGAATACACACATTGCAGGATCCATTTCATTTGATTATTGTGCCATGTGAATTATTCAACAAAAATGCGAAATTGGTGGTGGCGGCTGATGGAGTATCCAAAATAACTGACGGGGGATGAAAAAAAAAAAAAAAAAAAACTGTGCACATCAAACCATGAGTGCTGAATTTTGAATATGAAATCCATTATTCATGGCTAATCACTTGTGGCAGTGATTGTGTGAACAGAAATTGTTAGTGGTGCAAACTGTCAAGCAGACAACAGAAACATCTCAGTTTAGATGTAAATGCATCTATTAAGTTGCCATCATGCGTGAGCTAAAGGTGAAAAACACCAGGAACAGGAACTTGAGTTTTGATTTAAAGGCTCAGCAGGGAGCTATCATGTCTCTATGACAACACAACATCCTTTTACCTGTGGTGGCAAATGAAGGAAACGGAGGAACTTTGCAGTAGACACTGATAAACCTGCACGGTCATTAAATTGGCTGCTTCAATAAAATGGCTTTGCATGAAAAAAGGCACTATCAGTAGCCAAGAAAAAATTTGCAACCTTGGATCTGACTGAAAGTTAATGGAATACAAACATGTTTCAACAGATGCTAAAAGAAAAAAGATGACTAGTTAACAATCAGTTTAAAATACAGTGCATGGAGGAGGCTCGGTGCAGAAAAATAAAAATTCTGAAGTCCTTATACACCTAATCTCTCATGTTTTATACATACTGTTTCTAAAATCTATTGCATCATTTTAAAGTAAAAAAGCTTTATTTAAAACCCTGTTGTATAGACAAGATTCATGGCCAGAACCATGAGAGCCACCATCTATGTTAGTTTCTGCTAAGAACCTCTGGTTAACGCGATTACAGGGTACTTTACACTGAGAACATGCGCAAATTAACATACGAAGAGCTCCCAAACTCAGAGATTGAAAAATTGGATATCGTGAAACCCAAAAAGCGTTCTGGGATATATTATGCAGCGGCTTTGATGACGTCACTATTATGCAACACCATAACAAGAAAATGTCTATAAATAAGGAGGAGTCACCACAAAAAAGCTTCTTTGAGCTCACGGGGGGGGCTAGCTAATGTTTCGTAACAAAACATTGGTGGAATAAAGGAGTTTGTGGCAGATAATGCCTTATTTAGAGGCTGCGCCCGGTTGCCCCATCACTCCCATTATATCGGATATACGCTGATCTGGAGTGGATCTAAATATCTCCCAAAGGAATTCAAGTTGCACAAAAAACTGTCTGGGTGAGTAAATGAATGTATTTCATGCTAGAAAATAGGTCCAGATTGAAAAAAACGAAATTCCCCTTTAAGATAAAAATTAAAACAAAAACCATCACTTCTACAACAACAAAATATTTACTACGATTACTGCAGTTTGTGGAATTTAAATGTTAAGCTGTAACTAAAACACCATGAAATTGCAACATCATTGCTTCATGTAATTATACCAACAGAATCTCAAGCCAGCACATGTTTACCATAAGCATTTGTAAAAATCACTCACAATCATTAAGGTCACTGAGAAGTCTGTAGATTGTGTCCCTGTTATCTGCAGAAATATGGCAGAACCTGCTTTGGTAAAAACCTAAGGAGACTTTTTAGATGAGAAATATTCTGTACGTCCTTTGTAGATTTTAAAAGTTACTGAGCCACTTTAAGATGCCAACCAGACCTAATTATGTGCAATCCAAATCCTCATTAAAACACCATTTTGAACATGTAAGTTGCAGCTCAGAAGTTGTAGCTTCCTTTAGAAAAGTAACAAGATTAAAGCCGGTCAAACTGAGCAATCAGACATCATAATCCTGTGTCAGACTAGACATAGACATTGGCCGCGTTTCCCAGATTAGTTAAGACACTCTTAACGCTGAGGTCCTTCTTAAGTCACTTCTTAAAGGTGCCTTGTTTGGACGTTGCGTTTCCCAGATGCGCTCTTAACTCAGGAGCTTCTTTATTTTCAGGAGCGGCCAGACCCACTCTTTCGAACCTTCTTTAACGTTCCCCCTGCTAAGGGAACAACAGGCCCATCTACTGGTCACTTTTGGAAACGACACTATTTCCCATGAAAAAAAGTAGAAAATGGAAATTATTAAAAATGGACCTATTCACGGATCAGTTGTTGTATTTTGAGTCATGTTTTCTCACTCATGTCATAATGTCAATCATCTATAATGGAAGAAAACTGTAGTTACCGAGTGAATGACAGAAAATATTGTGGTTAAGTTTAATCATTATGGCAAGATAGGCCTCCCCATACTTAGCTTATGTTAGATAAAGCTGTGGGTATCAACCACAGAAACAAAAACATTGCGGTAGGAATTGTACGCAAATTATACGCAATCTATGAGGACTCACGTCATATTTACGCATTTGTCAGCTGTTCATGATGAGATGCACCTGCTTCGCTCAATAAAAGCATGGCCATTTACGCATACCCGTATCAGACATCATGGCTGCTTTACAGCAAATTTTGGTAGCAAACCAACAGACGGAGTGACACTGTGTATGTACATGCTTTTATGCGCCAGCATTTCAGTCCTCTAGATGTGCTGTCAGATCGCGCTATTCAGATGCGTTATAGGTGGCACTGGGCAGTGATTCAAAAATAGCAAAACAACCTCTCAGTGTAGTATGTGGAGCATTCCCATTACTTTGCGTTTACGCAGGCCTTTGAAGAATTGGGCACGAGTGAGTGGCAGAACAAGCCATTCTTTATTAAGTCACGTCAACCATTTGCGGGATTACTGTTTGTTGAATGCACGTGCGAAATCCTGGACGCACACTTTACGCACCAGATACAGTATGTCGCCCATTTACCAAATGCTGCCATGTGGAGCTCATTTAACATAAGATGTGTGTAGGTGATTACATCCTCCAAGATTTCCCAGACAACAGTGACCCAACAAAAAGTTTTTGAAAGTTTGGTGCATATCGTTTTTGGCTGAAGCTTGTCAGGAGTTCCAGGAGTTGATCTATTTTTTTTGCGAACAAGAAAATGTTACCCTTTTTCAGTGTTTCAATCACCTAGCCACCGTTTCCCGATTCTACTACTGAGCATCGATATGACACACACGCACGTTTCAGGAATCCTCTTCATGGGTTCCCTTCAGCCATTACGTCAACAAATAGCGTCAGAATGACCATTATTTATAGGGCATCTGTAAATTTCCAATCGCCTACACCTGTTTAGCACAATTTGGCCAATTACACAATATACAATGAGCTTTTCAATGAATATTTGCAATCACTGGTAATCACATGCATATTTTTAACAGTTTGTCTTCTTGCACAAACACATAAACGTATAAATGGGCTCAATATCAGCGTCGGAAAATAACCTCCACACTAAATGAATGGTGTCGATCGGTATACCTGACCTCGATTGCTTTTTTTTTTTTTTTCAGCACCCCCGGAAGTGGATAGCGTCTGTTAGGACCTTCTTAAGATGTAGCGTAGCCAAGACGTTTCTCAGGAAATAAGAACGCGCGAAAGAAGCAATCTGGGAAACGGGCGTATCTTTGCGATCCTTTGTTGGGAAGAGCTTCCTTGAGGCCTTCTTTAATCCAAAGAAGAATCTTAACTGGGAAACGCGGCCATTATCTAAACATCAAATATACTGACGCATAAAACACATGCTGTAAATACAAATTTAAAATGTTTTCCTCAATTACAAGATTTCCTGATGGGATAAATCTCTATTGCTTTTCCGCAAATATTCCATGCCTTAAGTTCAAACACCTTCACAACAGTAATAAAACACTAATTTTGAGACATAATAGGTGGCTGATTTGTTCCAATTTAATGTCAAAAATCACTTATGTGAATAAGGTGAGAGATGCGTGAGCCCTGAAGGTAAGCAAAGCTATTTTCAGCTTTGAAAATGGAGAGATTTCAAAAGTGTGAAAGCACATATTGCATACCGAGGACCATGAAATGTTCTGTCCTGTAAAGGTGTTACTTAAGAGAAAAGTCAAACAGGGAGGGGCATATGCACATAATGTCCCTTGGTTTGGTTTAAGTGCAGTAATAATGTGCTTTACTCTTGTTTCCACATGTGCCTGTGGTGCACTATGGAATGGCATTTACATAAAGGTATTAAATTACATTAATCATTCCAGAAGCTGAAATATTTGCTTTGATTTATTGCAAGTGGCTTTTAAGCTAAATATGGTGGGGATTGTTCCATCAGCCAACCATTCAATCACTTAGTGGTGTTTCCATGCAAAGGGCACAGGGAACAAAGACCATGGCGGAAGAGAGAGAGAACATGAAAATGACCAGAATCACATGGGAGGTCTTTGCATATTCAGTGCAGCAGTGGGGGGTTGTCCACATGAGAGAAACGTCCACCTCGTTCCTCATTCATGGAAATAGCACGCTTCCTCCCCAGTCATACAGCTCCAGTCTAAAAATACACCACAGGTCGTTTGCCAGGCTTATTCCGATCGATGCTTCCTCCATGCCTCTTCCTCCAGCTGCGCAGCTGCTCTCAGGTGGGATGCTGCTGCACTCAGAAAAGCTACCAAGCATAGAGGGGGATCAGTATCTATGTGGGTGAAACAGATGAGAGTCAGATGTGAACAGCAAGATTTAAAAAGAAACAGATAGCCAATTCGACATAAAAGAGGTCAAAGAGTCTGGCATCTTGCACTTTAGGTTAGACTGATTTATCAGTTTGTTAAAGGTGGCAGGTAAGCGCTGAATAGCGATTAGAAGAGTATCAGACGGTCAATGCTGTCTGCACTGATCGGGCAGAAAAGAGGATTTCATATTTGTTGCGACCCAGCTCTGCTAGCGTGTTGAAACGCAACAAATGAATACTGGCTTCAGGATGTAAAGGTGGGAGAAAAGATGTTTTATTGTTTTGGAGGCAAATTAAAAGGCATAAACACTGGAAACACTGGAACTGAAAAAGGAGGAGATGGGGTTAGTAACGCTGCTCAAAGGAATGAAATCAAAGTCAGAGAAAGCCTAAACTTTAGAGAAGCCGAAAGGGAAAACAGTCACGTGTTCCCCATTGGCTGTTAGTAAAACCTATAAATTAGCTGCATGATTGTATGGATCGCAGGGTTCAAGCCTGTGAAAAAATAGTGGAATTTGCGGTACATTGTAAGAAGTAGTATCACAAAGTACTGTTGCTTTGTTTGTATACAGGTGCAGTATGCAAAAACCATGTGGCAAAGAAGGCAACAGATGTTGACATTGACAAACATATCATGAAGTGGTTCCACATGGGGGGGGGGGGGGGGGGGGGGGGGGGGGGGGGGGGGGGGGGGGGGGGGGGGGGGGGGGGGGGGGGGGGGGGGGGGGGGGGGGGGGGGGGGGGGGGGGGGGGGGGGGGGGGGGGCTCAGACAACAACCACAGAGGAAGTCGCCAGAGTTGAGGACAGGTAAGGATTAAAGGTGTAAAATGATTTCAACACAAACCATGAAAACTGGAAACCAGTGTTTTTGAAACAATTGAGTTTAGAAAAGTGACAAGATTTTTCTTTTCCAGGTCCAAGGCCACAAACGAGAAGCTGAGGATGACCTGAGGATGAATGAGGATGACTGAGGATGACTAAGGATGATGACGGCGATGATTATTCTTTTTTTTTTTCAATTTTAAAGGGACTAGAGGCAGGAATTGTGAAAGAATACACATGCATGTCCAGTTTTTTAATGCTAATGAGTGATGAAGCGTTAAAAAACCAAAAAGAACCGCCCACGTTTCTCTCCATTGTCTTGAACAGGCTGTGTGCTGCATAATGTGCTGCGATTCAGTGGCCGGATTTCCAGCGCAGTCCTGCGGATGTGACGTCAAATGACGCTTCATCCGCGTCCCCGACAGTTTTGATACAGGAAGGAGACGGTTGGGTGGATTCAAACACTGTAAGCGATAGTTATGGATTCTTCTGCCGTCAGCAAACAATGCAGATCAACTGAAAGACACTGAAATGTGAAACTACGAAGAAAAAGACTTTATCAGCGTAGTAAACAACGTTATAGCTTCAGTTTGCGCACGCTCCCGTGTCGGCTTGGCTGGTGGCTGCAGTTACCCACAGTGCCAGTCCTGGCACTTACGAATCTTATTTCTTAATCTTGCCTCTAGTCCCTTTAAATGTGTATACTGTTGTGAAAACACATAAAACATGTTCAAAAGAGAAATCATTTCTTGTTCTTGAAGTTAATAAAGAGTGGCTGCCTGCTTGTTGAAAGCAAACATTCTGATTGTTTTATTACTCATAGATGAAAAGTGTTCAGCCATTTTTTTTTTTTAACCTTACAAGAGATTTTGTTCAAATATGGACCACACCTGCCCTGGATCTGGGCCACAACTGAACCAGATCTGGGCCAGATATGGGCTGTAAACTGTAAGTCTTTTGCGGATCCAGTTTAGATCTGGGCTGGATCTGTTCCAGAACTGTAAAGTGAATCTGTTCCAGTTCTGAGCCAGAGGTGCAAAAATCATATGGGGCGGATCGATTTCCATGATTAGTACCAGATCTTAGTGTAACGGAGTTAATACTGTCATTCCACTTGCCATGGTTACGGGTGTTATTTCATTGTGTGGTCTGTGGGCTTACGGGCACCTCCTCCCTAGTGCTGGCACACTTACGTCATCAGCTGCGTCTGATATTCACCAGTGTTGGGTGGAGGCGTCCGAGGTAAGTTGGGTCCAGTTAGTGCTCTGCATATGGGACCATTTCTGCAATTATGGACTAATTTGGAAGCTATACGTGTGAGGACTTTTTATGGCCACTGTTAGGATATATCCAGAGTGGTTTTAATTGTTCTGTTGGCACCTTGGCTTATCTAGCTGATGTGCTCCTGATACTGCGCCTTTCCATTCTTGTGCAGAGCGTGTTTGTGATCCGACTTCGAGCCTGCAGGCCTGACCAGCACTCTTGTTAATTCACAGAATAAACGGCCTGTTTGTGCCAGACCAGACCACTGTTTTGACCTTTGTCATTAACACAACGCAGAGCAACGCCGGAGAAGACGAATTGAACCTGCCAGTACCAGGGCTGGCCAGGTTACATTGGCATGTCCATGTTTGGCCTATAAGGGTTAAATTTTGGCTTTTTATGAGAGACCCAGGTGGGTTTGTCCACAGTTTCCATGGTGGTCCCACCTGTTTGCCCATGTAGCCTATGGATCACCGCGAGCATCCGGGAATTTTCGCCAAATTCGTCACATCCGGTTAGGTAGGAGGTGAAAAACATCGCTTCGTTGCATAGGGGAGCCACTGAATTACCTGCTTCATTACTCGTCAATCTTCGTTTATTCTACTTTGGAAATACCGAGAAGTCCCGCTGCGTATGGCTGCCATAAACATATCTATCACACGGACAAGAGAAAATGTTTGTTCCAGTTCCCAAAACAACAGCAAAAGTCCCGAACAACATGCTAAGTGGCTATCAAGCCCATAAATGCTGACAGTTCACGCTGGAAACCATGGAAACATCTAACAATATGTTCGGATCACTTTGCGACTGATAAAAAAGCATATTCTGGTCTCACTTTTTAAACCCTGTAGTTGTTTTTGCACAGATGATAGAAAACACCATTATATCAGTGGATGTACAGAATCACAGCGCCGCCCGCTGTTCCCGTCTTCTCAGAACTGTTAACGATTACGTTCATCCAGATTACTGCCATCAATGTTCCCACATAAGAATAAAAGCATAAAAAGCGGCAGAAAGGCATTTGCAGCATTATAAACATGCACAGTCATAACCAGTTACATACAGATGAGACTGCCGGTAATTTATAGCTTTATCAATGAGAGTAAACTCCTGAGAAGTACATCAAAGAAATACCACCATTTCTTAAAAATCCGGGGAAAATTAATATTCTATAAAAAATAAATGGCTTGAACACGGGGCTTACCTGATGAAACCAAATCGTCATCACTTAGTCCAACAGATACTAGTTTAGCTTCGTATCTTCTTCTAGCGTCGGCAGTGAGACTTTCAGTATAACTGGACGTCATTTCTATAATATTTCAAAGACAGACCGGCGGAGAAAAAAAATTAAAAAGAGTGCAAATGCAGTTTTTGAGGCTCATAGTCCATCAGACGCCGTTCAAATACGAAGCATATTTTCACCGGGACCAGCTTCGCGGTCACATGAATTCCGGGTTGTGACGTAGGCTCGCGGTGATCCATAGGCATGAGCTTGAACTGTGCAAATTTGCAGATCTCATAGTTTAAGTTACATGGGCCCTTTATGTGAAAATTCATATGGGCAAACACAGGTGGGGCCACCATGGAAACTGTGGACAAACCCATATGGGTCCCTTACATGCAGCCAAATTTTAACCCTTATGGGCCCCACATGGACGTGCTGGTGTGCAGCGCAGATCTAGCTCCGACACATTTGCTGTCTGGGCTGGCTCGTCGGCTACCCGAGTATACTACTATGCATTCCAAAGCAAGACCTTTGCTCCCATTGTCAATGCTGCTATAAAAGAAGTTATTTATGTTCATTTGATACGTGCTCGTGCTCCACAAGCTTTCAGACCAACAGGGGGGAGGGGCATATGTGTATGTGCATTGAACAGTTGGCCTGGTAATTTTCAATTTACCTTGAGACTTTGTCTCTAGCCTGGAGGCAGTGCACGTTAGGCAGTGTCCATGTTTTCAGATGCCTCATATTTGTGCATATATGTGTATTGTCTCCATTTCCATCTTTCAAACAGCTTAAATGTCTGACCAGCAGCAAAATAATCAGGTCTCCGAGTTGCCTCGAGAACCAGAGAAAACATGCTCACTTTTCTTGGGTATGAAACTGACAAAAGCTGTCAATCATGACACTTTGTTTTGGTCTCTACACACTAGTTCACAACAGCATTCTTAACGGTGTAAAATCGCTTTCAATCCCTTTAAATTTACAGGCAAGTGCAGTTTATGAAAGGTGGAAGGACTGCTCTGGTCCTGCAGGATTTCATTTGTGTGCATGTGGTAGGGCTGGTAATTGGCATCTTTGCAATAGAGACCACACAGAGATAAGTGTCCTGGGTTATGTTTCTCAGTGTGCATCTACATGCCGTGCTCTGCTCGGTGCTTGTGTGTATTTGTGATGCACTGAGCATCAGAAAAGAGAAACTGTTGGAGTTCAAGATCCTTGGGGAAGCGAGAGGAGAGGATGGTGGGTAATCAAAAGTGTTTTATGGTTTCTGTGCGCTGCTCTGATGGTTTTGCAGAATAAAAATCCACTTTCTGCTCCGTCCAGTTGTTGACAATATTATATATACTGTGTAAAGTCAATTCTTTCTTCAATTTATTTTCAGGTTCACAGTAGGGGGAACATTTGACAGAAGAATCAATGTCATGTAATACTGCCAGCAGCTACCGACGGATGGCTTAGTGGTCAATTCTGCAGGCTCGGCTCTGTGGTTCACAGTAGAGTCCTGGCCACTCTGCACAGTTTCCATGTTCCTGTGGGATCAACAACTCCTTAAACCTAAGTGACAGAATAGGATGGTTTTCATTTACTTTTAATACAACAGAATGCTACTTTTAGACCAAAAGTAATGTGTTTAAGCAGTTTTTTTTTAAGTATGATAGACCAGCTATAACAAGTCAGTTATTTCTCACATTGTTAGCTGTGATGTGTTTACCATACCACTTTATCTGTAAAGCACTTTTAAAACACAACCATGCTGACCAATGTGTGCAAAGTAAAATAAAAAACACATTAAAAAAACAACCACAAGATGGCATAATAAGAGAATCCAAGGGCAAACAAAAATAGAATAAAATCTACAAAACATAAAATCACAGGCAACATCTCGCTCGGGGTTGAAGGCCAGGGAGCAAAAGTGTGTTTTCAGATGAGATTTAAAAACAATGAGAGAAGAAGCCTGTCTGATATGTGATGGTGAATCGTTTTTAGAGTCTCGGAGCAGCATCTGAAAAGGTCATGTCACCTCTGAGTTTTGTTCGAGTCTTTGGGATGTATGAAAGCCTCTGGTCAGCCGACCCAAGAGAACGAGATAGTTGATATGGACGCATGTTCTGAGAAATAAACTAACAGCACCATTAAAATGCTTAAAACCAGTACCCTCAGTTCTCTGAGGGTTAGAGCTTATTGAGAACCTGTCCAATAACCACATACCACCCAGGGGATGAGATGGTAACTGCAACATGAGGGTTTGGCTTCACACTGCAGCGGCAGTCACACTGAATTAGAGATTTATTAGATTAGTTTATTATTTTTGCCTGGACTTTGGAAGAAAGCTTCACACAGCAGGACAGGGTAAGTTGTTACACTCTTAACCCTAATTTTGTTTGGATACAAATTTTTTAGTTGAGTTTAATTTTCATTTCATGTTTTGTATAAACAGTGTCTCATCACTAAATCAAATAAGTTGTTTCTACTACTTTTCAATGTGCAATGCACTCATAATGACTAGTAAAGATAGCTGAGCATGTTCAGTTTCTGTTAGAGAGGGAGGGGCTATTTTCAAAACCCAACGTATCTGGACCACAAAGGCTCATGGGAAATGCAAATTCAGAAGAAAATAATGTTTTTTGTATAAATTTGAGTGATGTGTTTACAGCAATAGTTAAGTTCACATTTAGCCAAAGTTACTGAGAAATTCTGTTCAGTTTGGATGTTAAAGTTGCACCATAGGACAGTACAAACAAATAAAAGCATTTATTACGAAGCAAAGGCTTCTTAATCGTGACAGAAGCTCCGATCCATTACTGGTCATTTATTGATTCGCACCGTTTCACAGAAAGAGCGGCCTGAAGTTACCGTTTAGCAACAACAACAGTCAAGCGCGAGCAAACAGGATAGAACAGTTCCAGTTAAGCGCCCTTCACAATAAAACACTTCCGGGCGTTTCAAAATAAATCATTTTAGGTTGAAACAAACAAACTTCTCTGTACTTATGTATTAAAATCATATTAAATCCAAATAATAATAAATCATGTAAACTGCATTTTCTAACATACACATGTAAACAATCCACAATATCCAAATAATTGATAATAATCATGTAAAATGTATTTCATGTCATACATATATGTGTATAATTCACAACACCATCATAACCTATTTGTACACATTGATGGTCAACATTTTGCATGAGCCATTGAACCTGCTGATCTTGCATCTACTCTGTACTTTGAGTAAATGTTGTAGGTGGGTGATGCGGGGGTTTTGGTATTGATCTGTTACCAAATAAATGCAGGGACAGTATCCCTGATATCCATTCTGACACTGATACTTTTTCATATTTAAGCTTTATAGATCCAAAGGATCCAAAAGACTTAGGATAGAATTCTGCCAAACTCAGCTTTTGGGGAATCAGCAATGGGAAATAATAATATAGTAAGTCTTTACCCTGTATGTAATCATTCTGTATTTATTTCACATGATCTTTCAATCCTTATGTAATTTTGTTTGCACTGTGTGCACTTGCCTGTTGCTTTAATTCTATAAATTTCCCTGTTTTGGGACAATCAAAGCTTTTTCTAATGTAATCTTATCTTAAATAACACTTTTCAATGGAATAAATGTACCAGGTTATTTCAATGTCTTAATTATATTTTCTAAGTTGGCTCCAGTAACATGTGACTTAAGTAATATGCACTTTGAAAGTTAATATGAACTGATGCTGAAGATGCCCACTCTTGTCTACCTGGATATTCTCTACTGCCAGACTGAAAGGCCTCTGCCAGTGACTTCTGTCTCTGGGTTGAGGGTCTGTCGGGGCCAGGAAATGGAGGATGTCTCTCCTCCGTTTTCTGCTGCATGGTTTTTCATGTGCTTGTAGAGGTTTGTTGTGCATTTAACAGCCCTGTTGCAAACTATACAGCTCGCTGTAGTTTCATTTTCTGCAATGAAATAAAGCCAAATGGCGTTTCCTCTCAGAAATTTTGATATTCTGATGTCTCTCTCCGAAGTGTGACGTGCCGACTTCAGGAGAGCGCTGAGCGGGCGAGCCAGGCTGAGCCTACCTGCATGGCTGTTTGGCTGGCACCGCTGAGCCATGTGACGGTGCAACAACAAAAGACGGGAGGGGGGCAGAGTGTGACTTTGATGAAGAGACTTTGATGAATCGGCTTGCGCAGCAGTCAGTGCGTATGGAAGAGGAAAAGAAAAGCTTGAGTATCGATGTTTTTACACGGGTATTGTTCAATATTAATACCAGCGTTGATAATATCGATATTAAGATCAATCCTAATATAAGTAGATGTGCATCATAATAAGGCTTAAGTTAATAATAAAAGTAGTTAAAACTAAACTCTTCTACAACTGTGACTTTTAGTATTGCTTTTCATGTAATTATGTTGAAAAAATTTTGATAAATTTGACTGAAGAGAAAATCAGTTCAAACATTGTGGAGAGTAATGAAAATGAGTTAAGTGAACTAATGTTTACTTATCGCTACAGTTGACACAACTTAACTCGTGTAGTTTCAGCATGTGTGAAAACTAAAAAGTTTAAAGTGATACAACACCCACAGAATGATGTGCCTTCATTTTCTACTCACCCTCGTGCTGAGCAAGACTCTGGATCACTTTTTAAATATCTCAAATGCAGCCGGAGATCCAGGAGGGTTTTCCTTGTCCGCTCACTTTCATATACTGGGAGTCACCGGCGCTACAGTCCATAAAAGTCCACAAACACTTGGCAATACTCCTCCATACTGCTCGTCCAATGTAATCCTGCATTAAGACTGCTGAATCAGCATTTTTTAAACTTTCATGTTATGTTTTTGCTTACTCGGGTTTTTATAGTAATGATTTAGGATTTTATGCACTTTTTTATCCTTTGTAATGCTCTTGTAATTCAGTTTGTGAACTGCCAATAGAGCATGAATAAACTTGAACTTAAGGTCTTAAACTTGGTCTACCGCAGCTTCCGTAGTGTTGTGAACTCGCATGGACGCGCATCAGGGAAGTGTGCAATCTGCTGTTTAGGCCACAAAAATATACTAAATGATGCTGTTTCAAGTAAATTATGGACGCTAAATTATGGACGCCAATGTAATCCAAGTGCAGGACACTTGGATTACATTGACGAGCAGTATGGAGGAATATTGCCAAGTTTTTGTGGACTTTTATGGACCTTTCTGTTTCAAGTGCCGGTGATTCCCATTATATGAAAGTCGGCAGATAACAAAAATCTCCGGCTGCATTTGAGATATTGAAAAGTGCTTCAGAGTCTTGCTCAGCATGAGGGTGAGTAGAAAATGAACGCACATCATTCTGTGGGTGTTCAATCCCTTTAAAGACACACAACGTAACTTTTAGACCTTAAAAATATGCATTTCTGACTCGTTTTAATGGCACACCAAAATTCATTATGTGCATTTTCGAGCTGTCACTGCCCAGAGGCTTCCCGGGACTCAGAAACAGCAGTTATGTAAGATTCCCATCAGGGACGTGACTGTGACGTTGCAGCCGACTATTGGTTGCAGCACTGCGTCTATTGGTGTTTTGAACGTGCATCATGTTGGATTCGGTAAAGAAACACAAAAAACATTCCTGGAAAAAGAGAGGAAAAGAAAGAGAGGAAGGAACAGAACAAGAGTCAAGGTAAGTGTCTTTTACTAGCTGGAGTTCACAGTACAGGTACGATGCAAGATGGATGCTAGTTTAACCGTCGTTAGGGGCTGTGAAAACTGCTAAAAGTTCTGTTGCGTCTTTAAGGTAAAGTTTTTCCATGCAAATTTCTAGTAAACTCAATTAATCCGGGCTTAGTGTAGCCTGCTAACGCCAGCTGCAGTGTAGTCTGCATCATTGAAGTGCCAGCTACAAACAAATGTGCTACCTTGTTTATTATTAAATTCGGCCCTTCATCCCGGTGAATCGCTTTGATCCTCTTCTTCCTTAGTGTCACTTCAGTCGGAAATCCATGAAAACTTAAGTAAGATTTTCATTGTTTAATGGATTTACAAGTGGAACAGAGCAGTGAAAATGGATTAAGCTATTAACTTTGCATTTTTTATGATGTTTTACTTTGTTGTCTCTTTCTCTGTTACCCCTGCTGTAAAGCACTCTGTGTGCCCATTGGGTACGGCAAAGGGCTATATAAATAAACTTGATTTGATTTGATTTGATTTGTTGAACTGGCCCGGGAGTGGAAATGCACAAACTCGACAAGTTCCAGAAACCGGAACACGAAGCGTGATAATCCCCCATTATTACTGTTTATTAATTGTTTAAGGTAAGAGTGGTATTTTTCAGTTCCGCAACTTCCCCGTGAAACGTTACAGTCAGTAAAGTTGTCCTGTCCAGCATCTTAGCAAGCAGAACAAAGGTTTGTTGTGTTGAATAGATTTACTTTGCCAAGAGGAGCTTTATAAATATAAGGCTCCTCCTGATAGTCTGAATTTATTCGTTTTCTAAAATTTTATTTAGTTGAATACCGTACCGCCTACCAAGACTTCCCTCTCCCCAGCCACAGCCATCAGCTCATGTGAGCGGCTCATCCTGAGGCATCCCCAGGCCAGCCAGGGAATGTAGTCCCTCCAGCGTGTCCTGGGTCTCCCCTGGGGTCTTGTCCCCGTGGGACGTCGTGGGAGCAGCCCGGGCCCCTATCTGAATGTTACTGTTGATATTGAAACTCATCAGACCAGGCAGTGTTTTCCCAAACCTCCAGTTTTGGTGAGAGCTGTTGGATTTGTAGCCCCCTGGTCGCTGCAGGCCTACATCACATTCTTTTATAAACTTGTGTGGACATCACAAACAAACATCACAACATCTGTCCTCTGATGCTCACACCCTTCAGCAGCCTTACAATCAAGCTGGCTGTGAAGCTCCTGCAGCCCACCTCTACTGGACACACCTTCAATTTCCGGCCCCGGTCCTCTGTCTCATCTGCCATCTACTATGCTTTTTTCTTCAGAATTTTCCTTGATGGCGACCTCCTTATCAGCTCAACCCTCAAAGATGCACCAGCGGGAACAGGACCAGAGGATCAGATCAGGGCAAAGGTTGGTGACTGCAATTTTAGGGATGAAAATGGGATTTTTTTCAATCCGGATGATGTGTTTATTCCTAGTCACTGGCAGCTTGTAAAAATCATGTTTCAGAAGGTGAGGACTTGGCACAGTGCGTTTTTTTTACCTTTCTGATAAAAGGCTCTTTGCTGCAGAGAGGGGAGCTGGGTCTCTGAAGAAATGCGGTTGGTTGACATCCTCTTGTGCTTTAGTGCTGAGACCACTGTCCTCAATAATTGGTTATGATGCCAAGACTATCCTCCATGAGTTAAGCTGCTTTTACAGCCCACCAGGATATGTTTGAGGGTTGCCAGATCTGCAAAGAAAATGGTATGGAAGGTCCTTTTTCCACACCAAAGGTGTAGGTTTACTGAAGAGTTTCCCTGATGAAGAAAAAAAAAAACCTCTTGTTTCTCTGTTCCACTGTTTCATCTTTGTTCAGTTTATGACAAGACAGGCAGTTATTTTCACATACATACATCTAGATGATGATCTGACTTTACAGCCTTCGGTGGCCCACAGTGTATATCACTGATCCCATTTAGGTCATTTTCCCCTGAGTCTCTGCACAAATGCTCTGCTGAATATCTGCTGTAAAAATGCTTGAACTGTGAAAGACGTCCCTCTGTGGTGCCTAAAATCCACAACAGCACCTTATGCTCTGTGTTCTGATGCCAAGAACCCTCCAAACCCACTAAACTTTCTCATTTTTGGAACATTTTTAAAAAATTTAGTTACTCTTTTTACTATTGTTTTCAATTCCATCTCATATACCACTACATAATTTAATATTTTTGAGGCACAGAAATGGTAAGTCGGACAAGCAAGTCTAACTTCGAAGAACATGTTGTAGGCAGTCATTCATAGTTTTAGGTGTTAAAATGCAATTAGCTGACATAATCTGCTGGCCAGCGCCTCCTATTCCATGAGGATAATAGCTGTAAGTTAGTTTAACTGCCCATAGTAGTGATCATAAAAGGACAGAGGTTATGGGAAGTCCCTGCAAAAGATAAATATTTGATGGAGATTTTAATAAAAGGCTTAACAAGCTGAATTATTGAGGGGGACAAGTCTCATGTGAACAGGACCCAGAGCTAAACGGGCATATGATTAATTATTGAACTGAGCTGCCAAAAAAATGAAGCTTACCAGCCCTATGACCTCCTGACACGTTTATGGAGTTCTTCATCAAAGAATTAGCCAATATTGATAAAAGGTTAAACTATGACAAACTGATCCATGTTTTTCCTTCCTCATCAGAGGCCTGGAACTGTAAAAACTGGAAAGATGGAGTTAAATTGATTTTATTCATCACATTCATTTTAAAAATATATATATATAATTTGTTTGTTGCTGTTAAGACACAGTCATTTGTAAAAATGTTAATATGTTTTTGTCCCACAACACAGAACGAATCCATGTCAAGATGCTGGGTTTTTACTTTTTACCACTGATCCATTAAAATTTTACACTTATGCTATTTTTAAATGCTTAATGGTCCATAAAAAATGAACCGTTACCAGATGACTCTACCTTTAAGAACATTGCATTGTGATGACCCAACAACAGGGACAAAGAGAGACTGGAGATTATAGGGGTCGGGGGGGAAGTGATAAAGCATTTCAGATGGTCCAGAGGCCTTGCAGAGAGACAAGGCCATTAAAGGTGGAGAGCTAGTAGGGCTGTGCACCTTCACTGGTCTCCAGATTCGATTCCATTATCTTGTCAATGATTCAGTTCGAATCAGTGACGCATCACGATGGATGGATGGATGGATGGATGGATGGATGGATGGATGGATGGATAGATGCATTACTACATGCTGCATTCTCAATTTTATCTATCGTTCTTATATTTACTTTTTTAAATTAGGTATGAACATTTGTAACACTGAATGTAACACTGATTAACCAGTTTTAGATGCTGCTAGACTGTTTCAGTGACAGAATGACATCATATTTTATAATGTGAGAAAGTGGAAATGAACTGCTCCAGTCAACAGGTGTGTTAGCATATGCCTGTGAATTAGCCACATTAGCATATAATTAGCAATAGCACAGTGGTTGTGCTATTGTTGTTAAGTATTTGTGTGAAAATAAAATGTTTTTGGCACTTGATAGTGTGAAATGTAAATGTGTATACAGTTAGTTATGAATCCTGAAGGGAGATACTAACTAGCACTTTAAATGATTGTTTCTTGACTGTTGGTCTGTTGTTTAATGCAGGCTAGGTGTGCCCTTTCTGGGTGCAAACCAAGCTGATGGTGAGCTAAGGAGCCCGACCTCACATCATCTGAACACTACAGCTGCTACCTCTGGTAAGAGGCTGTTCAGCCAGTCCTCATCCTCTTATCCTCACATCCTCATCTGTTTCTGTTGAGCGCTTATGGATGACTTTACCCAAACAGAAATTCTAGTTTGAGCATATGAACATTGGAAAATATACTGAGTTTCAGTTACTGCTGGCCTAGCAGTGAAAACATGTGCCTGGACTGTGCTGGATATTATACAGTCTTAATGACCTATGATTCAAGGAAATGATGTGCACTACACAAACTTCATTGATTGTGAACTTCCATAATTATTTATGTTATTGTCTGCAGACTGTAATTATTGTGTATATTATCTCACTGTGAATAATAAGGCACCAGCTGCATATGTATACCTTTTTGCGTCTTCTCATTTTTTATACTGTTACATGCACCTCCCAGAGATGAACAACCAGACTTCTGATACTGGCCTAACAAACTATACCTTTGTCTTGTACTTGCTACACTAGGCACTGTTTAATATTTCATTTTATGTTTTATTTGTGAACGAGTGTGTCATGCTAGTTGCTAATCCTATTTGGACTGTATCAGAGAAACCATATGTATGTAGCAGGTATGCAGCCTACTATGGTGAACCTGTTGTGTCTTTATTGTGCTGATTCCAGTAAAACTCTTCTGTGAGGAAACATTGTTTAATCACTCTTGTGATCATTTATTCTTTCATTATCAGCCACCCCTATTCAGGGGCGCAACAAATGAAGGTGTGACCTCAGAGTAGGGTAGGAAAGGATCCAAAATGTCACTGGGGATTAGGCTGGAGGATGATAAAGAGACCATGGCAAGACGCAGGTCAAGACAGGTACAGCAACAGCACTGGACAGATTTTGGGCTGGAGATCCAGGGTAAAGCTCACTCCCAAAGTCTGCAAACATCTCCCCATGCAAGCTTGACCCCTCTCAAGGTTTAGCCTATCATGGTAAGATGTCCGCAGATTCTCCCCGTGTTGAATGAATACTCTCAAAGTAGGCTGAGCAAGGACGAGGCTTGAATGCAGTAAAAGAGACACTGACTAACTTAACGCTCAAAAAATTGTGTCAACAACAAGGGTAGTGTCAACCCACTGGGACTCTAGAGAGGACAAGAGGCTTGGCGATGAGGGACATATTACTCATGTGCAATAAAGCTCCTACTGCCACCTGCTGACCACACTACACGGCTTACACTACCCACAAAAAGTTAAGGATATTTGTTTTTTGTAAGTCAGAATGAAACTAAAATGGACTACAACCTTTTCAGGTGAATTAATTAGACTTCCTCTAAACTTTTGAATGCACATATACATTGTTTAATGATAGAATATTTATTGCACATCATGCAGTTTTCAAAAAGGATGATTAACCTCCACAAATTACAAAAAAGTGTGTAAATCGTGACTTCTAAATGTTCTGGTTTAACAATGTCTTTTTTCCAAAGAGCCCTCTTTATCATCCTGTTCACATTTAGACGTCATCAGACCAAGATGACACCAAACGCGACAACTTATTGAGACATTCATTCATTCATTCATTTTCCATACCGCTTATCCAGGTCAGGGTCGTGGGGTCACTGGAGTCTAACCCAGCTATTATCAGGCGAGAGGCAGGGTACACCCTGGACAGGTCACCAGTCTGTCGCAGGGACAACACAGAGAGACAGACAACCACACACACTCATATTCGCTCCTACGGACAATTTAGAGTGACCAATGGACTCTATGCACAACTCCACTACTTCCTGAAATTGAGGTAGCTCCTTTGTTTCTTGTCTTTCTTTACTGGACAGATGGATTAATCCAGGTGTATCTGACCTCAGTAAGTGGCCAACACACCTGGATCAATCAGTTTGCCCAGTAATGATAGATAGGAAGCAAAGGAGCAAGCTTAAGGTCAGAAAGTAGTGGAGTCATGCATAGAACCTGTTAACCAAACATGCATGTCTTTGGATGGTGGGAGGAAGCTGGAGTAACTGGAGAGAACCCATGCATGCACGGGGAGAACATGCACCCCACATAGGAAGGCCACTGTTGGAATTGTTCAAACCCCCTCCTCAGCCTGGGTTCGAGCTAGTGACCTTCTTGCTGTGAGGCTTCAGCTAACCACCATGCCACTGTTCAGCCTGCAGTTACATTTTCCTTCAACAAATTGTTTGAGATGGAGGAATTACCACAATATAATTCCAGTTAAATGTCCAACATTCATGACATAATATCGGTGAAGTTTGAACTTTTTACATTTTCTGGAAATTGTGAGTAGTGTGTTTTATTCACCTCAAACCAGTTAGGAAAAAGGAATCTGGTGGCCATTTTGTTGGAGGCTACATTTAAAGAATTTGTGTAAGATTCATAACTTAACTGAAACAAAGTTATTCAGAGTCTGAGAGTCAACTGTCACACAGTCACCACAGTCAACTGTACTGATTAGACAGTTAAATAAATAAATAAACCACAGATTCACCTTAGTGGACAGAAGATTTCTTATTTTCCAATTTCTTGTCAACAATTACATCCCTGTGTCACCAATGGCAGCCTTCCCTGTTGTACAGCTCTGTACGCATGAGAGCTCATGTGAATGGCACATTGCTGGTCAGATATAGTGGGTCTGAATTTATTTTCTATTCTATGGATATCATGGCATTTAAGTCTGGCTTTCATTCATCTTGTCTGATCGTTAGTATTTTGTCTAATTCGCAGATTTAGCAAGAAAATCCCAAATGCCAATCTATCATAGTGATTAAAATTCACAAGCACACATTCCATTATCAGGCCATCTAGTTGATGTCAACATAATCAATAATGCCATTACTGTTCAATTAGCCTCGATCACGGTGAGTTTATTGGATTAACACTGCAATAATATGCCTCAATGAAAATCAAGTAATCCTTTGTGAAAGTCAAGGGTTTGCCTCCTTCAGTATTTCACCTGCTCTGTACAAATGCTTTGATATCAATCACAACTCTTTAGTGCTCCTGCACCTAAATGTGACTTCCTGTAGCATCGCTTCTTTTTATCCTCTACATCTACCAAAGAATTTAATCTGTGAATCTCATTACAAATGGCAGGTGTTTGAAAATCATCTACATATTCCAGGTGAGCATGATTATTGCAGCGATAAATGAACATCCTACACATGTCCACAGTACCATAAAAGCAGAGTTTTATGGAGCCTGTGAGCTTTCGTCCTGGGAGGAACCTTTACTCACGCTTCATGACATTTTCTGCTTTTAGTTTACATCACACACTTCTCTGTCATCAAAAAGAAAATTTCAACAAGGCTTTAGCTGACAGTTATGAGAGAATGTACGTCAGAGGGTGAACACAATTCACTTTGATCATGACACCTGTGCTGTAGCACTTGCATTTCTCGTTATGCCATGGGAACAACCAAACACTTTCTCTAAAATCTTCCAACCAGGACGGGTTGTTCTCTTGTTTATCCACCGTGCCTCCTGCTGGCGTGAAAGGCCTGTCGGTTAATTTTTAATTTCATCCTTTGAAACACATCAGTAAAGTGGGTTTCCTAATTAACCCCATTGCCTATGCAGATTCAGGCAAGAGTCAGCCTGAGACAACGCAAGCCTCCAAAGTGTTGTCTGTTTTACTAAAAATTTGTTCCGTCACCTAAAGTCTTACCATCGCCACTCAGAGGTGCCAGAAAAAACACCCTCCAAGGGTATTCTAAGCGAAAAAGAGAGAAGAAAAAAAACAGTTACATTTGTCCTCCATGAGAAATGCACCCACAGAACAGATGGTAAACTTGCTTTATTGACTGATCTCTTCCCTCTGTCTGAGTAAGAACATTCCCTTCTTCAGTCCTCCTGCTGTGAATTGGCCTTTTTTCATTTCCCTCCATCCTCATTCATATCTAACTGGAGGAATAACACGCCTAAATGTAGCCGCCTCACTGCTGTGTGAACGGAAGCTAAAAACCATGTCAGCCCTTTCACAAAAAACACTGCTATCCATCCTCGTTATCGCTTGTTTAGGAGTTGAATCAGGGAGATAAGTTATACAGTAATCATGCTGCCAGATTCTATTAATTTCTGTTTTTCAGCAAGTGTGACAGCTGCTTTTAAATCCTTCCTGAAATCAGATAAGACGAAATGCGAAGTTTTGTCCTTGGCATCAACCTGTAAAGAAATTTTTCAACTTTACAGTAAATCACATTCATCACTGATAGCAATTGAAGTGGAGGATGTCTTTTACTTTGTCATGGGAGTTTTGTTGTTAACAACTATAATCTATAGCTTAGATGAAATTAAACAATACACTAAAAAGCTTGACTCATTGCAAGGTTAAACAATACCTTGGCTGACAATCATTGATGACATCACTGCAAGAGAAACAAGAGGACAATTATTATTCTTTTTATATTAACAGAGGCTCATAAGTTCACAGTGACCTTCTGTTTCTGACTGACACATAAACACCTACAGGGCTTCAGGGGGTAGCTGGCTGCTTATTAATGCTTTGTTCTTATTGTATTGACCCAACCAAAATCCCTTGGCTTGGTGTTGTTTATCTGCCACAAACTTCTTTGATTGATTTTAGCTTTTTAAAACAGTCCAAATAAAAAATCTAAACATGAAGAAAAAGGCCTGTAAATCCCAGGAAGGCTTCACATAAGCTTAACCTTTGCAAAATAATTGATCCATTGGTTTTAACTCCTCTAACTTTGAAAATTTTAAGCTGAATTATCAGACACGTCATCTCACTGCAGCAAGTAAAACCTTGATGCAATCTGAACATCTTTTAAGATTAAGAAAACCATTTGCTACAAACCTTTACAACATATATCCACCTTATTCCTGAGCTAGCAAATGTAAAAACGATCATGCGATCAACTTCCTGTGAGATACCGGAAATACCGCTTCGCCATTGACCCACAGTGTAAGTTGTTGTTTCTGCTAGCGGTTTAGTCGAACATTTCAACAAGATTATTGATAACATTTCTAAACAATTTACCCCAGAAAATGTCCTTGCACGGTTCGGGAACATGTTGCCCGGTTCGTGGTTGTACTAACAAGCAGAGAAAGTTAAATTTGTGGCTGCAACAGCGATATGTAAAATGCACCTCAGTCTTAGTGAGAGAGGGGCTGCAGGGTTCCAGTCTGCAACATAGTGGTCGCATTTTAGGACTAAAAAAAATCATCTACTTTTAAGTAAATAAGATCATATCCCATCTCTTTCAACAAAACACGGTCAATCTTATTCCTATGTAATACTCTGCTCCCCATCTCTGGAATTCCCTCCCTCCCAACTCAAAACTCCTCTGTACAGATGTCCTATTCTACCTAAGTCCATGTTCATCAATCCAATGTTGTTTTCTGTGTTCTGCTTAGTTTTTTAGCTTAATGTTTTTAATGCTTCGTCCGTTTTGTACAGTGTCCTTTGGTGCTCTGATAAGGCATCTGTCAAATAAAATATATTTACTGTTATTATTATTATCATAATGTAGGTACTGTTAAGCCTTGAAACTTTTAAGATTGCTCATTGCTTCACAGTCAGATGCAACAGAGCTAAGAAGTAGCTAAAAGGTACTGTATGTTATTCTTGGCCAGATTTTCATCTCTTCCTCCCACCCCCTGTTGCACGAGGCAGAGGGATTGTAATGTTGTCTTGTCTGAGTTGTGACAGTTGATGTTTCTACGTAGTTTACCTAAAAAGCTCATATAAAGTGTAGTAGCATGAACATCTAGCATGCAAATAAATGCCCGTTCCGTTCGTACCGTAAGTTGCTCACATATTTTACGCACGGGATCATGGGGCCTAAGAATAAGATGGATACTTACACTACCTATTTTTCATTCAATTTATTGTCATAGACTTTCTTTATCCGATTTAGGGTGAAACAACTTTACATTAGGGTTATCATTTTTTGTATTACAAGTTTTCTCAAATTTTATGTTTAAATATGCGGCGTTATATAGCCAAAAAAGGGCTAATTTACATTTCTAGGAAAAAATCTAAACATTGGATCAATCCAGGTTTCAAAGCTTCTTTTGAATTTTGCTCACATATTAAAGCAAAGGAATTTTACAGAGGGGATTTTGGATATCTCTAGTTATCATTTCACAATTTAGAATATATGATCAACAACCAGAAAAAACTAATTTTTTGGCAAAATTTGGGGATGAAATGTTCTATAAATCGGACTGTGAAAGAGATATAAAAAAATCCTTCAATGATGATGGGGGATAATGAACCATCCGGAGCCACTGCGGTCAAGCCAGCCAAGTTTCAGAATTACAGTAAAAATAACGCCGGCTGGCTTGACAGCATATCCGCGCGAGGTGGCTGGCTTGACTGCAGTCTTTGAGGTCATGTGACTTATTGAACCCAAACCAAGTCAGGATTATAGTACTACCCAGGCTGGCCAAGATACACCAATTTATATTTAATTTTAGGTCTTTAAAGATTTTCAATGTGTTTTTTACTGTAAATATTAACATTTTTGCTTAATACCTTTGAGGTCACCTGACCTGTTGACCCCAAACCATGTCAAGATCATAGTACTACCCAAGCTGGCCAAGATACGCCAATTCATTTTTGATTTTTGGTCCTTTTAGATTTTTCATGTATTTTTTACTGTAAATATTAGCATTTTTGCTCAATACCTATGCGGTCATGTGACCTATTGACCCCAAGCCATGTCAGGATTATAGTACTACCCAAGCTGGCCAAGATACATCAATTATTTTTTTATTTTAGGTCTTAATAGATTTTTAATATACATACTATTACTTAAACACCTATTCTGATATATATATATAGTTAATGTTGGGATGGAATTTTGCTGCACAAAACTATCTATTCAGAGAAAACAGAGAAACAACCTGTAGTTCCATGCTACAAAGTGGTTTCTGTGCATATACCGTAAAGCCTACGACAGAAGCGCACTTAAATTTTAAGAGCGGCTGGCCTGACTACATGAAAACGAGAGGCGGCTGGCTTGACCGCAGTCTCTGGCATACACCTGGCCATCAGGTGAGAGAGTCTTGACAGTATGGACGATGCGACATTTATATATTCTAATTTGCTTATCTATGGTAGATGCACAAAAAAACCAAGGAAAAATTAAGAACCAAACAGCAACCACATAGTTGGACTAAATAACCCTTATTATTATTAACCTTAAACTGGAAAAACCAGCCGTGGCAGAAACATTCCGCCCTGACGCTTCTGATGACAGACGGAAAGTGCAGCGCAGCTCCGAGGTGTCTACCTTTGGTGTAAGGATGCAGCTGAACTGCGGATGCAGAACTAGCGGCTGAGCAGAGCTCTGCAGACAGTAGATACTGTAGACACGCACCGCGTGTCGGCTGCAGGATCAGTCCTCCCTGCATGCATGCATTCAATGTGATTCAAATTCATGAACGTCCTCATCAAGTTATTTGTAAGCCTTTTAACGAGTCTTTCATTTGATTCAGGTGTGAATAATTAGGGGTGCCTCCAAGACATGCAGGGCAGTGGGTCCTGAGGACTGGAGTTGGGAAACACTGACATGCGATTGTTGAAGGGGTATCCCAATTTGTAGGGGTTAACTTTCGGCCATACTGCTTGAGGCTCCGTTTTAAGTGGCAAGGGGTAGGGCTAAAAAGCGAATGAGATTAGGCCTAAGTTACCTAAACAGTTTTATTTTAAAATATATTCTTGTGGTGGTCGTGTCCGAGTTGTCAGGGATTCAGCCAATACACACTGGTTTTGAGCACGTTTGGATGAGTGCTAGAATGAGTGAGAGACTTAGGGTGCGTCCCAATACACCCACTAACTAGCCCTACTTTATTGCCCTACCCCTAAATTTTGCGCATTCCCGTGAGGATAGTGGTGTTCCAATTCCCCTTTGCATGTAGGGGTAGTGGACATAATGAGGAGTAGGGGGTATGAATCTAGCCCTTCAGAGCGAGGGACGTCAGATGCTGACTTGCTGAGGAAGGGCCAGAGAAAAGGGTTAGAGAGCTGTATGTCAAAGAACAATAGCAACCCTCAGAGAGCGACAGGACTTGGAGAAGACAACTCACACATTTGTTTGTAACGTTAGCTAGACTAGCCACGCTAGCTAGGCTAAAATACTGATGAGAAGCTTGCGAAGGCTTTTCGGCAGTTTACAAGAGACAACAGTCGTCATGGCGACTTCTTCCCCGTGTGGTTGTTTTGTTTATTAATAAACCGAAGCATGATGAATGATGAGAAAAAGAAAAACGATCGCAACTATTAACTCAGTGTTGTTGGTGGGTGTGTTGTTATGGTGAGACATATGTGCAAACGTCACCACGCAGTCGCTTACATGCCTGAACATAAATGCAGCAAGTGGTGTCCCAATTCCTAGGGAAGATTAAAAACCCCTACCTCTTGTGGCCTCAATTCGAGGGTGTAGTGGTAGCGGGTGAGGGCTAGTGGTTGACAGTAGGGGGAACATTGGGATTGGGCCTTTGAATTAGTTAGTTAATTAATTAGTTAATCTCTGCCACTGGTAAAAGAAAAAAGAGCAGCAGATATAGTGAAGCGAATGTTAGCAGTGATCCTAAACATCACTGCTGCTTTGAACATGAGGCTCCACAAAGCCTCTGCTGACTAAATTTCTGTGGTGCACTGCTGGCTCTACTGGTGTGTTACCAGTTCTGTAGTTGTGCCAGATTCATATTCCATCATATTAATTAAGATTTTCATGTTCTTACTGTTCATCTGCAGTTTAAGTTAACAGCCCAACATCGGAAAATTCTACTATCTAGGAAGATACACTTTTGTGAGGCAGAATGCTTATCTAGCTAGTTGCTAGCCTGAAGCCATTGTGTCATAGCAAGCTAAGCTAGAGTAAAATGATCAGTCAGCTTTTTTGTACCTTACACATAATACACATCATGAATTTGTGATTTTAAAAACTGCCTTAAAAACAGAAGAAAAAGTCCAATTATTCAACGTTTATTTTGTGAGCCTTTTAACATGTTTCAAGCTGCCACTGTCCAATTGTAATGCAAACTGTCTGCAAGTATCTTTCCATCTTGTCTTGAAAATTAATCAGAATTCACATCTCATACATTGTGGACATAGCTATGGACATGTAAAGAAAAAGCTAAATGGGACAAATTGTTGCATTTAGAAGATGATATGGCCAACTAGGAGTAGAATGAGTATGATGAAAAATGTCATTATGTACCAGCTGTGACATCAGTCATCAACTATGCCTCCAGAAACACATTTCAGAGATAATGAAACTGACAACAATGTGATTTCCTGAATGAATACAAATGAAAACCAAGACAAAGGTTTTAGAAAAAACAAACGGGGATAGAGTATTGCCTGGGAAAAGTCTGCTACATGTGGATAAAAGAAGCTGGGACTTTATTGGTTTAAAAAGCAGAAAGAATGTCTATGCATGAAAAATATTTTGTCTGACACTCACATTTTCAAAAGATGTTAAGATGCAAAAGAAAACATTTGTGTCAGGCATGTTCACATTGGCTGCTATTTCCTATTGTATGTTCAGATTCAGATTCAGATTCATATTTCTTTATTTGTCTCCCTTTGGAGAAATTTGGCTTGGTTAAAACTCTTTCAGGGAACCTGAAAGAGTGAATGAAGAAATTATTTTTATTCACATTACAAGGTCTGTGACATGAAATGACTTATTTAGTGGTGTAGTTTGATAGCTTATAGTCTGAACAATGATCTATTTATACAGCAAAGACAGGGGTATGTGTGCTGTATCCCACTTAGTTACAAAATAGATACTCAGCGCTGACATCAGTGTCCTTGTGATCCTGTGCCATTCTGTCACATTCAACAGGACAGGCATTGTGAATCTTTATACATTTATATTATTTCTTTAACATGTCAGATTTCTTTCTATTTCTTCATATGTCAAGATAAACAGAACCTCAGCTGTGTTTTCGTCCCGATGCAACCTTGAGACACATGGATTTATATGTTTAAAAGCCATGTTTGAACACTGAAACCCTGCTGCCGCACTGAAAACTCAAGCAGTGATGACTCAAAGCTCTGAAGGTTACTCGCAACTTGTTTTATTGGCTGAAAAATCTTCATCAATTACAAGGACGCAGCAGTCTATTTACAAAAGCCTTTGAACTGTAGGCCAGTACAGAGACCTAATCATTTTTCACTGAAAACTGAGCCTCACTTTCTTCAATGTCTTTTTTTACTGTAACATTTACATCAAATATCAGTATATCAAATAATTTAAATGCAATTTTAGGGAAATCTCATCTAAATTTTAAAGATATGTGTTTTAACAGTATGTTTGGGTGTGTGTACGGGACGAGCAGCATACATCTAGTGTGCTTTAGGTTGGAGGAGAAAACTCAGGGTTTCCTGACAATGTCAGTTAACATGATAACAAAATAACGGCATTTGTCCATATAAAACAACATTTCTTTCAGGCATACAGTGACCTGGAGAAAAAAAAAATGCTGCTAAAGTGCTGCTAGTTCAGCGTAACCTCTTTTTTATCCGCCAGTTGTGTGTATTTTAAATCAACACAACAGTGGGCATAAACAACCAAGGTTAAACTTTGAACATGTTATTCTGTACATGATTAGAAAGCTTAGATTCTCCACAATTTAACCACTAAGTTCATTTAATGGACACAACAACCACCAAAGCATAGTTAATAGATATAGCAACACGGTAAACTCTAAATAAGAAAAGGCAACCGTGATTCCCTACCTTCGAAGTGGTCCTGAGGCTATGTTATAAGGCCAGTCTTCAAGTGTTCATATTCTTTCTATTTGTAAGGGTCTTTTCATAAAAATATTCCATAGGCTATTGTGAAATTAGACACATAAAGTCAATTTGTCCCCGCCTGAATAACCTGCTCATGAAGGCTAATGTTGCACTTTTTGTTTTGGTAGCCATGTTCCATGTTGGCATACACTTGTTTCCCTCACTTTCCTTCCTACAGAATTGTCCCCATAAATTTGTGTACAAATTTTACCCTGAGGACAGCTCATGTAATAAAACATGACCAGTGTGCGCCAACTTGCGTCATTTGATCCCTCGTAAAGTTCTAACTCTATTGCTCCGGTCCATGTGGGTCTTTGATTTAGGTAGCCAATGAAATCAGGGAATCTCACATCATCAGTGTTGCATTATGGGGTAGACTATCCCCGACATGTTGGCATCTACGGTAACCTCCATAGCACTTTGCATGTCAGTCGTCCTAGTGCAGTCAGTTCAAGTCTTTGTTTTGGTTAGAATTTAATCTGTGAGTTTAGTTTTAGTTTTCTGTTAGTTATCGAGGGCGTTCTCCACACTCTGCAGGCTGCGCGCCAACAAACAAACAAACAAACTGATCACAACTCATTCATTCCTGCTCTATGACGGTAATAGTACTCTCTTGCTCGTTTAATCTACTTCAAGTATTGGTGAAATTAAGGAGTTTTGCTGCAGATGGATGATGACAAATCTAAATATCATCCGAAGGTGTCAGAGTGACACAGAAATTTTACTAGTGAGCAAATGCATAATAAATTCCTCAAAATAAGGTCCAGGTTGAAAAAACTAAAGCTATCCTTCAAGCTCTTATTCTACTTCATATATGAGAGTTTCAGCCTTTCTGGGTCTCTGATGAAAAGCATTATCTCTCCACAGTGATTTTATATAAGTAATAATTGTGGTATACTGGTTACACCCTCTGCCTATTTGAGGGGGATATAAAAGAATTGCAACAATACATGAACCTTTTTTAAAAAAAGGAAAGCCTGTAATTTGAATTTTACTATTTAATATAGTTTTAACAAAATCCAGTTTCTTAGACAAGTGGGTGGATGACATCATAAATCATGTAATTTCCCATTTTAGCAGGTTAATCAAATGTCTCCTTGGGATGACTTTACAATAATGAGGAAATGTACTGTTAGAAATAATTTCCGAATAAGAAGGAACATTTATTTACAATTTTCCTCAGGGATGATGTGTTTTTCTTTTCTTTTCATCCTTTCATTTCATTATGTATGTACACTAAAACTTATTCCCAGAATTGCCTTAGAAAGAGCTCAGTTAAAATAAATGAATAAATAAACATTTTACAAGCAAATATCATCAGACCTACAAATCCCAGATTTAAAAGAATCAACACTAATGGTTTTACAGAAGAGGAAATAACCTCAAAGAGATTCTGGTACACGCTGGTACATAAGATCAGAGATAAAAGTACATCGACATTGTTCAGATCCTTCCCAAATGGATGTTCTGAGTGCAGAGGTTGCACCCAGTGCAGCTTATGATCAAAGCTGAGTACTTTACTCACCTTCAAGAGAAGGCATTTTATACTACTTATGCTGTTTACATGGTCAAACATCCTTGTGGGTTAGCTTATGTTGGGAAAACATTCTGTTTATTAAAACTGACTAAACATAAGATTTCCATCAGCAGGAAAGATGCTTTTTTTATATTTCAATTATTCAAAGATGACAATTTATCATTTAAGTTTCAGGGCACTAAAACAGTGAATCAGGTACAGAGGTAATAAGAAGTGAGTTGAAGGGAAGGGGGCTTTCTGTATGGAGTTTGTATGCTGTTATCATGTAAACGTGCTCTCTCTGAGTATTCCAACTTCCTCCCATGGTCCAAAAACATGCATGTTAGGTTAAATTGTCACTCTAAGCCAGTGTTTCTCAATTCCAGTCCTCAGGACCCACTGCCCTGCATTACTTCTACGCAACCCTGCTTTCACACACCTGAATCAAATGAATGGCTCATTAACACACTGCAAAGAACTTGATGAGGAAGTTCATTCATCTGAATCAGGTGTGTTGAAGTAGGAACACATGAAACCTATGCAGGGCAGTGGGTCCTGAGGACCGGGATTGAGAAACACTGCTTTAAACTCTCCATAGTGGTTGCTTGTCTTTCTGTTGGCCCTGTGATGGACAAGGGACCTGTCCAGGGTTTACCCTGCCTCTTGCCGAGTAACTGCTGGGATAAGCTCCAAAAACCCTGCAATCTAAATGGAATGCAGCCCTGGTTAGTGCAACCTTTGGATTTTATACTCATCACTTCATTCGGTCCACCTATTAATTTGCATGTTAACACAAATAGCTAATCAGCCAATCACATGGCAGCAACTCAGTGTGTTAAGGCATGTACACATGGTCAAGATAACTTGCTGAAGTTCAAACTGAGCATCAGAATGAGGAAGGAAGGGGATTTTTGTCACTTTCGATATAGCATGGTTATTTGAGAAACTGCTTATCCACTGAGATTTTCCCACACAACCATCTCTAAGGTTTACAGAAAATGGTCAAATGAAAAAAGGAAAGATCTTGTGAACAGTAGCACTACTGTCAACTAAGAAAAGTTAAATGTAGCTGCAATTCACAAAGATTCAACAATATTCAACAACAGGAGATTAGAAACATGTTGCCTGGTCGCTCACAGGGGTGATTCGCAGCCAAGTGTGAAATGGCTGGGATGACAATCAGTACCTCAGAATCCGAGGCCATGGTCCTCCTCACCCAGAAAAAGGTGGAGTGTACTCTCTGAGTGAGAAGTGAGGTCCTCCTCCAGATGGAGAAGTTTGAGTATCTCAGGGTCTTGTTCAGGAGTGAGGGAAAATGGAGCGGAAGATCAACAGAAGTATCGGTGTGGCGTCTGCAGTGATGAAGACTCTGTATCAGTCTGTCATGGTGAAGAAGGAGCTGAGCCAGAGGGCGAAGCTCTCGATTTACTGGTCGATCTACGTTCCTACCCTCACCTATGATCATGAGCGGTAGGTCTTGACTGAAAGAACAAGAGCGCGAGTACAAGGTGCATAAAAGAGTTTCCTCTGCAGGGTGACGGGGATCTACTTTAGAGATAGGGTGGTCATCTGGGAGGGGCTCAAAGTAGAGCCGCTGATCCTCAGCACTGAGAAGAGCCAGATGAGGCAGCATGTGGTCAGGATGCCCCCTGGACACCTCCCTGGTGAGGTGTTCCAAGCACACCCCACCAGGATGAGGCTCCAGAGAAGACCCGGGACATGCTGGAAGGACTACGTCTCCTGGTTGGCCTGGGAACACCTCTGGGATCCACCCAGATGAGCTGGTGACTGTGGCCGGGGAGAGGGAAGTCTGGGCTTCCCTGCATAAGCAGCTGCCCCCACAACCCAGATAAGCAAAAGAAGATGGTACAGTACGATATGTTGGTCAAGTTAGTCTTGATTTCAGCTGTGACATTCAGATGGTAGGCTCAGAATTTAGTTAAACATGGTTCAGCCTGGAGAAGGAGGTATGTAGTGGAGGGGATTTTTTCTTGGCATACTTTGAGCCCCTTAGGAGTAATTGAGCATCCTTTAAATGTCACAGCCAACCTGATAATTGTTGCTGACAATATTCATCTTTTTATGACCACAGTGTACAGTAGCATCTTAAGTCTAGTACCAACCTGCTACTAACATGGCGCACCATACACTCACCGGCCACTTTATCAGGTACACCTTGCTAGTACTGGGTTGGATCCCTTTTGCCTTCAGAACTGCCTTAATCCTTCGTGGCATAGATTCAACAAGGTACTGGTAACATTCCTCAGAGATTTTGCTCCATATTGACTTGACAGCATCACGCAGTTGCTGCAGATTTGTCGGCTGCACATCCGTGATGTGAATTTCCCATTCCACCACATCCCAAAGCTGCTCTGTTGGATTGAGATCTGGTGACTGTGGAGGCCATTTGAGTACAATGAACTTCCAGCGTTAACTTGCTGGAAGTAGCCATCAGAGGATGCTACACTGTGGTCATAAAGGGATGGACATGATCAGCAACAATACTGTACTCAGGTAAGCTGTGGTGGGTAAACCATGCCACATTGGTACTAAGGGGCCCAAATGTGCCTAGAAAAAATCTCTCTCACACCATTACACCACCACCATCCTGAACTGTTGATACAAGGCAGGATGGATCCATGCTGTCATGTTGTGGACACCAAATTCTGAGCCTAGCATCTGAGTTTCATAGCAGAGATTGAGACTTGAGAGACAAGGCAACATTTCTCCATCTTCTATTGTCCAATGTTGGTGAGTGTGTGTGAATTGTAGCCTCAGTTTCCTGTTCTTAGCTGACAGGAGTGGCACCTGGTGTGGTCTTCTGCGGCTGTAGCCCATCTGCTTCCAGGTTGGATGTGTTGTGCATTCAGAGATGCTCTTCTGCGTACTTTGGTTGTGACAAGCAGATTGTGATTGTGTGTATATTGTGCATGCTGACATTGCAATAACCAGCATTGTTTTATACTGTACCTATGACAAAGCTGCACTCAGTTATTAGGTTATTTTCCATTCAAGATGATTTCTGAGAGATGACCACATCACAGATGACCAAGAGGGCTGCAATGATATGAAATATGGTTGATAAATGGTTATCAGTTTTTGCAATAGCACTGTACAGGTGTTTGCAGTGATTTTGAGACTTTAATCAGATCTTCCAACACACCTACACTAAGGAATATTTGATG
This sequence comes from Atherinomorus stipes, assembly GCA_023101725.1. Classification (NCBI taxonomy): domain Eukaryota; kingdom Metazoa; phylum Chordata; class Actinopteri; order Atheriniformes; family Atherinidae; genus Atherinomorus; species Atherinomorus stipes. Next base: position 33,746 of record JALJCO010010417.1, read on the forward strand.
AGTTAAAAAAGAAACTTCTTAAAGAAATATTCCAATGCGTAAGATAAAATACACTGGCTTAGATACAAAACATTAGTGCCCTGGTCAATTGCTTTTCATTCAGAAAAACATGCAGCATGTTTTAATGATAATATCAAGGATTTCTGTGTTGTAGGGGGATGGAAAGTACATGATATAGCTCAAACTATCAAATATACATCATTTGTACAAAACAAGCAAATAAACCTAATTGTTTGTTGAAAGCACCAATTAAGAATTCAACAAAGTCAATCTGCATATCACATTTCTGTGGAAATGTCCTAAATATCACATCTGAGGCAATATTCTAATCATTGATCTCATCTGCAAAGTAAATAGTAAACGTCTGTTGAAGATATGTGGGTGCTACAGGTGTAGAAACGTTCCTGGCAATGTCACACTGCCCTCATTCATCACAACAAAGCTTCTGTTTTTCTCAGTTATCATCAGTGGAAACTGAGACTCTTTGAAGTGATGAAGAAAAACAAGAAATAGGGAGAGCCCTGGGAGGCACTCTGGAATATTGAGTGACATCTTCACAGATATGGATCAAAACCAACAGGAAGGGGTTCCAGCTGAGTGACAACTGACACCTGAATGCAACTCAGACACTGCAGGAAGACTGACACACCACACAGCGAGTTAATATTCACTCGGCAGCTGCATTCGACGCTTTCAGCCTGTTTCTGTGTGTATTCAAAGTATGGAAAACAGCTGTGTGTTTGCATGCGAGTTGGCAGGTATTTATTTCATGTGGATACAACTAAAAGATTCAGATGTTGAATTTGCTGGTTCAGTCTGTGTCTCTGGTTCAAAATTCATCTGCATGGTTTTAACCAGGCAGATGGGGAAAGTATTCTTTCACATCCTGCTGCTGCAATAACACACCTCATACTTCAAATTTCCTTCCCAAACAAGCTGCAGAGATTGTTTCTGTAGTTGCATCATGTGAGGTATTTTGTAATACAGAAACCCCACATGGATTCAATCACTTCTGCTTTTCTGCATCACTCATGATTTACAGTTCATCGTGAATTTAGGAGTTGAATTGGAATGCTCTGGTTTCTACTTTTCAAATGTAAAACAGGTGGTAGCCTCTTAAACCCCAAGGTCCCCCAATTGGGGGACCTTGAGACTCACTGCAGCAAAAGACGCACAATGTTGCACTAATTATGTAGCAATGTAGCCATACCATACATCAAATTAAACAAGAGAAACTGTGCTACAAGCAAATGTAAGTAATTTTAACATAAACCAAGCATATTAATGTTTAAATATCAAAATCTAAATAAGGTCAGAGCGTCCACCCACTCTGCACATTTCCATCGCTACCTCTCTGATACTTCATGGTAGACAAACAAACAGTATATCACATATAAGCTAAGATCCTGACGATTTCAACAGTACCGCTATTATTTCTCTACGACAAAAACTCTGTGAACCAGCAGCCAAAGAATACAAACATAGACAACCGCTTACTTAGAATAACTAACAGAAATTCTGTCTTACACACTTGAACAAAAGTCCCAAGTGTTCCCTTTATTATGACACCTCAATGACACTCAAATAGACCTTGTAGATGCAGAGATATACTCCATTTGGGTATGTCATTTTCAAGCAGAAACCTTAAAAAGAGCTAGAGCTTAAAGTGGTGTGGCAAGGTTGACCAACAGTAATGCATCTCAAACCTAAGAAGAAACTTTGTATGCCAACATCTGCTTCCATACTACTGTATCCATCACAACTCCCTTAGTGGGCATTTCCAAGTGGCACCCAAAATGCATTGTTAGCAGACGAGCTTCCAGGGTAGCTTACACTTTTGCATCATGAGTGGTCTCAGGGGCTGCAGTTCAGAGTAAGTGCTCATGTAGTCTTCTTTTTTTTTTTTTGCCGTTGTTTTTGTTTGTTTCTCTCATCAATCCTCTTCCTTGTTGCCATTACATGTGTCTGACACAAGAACCATCTCTTTGCTGTGGCAAAATACCAAGATAAAGTTTAAAATCCTTTATAAGCCTTCACTGCTCCGTGTCTAATGTCACACCGATAAAATCATGGGTTGGAAGTTGCACTGTGATGAGGAGTAGTATATCCCACCTACTGTAAAACTCGCTACATACTCCGTGAGAAGCAAGAACTTTCTTCTTGTTTTCGAGGCCACAAGAACAAAATGATGTCATTTTGTTCTCGCGGAAGTCTTGCACCTTTTTTTTCTACACCTCGGCCAAACTTTCTTCACGTAGGGCTCTGAGATGTATTGTGTGATTGGACACTTGAGGCGGGGTTAACATAGAGATGCTTAAAGCAGAGTTGTTACTTCTGCATTTTGGCAGATACGACATTGAATGGATAGTTTTGATAAAACAGCTTATCAAGGTGATGAGAAAATACAAAAATGTAAAAAACACACATGGCATTTAAATACACGGACACCACTGCGTGCACAACCCCCGCTTTGCCACGGCAAAGTTTGTGATAAAATGCAAAATCACTGAGTATACACAGTCATCCCCTCGTTGATCTCCCCACCCCAGTGCAGACGAACTGTTGTGTGGAGTATGTATTGACAAGATACATAATCAAAGTCGACAAGATGCAACAAGACAAAGTCGCATCTTGCGGAGTATGTCACAAGCTTAAGTCTATAGGTGGTACTGCCTGTAGTGGAGAACAGGATTCATACTAACTGAACTGAGCCTTACCGTACTATACCATATAATGGAAAAACACCAATATTAGAGCCAGATCAACTCTGTAAAAGGTGTAAAACAGGGTGTCCCAAGTAAGTCCTCGAGGGCCACTGTCCTGCAGGTTTTGGATGAATCCTGCAGCAGCACATCTAAATCAAATCAATGGGTCAACGTCGAGTAGCAAAGTATGTAAAAAAAAAAAAAAGTGAAGCCAATCCAGAGGAAGAAATAACTGCTGTTGACTCCTCATCCGTTAGTGACTGCTTTAAAAACAGAGCAAATCCCCATAGATTCCCATGTGAAAAAGGCCAACTTCACAGCAGAAATAAACATGTTTACAGCAGAAAAAAGCATGTTTACAGCCTGATTTAAAAAAAAATCCTTTTAAGTTTAATAAGTCAAGTTTACCTTCATGACAACTGTGAGGGGTGTGGTTTTTTTCATAATATATCTGTTAAGATATTATTTTAATCTTAGATTTACCCATAATTAGGGGCATGTCCTTTTGATTGACAGTTGACTGTCAGCGCTCCCTGATTGATCCTGAGCCAGTCACTGTAGTCGTGCAGAGTGGCACAACCAGTCTTTAGCCATTAGCTCCAGGTTAGCTTTATTAGCTCTGTTAGCTCTTAGCCACAGGCAGCTCAATTTGTTGGGTATCAATCAAGCACTTCCACGCTTACAGCCTCCCCAGCTCCACCTATCTGCCCATTTTGTATTTTCCGTGAATGACAAGACGTGCAACGCTGCCAAGATGGCGATGGTTGATATAACCCAGGATAGCCCCTGCCCCAATCTCGGCCCCAATTAAATGCCTGCAGCCCAGGGGTGCTGAAGTACAGTTCTAAAAGCTACTATCCCAAAGATGCATCCCTTCTTTAACCAACACAACTGAATCAAATGAAGCGCTTGTTACCAGGCCTCTGCAGAAATGAATGGTGTGTGGATGAGGTAAGTTAGTTGTGTTGGAAAAGGGATTGATCTAAAAGTTGCAGGATTGTAGCTGCTGATGACTGGACTTGGGCACCCCTGGTTTAGCAAATATGCAGGTGCCATAAAAGAGCAAACTAAATTTTGGCATCAATTTTTGTTTGTTTGTTTTTCCAAACACATTCCCCCCTAATGGCATGAGGATATTCCAGTGTCAGTCAGCATTCATTGGGATTACTGTAGTGTTGTAGTACTCAAGATCGGTCTTGGTTTCGAGACCATATTTTTAGGTTCTTGGTCTCGTCTTGGTATCAACTGAATTTTGTCTCGGTCTCAGGATTTTTGAACGAGACTGTGTGAACTTGTTAGCATGGCTGTAGCTACCATTGAGGACACCGCGGTCTGGACCAACACCTCGGTATTCATAATAGAATTCCCCAAAAAACCATGAAGCTCAAAAGCATTTACCCAAGAAGATGATTTCTGAGCGGATTGATACTGAAATAGTGATTGTTCCTCGACCAGCCACCTGCATTATAGAACTGATTCTCAAGCTAAATCTGATTTTCATATTCATTATTATCATGACATGAACACAGTGAAAACTAACTAAATCGTACGAATAGGTTTGAACTACTTCTTCCTTCCGTCTGACAAGGCGCAACAGTATGCCGCAGCAGCTGGCCGCTCAGTCACAGATCAGTGATCAATCATCCACTCAGCAAATCCCCGTTATTTTTTCAGACTTCAGGTATGCAGAGTAATTATTTTTACACATCAGAGATCATCAAGAACAACTTACCTGCAACAGTGATGCTTAGCAGGGTTATTATTGTCTTCAGGTTAGTGTAGAGTTCATATTTACTGAACTAACTCCCTGATTGCGCATTTGTGATTGAGTCTACGTGCGGTTCTCACCTCATGCAGCGTGTGTGTTTACTTCAGGTTTGCTGAAAATCTGAATTTTATTTGATTATAAGCTTTTTAGTAGTGATTATATCATTTTATGTTTGTGCAAACTGTCATTACTAAACAGAATAGTTGTTCCATAAACCTTTCAACATGTGATGATAGTGACAGAAATGATATGCAGTACTTATATATGTATACTAGTACTTATATTCTTGTCATAGTTCTAAAACAGATACTGAGATTAAAAAGAGAACAAATGACAGAAAATAAGATAAACTACCATTCTGCTTGTTAGGAGAGATCTCTGCCAACTTGGCAGTAATTAAATTTGATGTTTGCAAAAATTTATTAGTATATAGTTTTAATTCATCGTGCTGTTTTTAAAACAACAGAGCAAAGATTCATTTTGTTGTCATATTTGTTTAAAAGCAAACTTTAAAACCCTCACATTTTGATTTTTTGTTATGATTTTTATTTGATATTTGTGGTCTTGGTCTCATCTCGGTCTCTAAGAGTCTCGGTCTTGTCTTGGTCTCGACCTCTAAATGTCTTGACCTGTCTTGGCGTGGGTACTCCCTGGTCTCGGAAATGTCATGGTCTCGGTTGGTGCGGTCTTGACATCAACACTAGATTAATGTAAATGATGTGGGTGATTCTGGGCCCATTTTCACACATGGATTGGCCATCACTGTGTTCAGACCTTAACCCCTTTGAGAATTTTCGGGAGGGGCAGGAAGACTTTATACATCAGTCAGACTTGTCCACCTTCAAGAAAACATCCTGGCAAAAAAGAATGCATGCATTTCTGAGCAGAGGTAAATGTAAGGACATTGCATAATGTTACTGAAATGGTGGTGGTCCAAATACAGTGCAGCTTCTTTTTATTTGTGTTCCTGGCACCAAATCTAGTTCTTATGCATTGTTTTCTGTTTTCTGTTTATTTTTCTTGTGGTAGGCCATGATGGGAGCTTAATATCTTTGGAAAGTTCAATACAAGTTGCAGATGGAACCTTGTTGCCACAGTCTTGATTTGCAGGAGAAACATTGCTGATTGAAACCCAAGAGATGGAAGTTTTCCTGAATACCTTTCCAGTCGTTAAAATGTGTTCAACTTTTACAAGGAAAGGGGCCAAAAATCAATAGTTAGCATTATGAAAGGTTTCAGGAAAACCATTGTTGCATTTTGTCTCTCAGCTATGAAGGAAAATGCCAACTCAGTTATTGTACAAAGCAAGCTATATAGTAATTACTGTGTTCTTTCTAAGCACTAAAGCTTTCATGTGTTATTATACTGAAATCTTATTGCTATTAGATGGAAAGAAAACTTTATACTCATGTTTGTTGCTGGTTTAGATCTTTTACCTGTTGTGATATTTTAGTCGCTGCTCATATTACTTTGAAAAAGCTGCTCTGGTGTGTCATTACAACGTCGCTACTTATCTCAGTATTCTCCTACAGCGTGTGACTCATTTCTGCCTGAGCTGACTTGAATGTCATAGCCAATGTCAAACCTCCAGCTTTGGACAATCCGCTGCTCACTGCAGAGACCACAGAAATTCAATCCAAATCCAATTTGGCCTGTGATTGATTACCATGCTCACCACTTAATTAGGTGAGCAGCTAGGCTAATAACTGATGTAGATACATAGGGGCCATTTCCTCGGGCTTCCATGTAAACATGCAATTGACCTTTTCTAGCTGCTTATGGCCACATAGCTGTCAGGAGCTTGTAAAAGAAGACATCACACCCTAATTCCTCTAATAATAGAGATAATCTGCTAATTCATCTTCCAAGCCTGGAATCCTTCTGTAAATGAATTTGAAGATTTTGCCCCTCTGTGCCTGTAATTGTTGTTTGGATTTGTATAGTGACCTTTTTCAGGAAAACAATCTTGACTGAATAGCAATAATAAAGAAGGGGAATTTAAAAGGACAAAAGAGGACATTTGTCTATATCCTGAAACTTAAGTCTTATCAGGCACATGACCGGAGTGCAGACAGTCCATTCTGGTTCCGTGGGGCCATCTGATCAGTAAGACAGTTAATGTAGCTGTCATCTTGCTCATGATTGTTACTGATCATTGATAGGAAAAGACTGATGCTGTTTGCAATATGCTGTATTTATTTGAACAAAGTCTCTGCAGAAAGAATACAGTAAAATTTAACCCTAAACAGCAACAGATAAATGTTTCTTTGGATTTTTTTTCATTTGGACAATAAGAAGAATAACTTTTGTTTGTTTTTTAACTAGTGTGAGTTTGCAATTAATAATATAATATCAATAGGTAAATGGTGAAAAACTGAAAAGGTGATAGGGTAACAGGCTCTTAGTTAAAGTATTAGGGTTAAATTAAGTAGTAGAGATTTTTTTTTTTTTTTGAGTGTGTTGATCCTTTAATGTCTGAAATAGGTCTGTTTTCTCATATGCATTTGCTTCTAATTCAAACTGAATGTTTTAGTATAAATTACACAGTACTTTACTGCTTAGCGTTATTTGAGTGAAACGTTTCATCTTGAATAATGCACACCTGTATTAGGATACAACCTTTCTAAGCGCCTCATCACCACTGGGTTGCCTGTGATTCAGTGGTGAGGAGGTTAATCAGAGTAGCAATCTGATTCCCATGTGATCACTGCAGGATGAGACTATGTGCAAAGAGATTCCTGTGGTGTTTAGCTTTCTCAGTGTCTGTGTGTTCAGCGGGGTTGTAATCAGGTAACAGAGGAAAAAGTCAATACAATGTCAGAATGAATTCAGTGGTCTTATTTGTTTTTATATGGTTACTGGTAAACTTTGCTGCACCATAAATCCATCTCAATAATGATCCAAACAGAATCCAACATGGCTCTTTGTCTCAGGTTAATTCATCATAGATGTCCCAGAACCTGATTGTAGAATTTGATATACACTTACTGTATCTCAAATTCTACAAAGTATTATAGAATCAAACTTGCTGAAAGCTGACGCTGAGAAAATCTATCTTTGCTTAGAACGACAATTTGACTTCTGACACTTTCACTTAGCTCTGGTGCCAAGTATCTCCATCATTACAATGCTTGAGCCAGGCTTGACTGGAATATCAAAACACCATCAAGTTAATGCAAATTGTAAAATTCACATAAACAGGCCTTTCATCAGTTGATCTGATGTGTCATCTGAATGATTCCAAGAGAGGAGAGCAAATGAAGAAGATCAGGGGCTTTTTGGCTTGAAAAGGCTGAATGGGTGGTTCGAAAGAGTATAAAACTGGGGAAAATGGGACTGTGACTTGATTGGAGAAATTTTGGAGAAGGAAACTGGCGGCACGTGGTAAGATGATGGCTGATGCACGATATGCATTTCATAGATTTACAATTAGCTGGGCATGTACCCGCTGTTCTGGATTGAACTGTCGTCATAGCCTATTTAGAGAGCTCAGTGGCTGCAGCTTATTTATGGATGAGGTATTGGTAGGTTCTGTAAAAGGTGTGGAGGCTGATTGTAGTTACTGAGGAAACGGTGACCTGTGCGTTGCTTACAACGGCGCGCTGACTGTGGAAGATTATGGAAAGAAGAGGATAAAGATGGAGAGTTTTTGAACCACAATCTAGATTCTGATGATGCCGATAGATTCTGGCTCGTGGGGTTGGTATAGGGGCAGCGATGTGTGTTATGTTTTGGGAAATGTGAGGGGTTTGGATATGATATAATATTTTTATAAAATGATTTGATTGAAAGTTTTGGGCTAGTTGTTTTTAGTTTTGAGTTGTGTATGTTGTTATTGTTGCACTTGTCTTTTTATATTATTGTTATGTTAGATAGATGTTATATTGTAAAAAAAAAAAAAAAGTTTAAACATTGATTTCTCTGGGTTATTTATTCATTATTATTCCACCCCCCCGTTCCTATTATGAAGATTCTGCAGTTTTCAGCCTAATGTAGATGCTGAGGATGATTGAAATGTCGAAATAAAGGTAGCTGTTGCGGTGGTAGGAAAATAGTGGTTGGGGGGGGTGCTAGAAAGTTTGGGACTCGGAGGTAACTGGACTGACGCGCGAATCATTTTGGTGCGAGTGGCACCCGCTCCGTGTGCAGGCGCTGTGTTATTCACGCTGAGAACGGCTGTCACTTTGCGTCCTGTGAGTCAAATATAATGTTTTTTAAGCCTCAACAGCCCCTCTCATGACTGCGTTTAGGGCGTAAGTGTAATGTGATAGTGGTTATAGAAAAATAATGGGGTTGATTGCCTATGGTGAAAGTGGGGGTGGGGCGGATGACGCGAATAAGGGAGTTTGTTTATAAAGGGAAATGCTTGGTTTTGCGTCGGGTTTAAAAATTGAATATTTTCGGCGTCGAAACTTGGGTTGACGCACGTACACTTTTAGTATTGATCCTGCGCACAGTTTTATAAATGAGACCCCAGACCTTTTTCTGAAAATGGACTAAATATCATCAAAGCCAGACTGAAATAGTTTTAAAGGTGGTATGAAAGATGTTTTTTGAATACTTTTTGCAATATTCAATTATCTTGGGTTTACTGCACCATAAGGTATGATTAATTAAAAGCTTTAAAGGTAAAGTCCAAGGTTTCCCCCCTGAAAATAAATGTTGGACTTGTGCAAGTGAAATCCATCTCCAACCGCGCCTTTGGGCCTTTACTCGCATGCAGTGGTGAGTTTGAATGCATCTCTCTCTCCCCCTGCCTGTAATTCGCTCTTTAGCTTTGTTTTGTTGTGGTGGGAACGTTTCTGGGTGGAGATTTCAGTTTATATCGCCAGCCAATGACAGAGCTTAGGACATGACGCTGTGTGGGAATAAGCTCATTATTGGAGCAGACGCCAGTCACTCGAATCTAAAGAAAAAAAAAAAAACGGCGGATGCACTGAAGAAAAGATAAGAGCTTGAGATAGTGCACGTTAGAAAACCAGGGTTAACATTGGTTTGGCTTTTACCTGCTTCTGAGCTCTGAAGGAGGCTTGAAGCTGAATAGGCTGAAGAACGAGGCGGCCATTAGCCTGAGAGGGAGGGGCTCAGTTTGAATACTGTTGTTTTCAAACAGAAACGGTGGGGGGAACTCCAGACTCTACTGTTAAATATATAAATTAGTGCTGGGAAACAATTACAATTTAATTTAATAAAATTTTTAATTAATTGTGATTAACCGCATGAAATGTTTGAATTAATCGCAATTAATCGCATAGTTACGCAAGATTTTTTTTATTCTTTAAAAATACTGGTATATGAAGAAAATGCATATAGTTTTATTTTACAAGTTAAAGGCTAAAAACCAAGCCAGAAACCTGGGACTAATCCTGGACTCAGACCTGAAATCTAGGACTAGTCCTGAACTCAGGGTCAGGATTATGAAATATTTAACAGCGTTGAAGAATTGATGCGTTAATGCACCATAAACGTGTTAATGTGCCCATCCCTAGTATAGATATTATCATACATCAGCTAGTATGTAAGTAATGGGACTTCAAAAACAACAGCCATCATTTCTGCTCTCATTGTGCTCTCATCTGATGTTTAGGTAGCTAACAATCATTCTGCTCCCTGTTAGCAATGTTCAGACAATGGCTGAGCAAGACCCCAGTGAAGGTGGCCGCAGAAGGAAGAGTCTTTTCCTGGTTGCTGAGAAGAGGAGAGTGATGGGAGAAGAAAGGAATGAAACCAGAGTTGGTGAATTGGATTAGTGTTGGCGAGTGCTCAAGAGCCTGAAAGTTGCTAATTTTCTGCTCGACAGGTAACTTTTACACTCAACATTTTGTCAGATTATTACATTTCCAAGTAGGAGAATTATTTGGTGTTATGCCGCTGCATCTGTTTAAGATGTTAGGCTTTCTGTTATATCTGGGAGTTAGCTAGAAGTCACCCGTCGTAACCATTGTCATAGCTTTCATAGAGGACAAACATGCTGCTTGATGCATTAGTTTAACAATGAGGGATCGATGATAGCTCAGAAAATGGTAAAGTTTTACACAAGTACATTGAGTAGGGATGATTCAAAGTAATATGTATTACATAAAATCTACATAAAACTCAGGTGTGAGCTAAGCTCATGTGTGTTGTGTTAAAGGCGTGGCCAGGGAGGGAGCTGTGAATCTAGCAGTCTGGTCCTGCACATGCACTTTATTCAAACACCTCTTGACAGTTTCTGCTTTCTGAACTGCCACAATCATCTTCTACACTGCCTTTAAGTCCAGTTCAACTGCTTGGTACTGTAAATGTTAACCCTAACCCTAACCTTATTAAATATTTGTATAAGTAAACCTGGCAGAGCCATCTATCTACGTATGCATGTTGGCCTCATGTGAAAAGAAAAAAAATATATATTATGAACAAATATCTTAATAGTAAACCTAGTTCACCTAGTATGCATTGCCCATACTTTGTGTTATTTTTCATCCTTTTGTCTATCATATTTTTGTTTTCCTCTTTTTCTTTCCTTTAAGGTATTAATGTGAAACCTTAAAGATTTGCATGACGGATTGGCAATATAAACTTAGGTTTAAGCCTATACCTTTTCGGTCACTGCACAGTGGTATTATTGTTTTTGTTGTAGATGGTATGTATCTGTGACATTTTTTGACCAAAATATTTTGAAAAGAAAGGAGGGAGGAAGAGGAGGGAAAAAAGAGAAACTAATAACCAGAAGGTTTAAGGAAAAAAAGAGAGAATTTTTTTTTATCCCATTCCAATAGGTGGCATCTAAAGAAATTGATTCAAAAACCAAACTTAAAATTATTGAATAGGACTAAACATTAATGCATTCTTGTAACATTTCTGCTGTTCAGATTAGACTCTTACATTCTTGTTTCTGTTCCACAGATTATAATTTGCTCATCTATTTTCACATTTCCACTTATACCTGTAAATCACTTTTACAGTTGTCCTCAAAATTATTCATACTCTCCAATTCAAGAAGGAAAAAAAATTAGTTGTCAGTGAAATAAGCTGAAATTGACAAAAGAAACAAATAAAAATTCTCTGAAAATCATAACATTGATTTTGAATTATGGTTTAAAAAAATATTTAAAAAAAACACTAAAAATAAAACAAGGAAACAAGCATGACTACAATTCAAATATAAGATACTATTTCACTTAATTATAATTTAGTGAATTTTTATTTATTACTAGTTTCTTTAGTTTCTTGTTATTTGAATTACTATTGTGAATTCAGGAGGGTATGAATAATTTTGACGACGACTGTATATGTTCTTCCTTACACAACTGTACTTTTGGTTAACTGTTCACACCAAGAGTGATCAAATCCCTTCATTCTATTATGTTTGGACTATGAAAAGGGGAAACCACATGAGTCTGCTAAAAGGCTGTGAGCGAGAAGTTTGGTCAATATATCATTATAGAATATCTGTACTTCATTGCCCGCTGCATTTAGTGCGTACAGTGACTTATGACTCCGCTAAGCAGAGTGTGTTAAAGAAATGGTGCACACTAATGGAGAAAACACCGTGGACAGCTTATGAACACTTCATTTGGATTTACAGCTGTAGGGATCAACCACAACATAAAAGCTTCCTCCGTAATATTGTACAGTACGGGCCTTCATGCTGCCGAAACACCTCTGATCCAGTGGAGCGTGGAGACTAGGCCTCTGGGGGAATCCAGTGGTAGCAACCCATCCTTTTTGTCCTGTGGATTGTAGGGCGGACTTTATGTCAGTCTGCGTGTTCTGCTTATCCAAGAGAAAATGTCATACCAGAGAAGGCCACTGCTGCCATTGGAAGGGCATTTGTTTCGTCTGCATCAACGTTTATGTAGAAGCATGTATCAAAGTGACAGCTTAAACATCAGGTCTGGGGAAAAAAGCAAATGTTTGACTGTGTCAGTGGGTTTCCATTACACCTGGCATTGCGCAAAACCTTAATATCGCAATTAAAAACCGCTCATGGAAACACATACATTACGAAAAAACTCTCAAATACCACAAAAAAGTTTTTATGCTTTCATGAGGCGTAAATTCAGACGTTTCGATAAAGCAGTTTTTCGCATAAGTGTAATGGAAACACTTTTTTTGCAATTACTTGCCATCAGACGTGACAGGTGTGTGTGTGTGTGTGTGTGTGTGTGTGTGTGTGTGGGGGGGGGGGGGGGGGGGTAAAATCCAGCTATTCCTTCTTAATTATGAATTATGAATGAATATGATCATTTACAAGCATTAACTGTAAAATCGGAGTGATGGGGGAAGTTTTATCAGTCATATATATGAAAAATCCCCAAATCGCCGTAACTCAGCAAGCTGGGTTCATTTTGGACATTATACAGATGGTTTAAGTTCTTCATGTATTAATGACTGGCCACAAGCTGTTTATGTCGTTTGCACAAATTTGTAACACCACAACTCAGTTATCTCGTTCCCACATGTTAAAGGAAAAGTACACCCACAGAATGATTTAACTTTATTTTCCACTTACCCTCATGGTGAGCAAGACTCTGGACTGGAGCACGTCATTTAGTATATTTTTAGAGCCTTAACAGTAGTACATCGCATCTCCTGCGAGCATGCCGATGCACATTCACGAAACTACAGAAGCCGCGGCAGACGAGATCGTGCGTTCTCTTTCTCTTTCTTTCTTTGTTTTAAATCAATGTCCAACCCCTCTTGGACCCGCTTGTGTTTGTCCCAGTTTGTCTACAGCTCTGGCGCTCTTAGCACAATGTAAACAGCGAATTTCTTCTTCTATGCTTGCATTATCGGCAGAGTAGGCACTGAAAGCCAAGGCTTCAGTAGTTTCGTGAATGCGCTTATGTGTGCTTAGCGGAAGTAAGATGTACTACTGTTTAGGCTCTAAAAATATAGTAAATGACGTTGTTTCGAGTAAATTCTGGATACTACCCATTCAGGACACTTGGATTACATTGAACGAGCAGTATGGAGGAATATTGACAAGTTTTTGTGGACTTTTATGGACCTTTTTGGCTCGGACCCTGGCGAACACCATTATATGAAAGTTGGGTGGAAACGAGAAGTCGTCCTGATCACCGGCTGCATTTGAGAAATTGAAAACGTGCTCCAGAGTCTGGCTCACCATGAAGGTAAGTGGACAATAAAGTTAAATCATTCTGTGGGTGAACTATTCCTTTAATGGGCTCTATGCACAGCTCCACTACTTCCTGAACTTAAGGTAGCTCCTTTGTTTCGTGTCTTTTACTGGACGAACTGATTAATCCAGGTGTGTCTGGCCAGTTAATGAGGTCAGTGTATTATTTTACCGAAACTCAGGTAAATAGATTTTCATATTATTAACCAATATATTAATTTACACAAAAGGTCAAGAATTTACCATCATCCTCCTTTTCTGATCACTTTGTGGAGGTGGGGAAGACAGATTCCCTTTCAAGAGGATTGCACTTCCACAAGGCATAACCTGACTCTGACTGGTGCGGGGAGAAAGCTGAAACAAAACAGACTATAAAACACAGTATGTTGGTCGGCCATTGAATGTAAAGCAGAAGGAAGTGGCCAAAACAGCCAAAGAGGGTGGCAAGTGGACAGGAAGGACCAACAATAGGAAACAGAAGGGACTAAATTTAGATTTACTATGTTTGTTATGTCATTGCTGGAACTCAATAAAGCATATTTCATTCATTAATTCATTTTCTGCTCACTTTATCCTATAGAGTTGCAGGAGGGATGGAGCCTGAGGTCGCTGCCATTAGATGAGAGGCAGGAGTACATAGTGGATGGGTCGCCACACTGCAAAAACTCAAATCTTGTTAAGTATGTTTTTCTAATTTCAAGTCAAAATATCTCATCACACTCAAAGTAAGACAAAATTACTTAAAGAGAAACATTTCAGTGAGATATAGGAACTTTTTTTTTTTTTTTAATGACAAATAGATCTTATTTCAAGAAAACTTACCAAGAAAATTCTACTTGTTCCATTGGTAGATTTAAGTGCTTATTACAAAAAAAAAAAAAAATCTTTTTTTTTTCTTTTCCCTCTTTTTTTTTCCTTTTACTTATTTCAAGAATGGCCAAGATTTTTTTTTTTTTGCTTGAAATAAACAAAAACAGTCTGCCAATGGAACAAATGAAATTTTCTTAATAAGATTTTTTAGATAGGATACATTTATCTTAAAACAAGACCCTATATCTCACTGAAATCTTTCTCTTTAGGTATTTTGTCTTATTTTGAGTGTGATGAGATATTTTGACTAGAAATTAGAAAAATATACTTGGTATGATCTGAGTTTTTGCAGTTTTGTTGTTAAATGTGATTGTACTTTTAGCTCAGAGCCAACATAGAGGCAAACTCAGTCCAGGTCTCAGTTAAGAATCAGTTGATTTATTCTGCATGTTTACAGGCTGTTAAATGTAGCCAGAGTACCAAGAGTGAACCCACACATGAACTGGAGGAACATGTTTCTATTTAAGTAACTCCATTAGATTTTGTTACATAGATTCAGGCATTATTACACTCAAAGTAATGATTGATTGGGTCAACTCAATGAAATTGAGGACAGTTTTTCCATCCAATAAATATATGTAGGGTGAACTCAAACTACTACAGTAATACAAGGTAACATAGTTGACTTGGTCCAACAAATCTTTATTCAATTGCTTTAATTGGAAATGATCACATTAAATAAATTATTTCTTTATTTCAACACGAAATAATGTAGCTCAGTGGAATTAAATGATTTACATTGCCTCCTGGAAGTGTTTTATATTCAACGACTCAAGGTTGGAATGATACAATCAGATCAGAGCATGGTTTAAGCAACTTGTCTAAATAATAAAGGTTTATCATTAGACACCACCTTCCTGACTTCTATTAGCAGTTGGTGTAGTTTTGCTCATCTATTACTCAGAAAAAGGTTTACATCACCAACACTGGGCCATAAGATGTCAAGTAGACTGGGAGGGAGTCATGGGATTAGATGGAAATTTTACTCCCGAGTATCACAATGCATGATGGGAAATATGTAAATAAGCCCATGAAACTCATTAAATTTGAGCTGAATGTTTGCTATGAAATTATATATCTTTACAACCATGAAAAATAAATATAGGGGCGACAGTGGCTCAGGTGGTAGAGCAGGTCGGCCAATGATCGGAGGATAGGTGGTTCGAATCCCAATCCCCCAGCCATTTTTTTTGTCCTTGGGCAAAAAACTTAACCCCCTTGCCTTATATGAATGTGTGAAAATTTTGGGGGGGGGGTAGGGGGGGCAAAAGGGCAAAATGGCTGCCACACTTCTGTCAGGCAGCTGTGGCTATATAAAAAGTTTCACAACAAGGGGGGAGAAAAAAAAAAGAGAAAAAAGGGGGAATTTTGAGATTTTTGAAAGAAAAAAAAAAGAAAAAAAAAAAAAAAATTAAATATATAAATTTATTTAATTAATTTATAAATTAAAAAAAAAATTTCAATAAAAAAAAAAAAAAAATAAAGACTTCCCCCCTAAATAAGAATCCCTGTGGGGCTAAACAAAGTGTTTACAGAGCAATTCGAGCCCCCCCCCCCGCCGGTGTCTCTGGCCTGCGAGCAGCTCTTGCAAGTCTGCCTGAGCCGACCCGACACAGAACTTGCGAGAACAGAAACCGCTGTACGGCACTCAGGTCCCCTATCTACCGAGCCGCTTCCAGCTCTGATTTGAACCAGACTACCAGCGCTGATTCAAAGAAAACATTTCTTTAGCTTCACACCACCTAAACACGGCTCCTGGCTCTCATGACCAACTCTTTGCTGGACCAGAGTGAAGAACCGATTCAAGTAGCTTGCGCTGCCTGGACGCCGGGTAAAGCATCTCTGCTTCAGGCTCAATAATCACTTGTCATGTCCGCATATAGTAAGTTTGTATTCTTACCTGCTGCCCGCCAACACCAGAGAAAAATATAATCCACGGCATATTTACCCACAAAATGCGGGTAAAACATCCCGTTTCAGAAGAGACAGGTCTTTGCTTTGAGCAGAGGGAGACGAGCTGCTGCTACCAACGCAGCAAAGTAGCAGCAACAAGCTAGTAAAAGCTTAGAAATATATTCAGGGATCAAAATAGAGGAAAGACAGGTAGAGAAGCCGCCTGTGTGCTGTGGGGGTGTAGGGGGGTTGAACTTTACGACAGTAAAGTTCAACCCCCTACAACAAGCCCTACAACAGGCTTTAAAGGTCCTGTTGTTGACCTTTAAGCGTTGCACGGTTCTGCTCCCAGTTACCTCTCTGAGTTATTGTCCCGCCACGTTCCTACCAGGTCTCTTAGGTCATCCTCCTTATCTCTTCTAGAGGTACCAAGACACAGGTGCAGTTCCAGGGGTGCCAGGGCATTCTCTGTGGCTGCCCCGCGCCTCTGGAACGCACTCCCCCTTGAACTCAGGTCAACGCAGTCTATGACGTCCTTTAAAACCATGCTCAGATCCCATCTTTTTGCGCAGGCTTTCCCTTCTTAATCTTTTGTTTCTCTCTCTTATTATTGTCTTATTAATTCTTCTCTTTTTTATGTGTCTATATGTTTAGATGTTTTTAGCCTTGTTTTCTTATGTCCTGCCATGTAAAGCACTTTGGGCATCCAGCTGGATGTAGAAATACGTGCTATATAAATGAAATAAATGAAATGAAAATGAAATGAATGAAATGACAGTGAAAGGACGCCGCTAGGGGGAGCCCCGAGCTGAAGTTACTAAGTTCTGCTTTAAGTTTGAATCAGTTTTTTGAGTGAGGTCAGAGTTTTGGTTGTTCTTTTACATCATTTTTCATGCCGTTATTCTCCTTCTGCCAAACTTGGAGAATTGAGGACCTTCAATGTTCGATATACTGCCAAACATCAAAAGGTGCCATCAGTTCCCTGGGGCAGTTCTGGCAAGGTTCCTTCAGACCCCATCTGAGACCCCGTCTGAGCTAAACATGACAAAACATGAGAACATGGTCTCAATGCATACTTCAATTTTTTTCATGTGCATTTCTAGAACTCACTGGATGTCATTCGATGTCTACCATCCAGTCCCCAAACGATTTCTCTGATAGCCTTGCGCTGTTTAATTTTTTCCTTAAAAATCAACTGCAAAGAGCACCATCTGCAGCATTGTTCCAAGAGAATGGCCACAAATCCTCTGATTAGTGGCATTACATCTCATTTTGCAGCCATGATTACTGTCATAAGTGTGCATCCACTGATTTCGAGTTGGTCCCGAAATCTTCTTGTGTCTTTTTCTATCTTTGTGAAGTCTCTCAATTAGGTTTTGAATTCCTCTGGGTTTTTTTTTTCCAGATGGAGCCACAGTGTAGTCATTCAGAGAGAGGATGCACAAAGCTCCACAACTGGTAATGTATCAATTTGTATCCTGTCATCAGTAACCACATATATATTTAATGTTTCTCCAATGATCACAGGTTTTCTACTGCAGTATTGTCAGTGATCATATGTGTATTTACTGTTTTTTTTTGTCTGTTTGTTTGTTTTTCTTTTTCATCAGGCTGCACTTTGAATCCTGTTTTTGTTTCATTTGGTCTTTTTAAATAATGTTTTAAATATGTCCAGTTACCACACAACACTGTATACCGCCCAAGCGGCAAACTCTGGCAGGGAAAAGTGAAGCCTTTGCAGAAGTGGAAAAACTGCAGTTCACCCTGCTTCTACTAGAGGCTGCTCTCAAAATGGAGTCAATCCCCACAGACTCCCATGTTAAAACCTTCACAGCAGAAATAAACATGTTTACAGCCTGGTTTAACAAATTATTTCAGGTTTAATAGGTCAAGTTTGCCTTCATGACAGGGGGTGAATGTTTTCAAAACTTATCCATTTAGATGTTATTTAACCTTGAAATTACACTTAATGACAGCGTGTCCTTTGACAGGCGACAGATCAGCTGTCAATGCTAGCTACTGGCTAGTTGCTAGCTCCCCGCTGGCTCCTGGGAAGGCCTCAGCCAGTAGCAGAGTAGAGCAACCGTGGTTTTTAGTAGAGATTGCACCAATCCAATACACAGATTAGATATCAGCTCTGATATTGTCTAATTAGTTCAATTGGATATTGAATGGGTGATGCCGATCCAGCATTCTGATCCAGTCATTTCTTTTTTTTTATTAATATCAAACACAGTTACAGCAATCTAGTCACTTCAATTCTATGTTTGCAATGCCGGTTACGTCATCACGCAGATGGCAAGGTATACGATTCATTCATTCAACAGTAGTATCATATCCACATCGGGTATCGGCCGATACGCTCAGGTATCGGTATCAGATTGGATCGCATGTGTAGTTTTTAGCTCGCTAACGGCATGCATTAGCTTTAGTCCCACTTGTCTCTGTTACCTTCCGTTAGCTCTGAGTAAGCTTGGTGAGCTCCTACAGTCGACTTAGAGTTGGGTGTCCATCAGTCGCCCCCACCCTCACAACCCCTCTCTCAGCTCCACTTCTTTGCCCATTCTTGTATTTTCTGGGAGTAATGAGAGGGAACCGCCCAACAAGCTTCAGTTCAGCTAAACCTGCAGGTGTTTAGGCGGTCCACACTACCCCACTTCATAATAAAGTTTACATCTTGAAGGAATATATATTATGCAGCTGAAAGCTATATTCTAGCAATGTGTCAGCCATAAAAAAGAAAAAGAAAGCCATCTGAACCCTCTGTCACCCTGCATGTTTATCTCCAAAACACCTCTGCTCTGCAGCCACATGTTTAGAGAACTCGGTGTTCTTCTGAGTGACAAAACCGTTACACGCAGGTTGGAGAGCATTCATTTATACAGACTCTTGACTGATGTCAGCTGGACTGACAGGAGATGAATGCAAACAAAAGCTGGGGCCATCATACCCAGCAGCATTCAGGTGCTAGCACATCAAAGAGAGAAACAAGGCTTTTCCTACAGAGGAGAGGATAGCGAGACAAGATTCAGCCCCGACAGCTCACCACGCTGTGCTTTTGTAGATTACTTTTTGGTCTTTCCCAGGCGACACCACAGAAGGCGAGCGGCAGACGAACTGACAGAACACACATCAGGGTATCTCTCCTTGCCTGCTGAAAGGAACAGCAGAAGTCAAAACAAAGGTTTTGTCAGATGTTTGCTGGGCAGGTAGCTCGGGGTAAACACGGAGGATGTTACACTTAACTGTTGGGGCGTGTTGATGCAAAGAAGTTAACATGGCAGTATGAGCAGGAAAAATCAGTTAAATTTACGTCAGCATCTGGTCAGGCTCAGATAATTAATACGGACAGTTATTTAAGTATCAATGGTGCATCATAGCAGTTATGAATTTCTCGTGCATCATGGCCCACATTCAAGCCAAGAAGCAAACAACAGGGTCATCAATTCAGCATCAGCAAAAATCCCTATCTGAGTTATGGTGTTAAACAATGGCTGGATGAGTGCGTTTACACATCATTCCAATGTCACAGTGGAGTTCAATTTTTACTTTTTGGATAGGAAATGTGATCACACAATCCATGCATCTTATTAGGAATATGTAATAAATGATTTACGCTTTTTCATACGAGATCACAGAACAGATTGATGTAGTAAAGGAGTTCATGTAAGTTGCCTCAGATGCAAGAAACAGAGTAAATATGGCAACTCATAAAGGGAACAGCCAGAGGAAAAAGGAGAAGCTGTTATCTTTGCAGGTGGACCTATAGATCAACAATGGGCTCAACTTAAAAGAAATGCTTTAGTGATTAATACAGAAAATATACAGATCTTTAATGTACAATGTTGAATGTTTTAAAGAAGAAGGAATTGCAGGGGCACTATTTAAAATATTTATCTTCATGAAGCTATACTCTTCATTTAATTGAATAAATCTGACAAGACACAGGTGTGGCTGCAGCATGGTTTGCAATAAAGGCACACAGTGTTACAACCACGTGGGCTAGTGTGAGAAATGTGACCAATTTGAAACTTGGAAATGATTTAATTTGATTTTGACATTGACAGAAATGTTCAGATATGATGCAGGATTAAGCTCACAATTAACTAGGGCTAGGCAATAAATTGATTTTGTTCATTTCATTTATTACTTTCAAACTAAAATTAAAAGGAAAAGCTCACATTTGGTGCACAAAATAATAAAACATCATTGTTCAAAAAGGAGTTTTGGAAGAAAAACTTATCAGGTCTGAAACCAGTTAGTCAGACACAACTTTAATTAAACATTCACAGTAATTTAACAAAAATTCTTGACAAAATACACCATAATTGATAAGAACAAACCAAAAAAAATATAGTCTTCAATAAAAGTATAACTTATTATTAGTAATACTCAATAATTTTACTGTCTTTTGTAAATCACAATGCAACAAAGTTTTTACTATATCATAATCCTCATTAATCACAGTGTGCTTAATAATAATCAATGATAATAATCATAACAATCTCTTGGGGGGGGGGGGGGGGAAAAAAGAGGGGAAGGAAAAAAAGAAAAAGAAAAAAAAAAAAGAGGGGAAAGGGGTTTTTTTTTATAATCACAATACACAATATAATAATACTTAATGATAATAGTCTAATAATGAATTGCAACATACAAAATGCATGGTTTTCAGTACTTATCAATTTCCACATATCTTTTCATTATATCATATAAAGTATTGTCGTGTATTTTATGTTTTAATAAAGTTAGCTGTTTATGAAGATTTATTTTTATGAAAATCTGGGTCTTTTTTCCTCCTTTAATCTGCACTTCAAATGCTCTCCTTGGACCTCCATAGTTAGCAGCATGCTCAGCCCCCCCACCCCACCCCCCATCTCAGCTATACTCACCCGAAACAAATGTAAACACAACAGCTAGCAGGTGGAGTTAATTCTCCATCTGAGCATTAAGTGTATTGTTTTATGTTATTTAGTTTAATATTTTAAAAGAAAGACAAGTATCCTACCCAAAAAATGAAAAAGAAAAAAAGAAAAAGATCACTTAAAATAGGAAATTGGATTTGGCATTTAGCCATATCGCTCAGCCTTACATTTAACAAAGGGATGCATCTGAAAGAGTCTGGCGTGACCAAATTCTAATTCATTTGTTTGGCATAGTTTACACAACTCCCATTGGCAAAAGCACTTCACACCATAAGCTGAGGAAACAAACATAAAACCATCAGTCATAAAATTTACAGTAAAACAAACATAAAATAAAAGGATGAGTAACTGAACAGAAAAAGAAGATAAACTCTATTTCTGTCTAGTTTTTGAAAGCCAGAGAAAATAGGGTGTATCTGATTTTTAACACAAACAGTAGCAGTAGCTTGCAGCTGATGGCTGACTGGAATGATGCTGCAAAGCAGTGATGAGTCCTTAAGAACGGGCTCTATGCAAAACTCCACCACTTCCTTAACTTAGTAGTTCTCCTCTGTTTCTTGTCTTTCATTATTGGACAAACTAATTAATCCAGGTGTGTCTGATCTCAGTTACTACAACGACATTGGCCAGACACACCTGGATTGATCAGTTTGTCCAATAATGACAGACAGGAAACAAAGGAGCGCTACATAGTTCAGAAAGTAGTGGATATGTGTATATAGCCCATTGGGCCGGGGGTAAAGCAAAGACTGTGGTCCAGTCAAATTACTTGACTATGACTAATGGCTACATTATAATTAGACTTTGCAGCAGCTAATCATGAGCCTGCACATAGCAGCCTGATCCTTTGTTCTGGAGCGTATTCTGCCATTCAAATCAAAAACACAACTGCACCCTGAGGATCAACCAAAGCAATTCCTTTACTGGGTTCAAGAGGAGTCTGTGTGTGGCACCATCTGCTTGTCTTTTTACACAGCAGGACCTTTTATGCCATAATTTTGTGATTGAGTGCAGTTTCAAGGATTTCATGATTATTTTGGCTTGATAATCTTAAAGGAGTCATCCCCCAGAAATCCCACTTTTTCATGTTAAAACATGTATTGGAATAGGACCCCGGTTAAAACGTGCCAGAAACTCCAGAGAGGGAAAGTGGCTTTGTTTTAGAGAGGCTTCATTTGAATTTGCCACTCTCTTGTCACACCAGAATCGTCCACAAGAGCACACTCTCCACAGTACGCGATTTGAATTTGCTGCTGGCATTGACGTCATGTCCGATAGCTGCTAGCTGCTAACACAAGCTCTCTTTAGCACCACCTGAAATCAGCTGATTACCTGCATGGTGATTAATGACGGGCGTTGTCAAAAGCCCCATTTTCACCAGCAGGTCTGGGTCGAGTCGGGCTGGATCGGTTCACGTTTTTTTGCATGTCCACAGATAAAAACTGGGACGAGTACCCTCTCCAACCCTTCCCGGCCTACTTTTTTCGGTACCCTTTCGGTAAGGGTACTGATCTAACTGATCCGGACCAAAGAGGTGGAGCTAATACAAAGCAACCCAATGATTCACTGAAAAATCCGTTACTTCCCGCGTGACCCGGGGTAAAAACAAGCAGGGGTGACTCCTTTCTGTCACGTGTGGTGTGGCGCTTTGGTTAAAAGGCATTGCACTGCGATGATGTCACGCAATCATGTAGCAGTACTATCCGTTTAACACTCCGCCTCCAGGGTAAGGGTACAGCTCGCTGTGGGGACGCAACGTTAAATCAACATATTCATACCAAAACCCACCCGACCCGGCCTGACCCTGGCCTGACCCGACCCGACCCAGACCCGCGGGTGTAAACGGGGCTAAAGAGGAGGACCCACCCCCCACCACAGCGAGCACCATACTGCTTCGGCAGAACTGCAACAGTGTTTTTAGCCACTCAGTGCTTCAGCAGTGGGCTAATCGACCAGGGACCAGTGGATTATATTTACATGTATTTAGTGAAGATGTGCAGTTGGTAAGTGTTGCTGCTTGTATAACTTATTATCTTTGTGTAAGAGACCAGGAAACAAAGGTAGACGAACTGTGATAAGCTGCTAACCTAGCTAAACAAGTTACATAGTTCTTGTTCACATCAGACATCCGCTCCTTTTTTTCATTTGAGTCCAACCCTTTTACTCCGCGGTTTCTCTCTATCAGCCATACCGTTAAGTTCTTATCATGTTTTTCTCTGTTTGGTTTCTCACGAGGCAAGCTCCACAAACCAAAACAAAGTTTGTGAGAGCCACAAACCAAACCAAAACTTTGTTTGTGGAGCTTGCCTCGTGAACGCGCTTGCAGACAAGTCTACTTCTCATTCTTAAAGTGCGAGAAAAAAAGTGGGGATGAAAAGAGGTCAAACTGAGCTTATTAAATTTTCCTCCCACCCAACTATGATTAAAAATTCATTTAAAGATAATTTGAGGAAGATTGTGTATGTAAAATACCAGGTTATCACACCTTTATTACTAAAACTTCATACTTGCTCAGTGAATGGCCAACAATATTTTTAAATAGCTATTGAACATTAGTAAGTATACATAAGTGTTAAAGTATTTAGAAGCCGAAGAGCCAGATAAAACCGACTTCAGTATGGATTTCCTGGATTTTTAATTCATTCCTGTTTCTTTTTAATGAAATGCATGAAATAGAACAATAGCTTTCTTACCAACATGATCTCTTGTTCTCTGTGTCCTGTCTCTGACACACCATTGCTTTGCCCGCTCCCCTCTAGATACACCCACACCTGAGCTACAGTAAATATGTTAATGGGAGGTAATGTCACCAAACAGTTCTGGTGACTTTTTCACCTTTTTTTTTTTTTTTTTTTTTTAATTTATAAAATAAGCACCTACAAAAAAATAAAACAATTTCTATAGCAAACTTTGTAAATATTTCTTTGACTGTGATTGTACCGCTCTGCTTTACTGCAGTTCAGTGGGCAGCAAAACAATTAGCAGTAATGTAACTAAATTTGAGGCGATTATTCTAAAACTAATGAGAAAAATTAAGGATATTGGCAAAATCTCATGTTAAAATTCTGTGGAGAATCTAAAGTTAACCTAAAGAGTTTCATGATAAGGATTATGGGGATTTATTTATTTATCTATTTATTCATTTATTTATTTTTATCAGTTATTTCCTTAAGCCTGATCAGCTGATTGCTGATCACCAATCAGATGATTTACATTATGAAACTTTAGCATCCAGTTCTTAGCTATTGGGAACAGTTTAAAGCTATGGTCTATGATTTCAGAACCAGTTGAGAAATTTAGAAAAAAAAAAAGCAGCCTTGATAAGTACTGATACGCCTTGATACCTTTAGCTGACTAGTAAGTGCGCAGGTGCCATGCAGGAAGAAAAGTTTTGGCAATCCATGAATTCAGTGATGGACAATGGAGATTTTTCCAGTGTCTATCTGCAGTATAAGATGTTTTGCATGTAATTGTGTTGAATTTCTACAACATAATGACACTAAAAGTAACAGTTTTTGTTTGTTTATTTGTTGTTGTTTTTTGTTATTAGCATGGCAATTATGGGCTTTTTTCCCCATTTAATTTTTTCCAGAAATATCTCATTTGTGAATTTTGTGGCAGGGGGGGGGGGGAAATATATAAAAAATCCCAAAAACAAAAATATAAAAAAAAACATCGATATGTGTTTTGGAAGAAATTTGAGAAAACTATATGATGAGATGAAGAGGTAAAAAAAGGACTGGGGAGGTAATATAGGGGGTGTCTAGAAATAGTGTATGGGTTGAAAACTGGTGAAAGAGATAGTGGAAAAATATAATCCAAAAAGAATCAATTTTAGTTACTTGAAAAGATTAACATATATATATATATATATTTTTTTTTTTTTTACTTGTCCTGTCCAGCATCGGGGCAAGCAGAATGGAAATCTGATTGCTTTATTCTGTTGAACAGTTTTGCTTTACCAAGCGGAGCTTTATGAACATAAGGCTCCACTTGATATCATGTTTATTCATTTTATTTCTTTATTTAAACATTTGTCTATTACACCATTCCATTTCATACTGCTGGGCCTGACAAGGGAGAAATGAAAGTTAACAGAGGTAATGATAGAAAGTGAAACAGAGAGAAAGGAGTAAGGAAGAGGAAGGGAGAGAGGAGAGAAAACATGAATCCACTTACACAGTTCACTGGTACATCTGTACAGCGATCCCTGAACAACCAGGGTCTCTGTTGGAAAACAAAACAAGCAATCCCCTACAGGAGGACCTGCAGGTGGCTTAAATATCCTCAGATCATACAAACACACGCAGAACTACGCAGAGAAGAGGTACAACCTAGTCAGCGCAATGGGAAGTAGAGAAGAGGTACAACCTAGTCATCGCAATGGGAAGCAGTGTCACAGTGTCAACATGCATAATAAAGGGTGCTCCGTGGTGATACAGTCATGCAGATGCAGCCTCGTCTCTGCAAGGAGGAGGAAGCCCGCAAGGCTCACGACCCAGGCCCCCAGCAGCCACCCAGAGGCCCAGATCCCAGCTACCCCCCCCCAAAGAGCGGACATGCATCCCCCGAAGGGCGGCAAAAGGCGGCCCCAGCCGGAGCCCCCCGCAGTCTGGGGGCCCAGGCCCCAGCGGACCAAGACCAGCAGCTGCCGACCCCACCGGGCGCCGGGCGTCCCCCGGAGCGGAGACAGCGCCGGGCCCAGGGCCCAAGCGCCCAGGAGCAGCCACCCCCCCCCCCGGACCCGGGCGGCCCAACTGAAACCCAGGAGGACCGGACCCCCCAGACGACACCCCCCCAGGGCAGGCCAGCCCCCCACCCCAACGTCCCTGCCCCACACACCTGACACCAGGGCGCCACCACCTCTACCACCCCCCTACCCCGCCACCACGCTCACACACACACTCCCCACACACCTACCCCAACACTAGGGCTGAAAGATATACCGTCACCGCATCCACATCGAGACACGGGCACCCAAGACATCAACACCGCAAGAGCAACCACACACAAGATACAGATCCCCCCCGCGCCCGCCCCGCATACAAAGCCCCGGAAGCCACAAACAAAACCGCACCCCCCCACCAAAGCGCCCGGCCCCCAACCAACCCGCAGCCACACCGCACCACACCGACACCGAGATGCCCGGCACGAACACCGAGATACGAACCTCCGCCCACACCGCCCAGCCCTACCCAACACCTCCATGTACCCCCCCCCCACACACACACATACACCCACCCACTCCGCTCTCCGACCTTACATACCCACACTCACTCCTCCCTCCACCCCCAACACTCTCCTCCCTCTACCGTCCACACCTACCCCCACCTCCTCATACCCTCTAACACACACATGCACTCCCCCCCACATAACTGCACCAACCCCTCCCCTACCCCCCACACATACGCCCCCACCTCCCTATACCCCCAATGCCCCATACAGTCCCCCCTTACATGTCCAGCCCCGCCCATCCCTCTGACCTATCACACTCCCGCCCTTCCTTCCTTCAGCCCCTCATGACCATCCCTACTAGACACTCACGAGCATGCCCCTCCTTCCTCCATCCCCCTTTCCTCCAACCACTTACCCACATCTCCTCCCTCTTCCAGCCCAAGTTCCTCCCTCCCACATTTCCTCTTTCACACTCTCATTCATTATTCTCACATACCCACCTCTCTCTTGCCCATGCCCTCGTGCCTCCTGAGTGGTAGCTCGGGCCGGGGAAGGAGCCGTGAGCTCCAAGCCCCCAACACGTTCCCCCCCCACCACCACCCCCCATCCCCCCACCCCCGGACGCAGCAGGCCAGGCATCCCCCAGGCCAGCAGATCCCCCGCAATGCAGCCAGCCTTAACCACTGGCGCGTGAAGCAGCCACTGTCCCCCCCTCCCCCCAGTAGCGCCCGGGAGACCGGGGTATGAAAGGACCCTGTCCCCCCCCACCCCCCGCTCATGACTGTGTGTGTAAGATGTGTGTTGTTTGCAGTTAAAACTGAGGGGCAGTGCCAAGTCATGCCGGGAGTGGGGTCGCGTAGGGGGCATGACCCCCCAACCGGCCCCTCCCTCCTTCCACACACTATATGGCCCGCCCCTCAGAAGTGGTTGTGAGCTGTTGTTATTTTATGTGTTTAGGTGTCTAAGTGTGGTTAAAACTGGGGAGCAGGCTGTCTCTAGACGTGGCAAGCAAAGGCACTTTGGTGCCCTCCCTCACCACGCCCGCTTGACACGCACCCTCCCCAAAACCCTACGTGTGTGTGTGTGAGGTAGAGCAGGGGGGGGGAGAGGTCTTGGGAAAGGAGGCCAGGGGGGTATGAATTCCCCCCCTGGAAGAAGAGCCGTTACCGGCATTAGGTACCCCTGCCTCCCGGGATCCCCCCAGGGCAGAAGGGGGCAGGCATGGCCGCCCCCACGGCCCGGCGACCGGCGTTCACCACAGAGGGGCCAGCCTCGGCCCCTGGGGGCGCTCGACCACCCCAGGCCAGGGAGGGGGGAAAAGGGACGGGAGCGGAAAGGGTCGGCGGAGGGGCCAGAGTCACCGGCCCAACATCCCCAGGCCCCGCAAACCCCCCAAGAGGCACGCAGAGCTGCTATTTTTTTTTTCCCCTCCCCTTTCCTCCCCCACTCTATTGTATCACCCCTAAACCCTACTTCAAACAACCAACGACTTTACCCCCGTCAACACTCCCCCATCCCATCCTCCTCCCACCCCTCCTGTATAGCCAGTTAGTCCCCGCACATCCGCCCCCCAGTGTCCATGCCCCCCCTCCAAACCCAAGCCTGCACCCCCACCCAGGCCGCGACACGCACAATCCCCCCCAACCCCGCCAGAGCCACCACCCACCCACCCACCCACCCACACACACCCCCAACCCGACACACACAAACCCCACCAGTGCATCACCGCCCCCACACCCAAACACCCATCCCCCATGCACCCCCCACCCACCCACCCATCTCCACACACCCCCCACAGGCAACCACACACACACACAACCCATTCCCGCCCCCCCTCCAGTCACACACCCACCCACACACACCGAGGACGGGGACCACGGGGCCACCAGCCCCCCCCACGCCACAAGTCCACTGCCCCCAGCCCCCGGACCACGCGAGACCAACCCGCACGAGACCACCCGCGCAGGCCAGCCCCAACCGACACATTGGCCGGGCGGGACAGGCACCCGGCGTGGAAAAGACCCGGCCACCCCGCAACCCCCCACCTCCACACACTAGAGCTGAACGATATGGACAAAACCCCACACCCCGACATCCACGCCAGACACCCCAACATCGACACGACACGACTACGGGTCCGCCGAAAACCAAGCACCCCGGCGGAAAGCGCAGCTCCGTCCGCGACCCCCAGAGCCCCACACGCAGGACAAGGATTATAACATATTTTAATATTTGGCTAATATCTGGGTCAAAAGTTTCACAGTGTCCCTTTAAAATGACAGCAAATTTTCTATAGTAGGCCTAATATCAATAAAAAAAAAAATTATAAGTTGCCTTTCTTCAAAAGACCATGGAACATTTGTGACTCTAAACTACTTTTATTTAGCTTGTTGAGGTGAAAAATGGCTCTTTGGGTTGTAAAGGTTCCAGACTCTTGAAACAGACAGAGGTTCATCAGAAATCTGTAATGGGTTCTGAGTATTAAAGTTTCTGGAATAAGACGTAGGATACAGATTTTTGGGCAATTATTGAATATTGGTACATATCATTGGTCCAGCAAAAAAGGGGCTTAACCTTTAGTTCATATAATGCAGTTTTAAGAGCTGGTTGTAAAAAGAAAGCTTTTCAATTCAGCTGAGTTTTGGCCAGAAAACACTGAAATATGCTTTTACCATTTATATTAGGAAGGATTTTTCCAGTGTTCTTATTAGTTCCACAGCTTCTGTCCTCTTCATGCCCCAATTTTCCACCAGCTTTTATGGCAAAGCTTTAAATTTAACTGAAAACGCTCCGTAATAGCTTCCCTCTTAAAACACCTCTCTTATCAGCCCTTTTATTGTTGCTGCACATGACAGCACTTAATTGACAAAAGGTATCAATATGCATAAATCACTGTTGTGAGGATGACCAGGGGTTTCTTCATTGCAGGAATATTTTCATCAATTAGCCCAGCAGCACTGCACAGCTGACAAAATTTCATGGGGTGAACCTGAATAGATTGATCTTGTGTCGTCACTCCAAAGGTCAACAACTAAAACTGGTTTCTACGGCGATAGATAACGGCAGTACAGACAGACACGCCGAGCAGGAAAAGACACATAAAGCACACCTGGAGGGAAGCAACTTCCATGTGACCTGTCAATTAGATGTAGCTGACATGTTTTCACTGAGGATAAACTTGACCTCCCTGTGCTCCATCCATCGTTCACCACCCCCACACATCCATCTCCATTTGTCTCAGGGGGATCCCAAGTCCACCAACCTGCTATCTGCAAATAAGCCTGTTTAATTATAGCTAAATGTTAGCTGTGCCTAGCCCCATGAATTATGTTCCATAATGCTATCCACAATCGATGATGGTATAGCTCATGTGAAAGCTATTACCTGCTTAAATACAAGCAACAAGCTCAGAGGCTGGGGGCACCTTTGCCCACTGGTGGAAGATGGATGGCTTCAAAAGGCCAGAATCGATACGTATCCCACACAAGCTGGGAATAAAGCTAAAGACTCGCTGCTCTGCTGCTGCTCAAAATGAAGAAAAAAGAGCCTGAAAGGTTGGGTTATGTGAATCAACCCCCTACACCTACTGATCTTCACACACATACAGGCACACACTTTCGTCTCTGACACATACGAGTCACAGTCAGCACTTTGCCCACAGGGCGAAGTGTGTATGGTGAAGATCTATGACTGAAATTCTCAACATACTGGCCTGGAAAAGTTTGTCCAGGTCCCCCTCAGTAATTAATCATTTAAAGACACACAACGTAACTTTTAGACCTCAAAAATATGCGTTTCAGACTCGTTTTGATGGCACACCCCTTACAGAAAAACCACGTGCTCCAGATGTTCATGCACATGTGCAAACATGTGCTTTTGGAACATTTTAGTGTGATCCACATGGGAACCACATGTGGCACAAGTGACCACATGAACCACATGTGGTCACATTTGCACAAACTTGTGATCACATGTGAAGAGAGGAAGAGAGGAAAAGAAAGAGAGGAAGGGGCAGAACAAGAGTCAAGATAAGGCTGTATTTTACTGACTGGAGTGAATCACGGTACAGGTATGATGAAGATGGAAGCTAGTTTAGCTGTTGATATGGGGCCCGTCACTGAGAAAAATGCTAAAAGTTCTGTTGTGTGTCTTTAAAGGAAGAACAATCTATTGAGTTTTTTGTTCAATTTAAAGTTGTCTTCCATGGTCATTTCATTAATTTTCTGTGTTCTCATTATTATTGAATGCATTCTGCATCGTTTCTGTTTAAAAAAACTTCTGGTTTTTTCAGCTGTATTTGTATACTAGAAGAGAAGCTTGTGGTCCAACGGCAGGCTTTTCCGGGTCCTTCTCATGAATTTCCGTCTGATGGCTGCCTCCCATCAGTGTATGAAGGAAGCTCCGCCCTTCGCTCTTATTTCGTTACAGACAGGAAATAGAGCCGACAAACAGGTTTGTTCCGCCATGCTAACAAACAGTTAGCTAATTAGCTTCTCAACTCCGAAGCTACAGTCGTGCTGTCTCCACTTCTAGTGTGTAGTGGAGGGTTACCTGCCTTCCAATGGACAGATAGAAACCCCACGTGGGATACGCTATTTGCAATGTGACGTAGAAGTGCGAGGCTGTTCCCGATTCGCTCTTTTCTTCGTTGTTCTTGATGAGAAAGCACAGCCGACTGGGGGGAACGCAACGCTAGCAAGTCAGCATGTGTAAGTAAACAAGGGGAAACCCTCCCTATTTCAGAAGGAGCAAGTTAAACGGCTTTTCAGTGGAAGGAGGCCTTTAAAGATACAAAAAAAGAATAGGAAAAAAAGGGAGTATGAGCTTTGGTTTGAGCTCACTGGTGAGTTATTGCAAAGTAATAAACTTGATTTTGAGAAGTCAGGTGATATAGATCACAAAGCTTTCAAAAGACTCAGACTTTCCAAAACTGTGTGAGTAAACTGTCAGCAGGAACTTCCCAAAACAGCTTTCTACACTAGAAAATTAATATCTGAGCAGGAAGACAATAAGCTCGCACAGCACTTTCTGGAAGCCTGTAATCTAAATTAGATATGGCTGTTAATATAAACAATCAAGATCAAATTTAGGTCTTTAAAACCAAAATGAACTTCAGCGGAAATTAATCATGATTGATAAAGAGAAAATCAACACCCCTGATTACAACAGACTCTCAAGCATTACTCATCAGACAATAAATCAAAGGATCATTTTACTCTGCAGCAACATGTTAACGCATCAATGAAAATGGACGGACGTCAGGAGAGCAGTCCATGTAGATCACCAGGATCTTAGAAAACAAGCTCTTAACCAGTTTAAAAACATTTTAAGATTATGATACTTGACAAAATTGGTATTACCAGGTGTTGTTCTTACAACTAATGACAACTATTTAATAAGCATCAGTGTAAATGACCAAGTTTAACAAATGTTTAATATTATTATATCTTCTTCTTTTTATACGGTATTTGCCAATTTTTTAAGAATTTTCTGTTGTGTAACTCTTAAACTAATATTTAATGTATTTCGCCTTAAAGAGGTTCACACAACTTTTATTTTGAAGACAGTTGTATGGTTTCCTTTTCCCCCTTATTACGGAGCATGCTCAGTTGATCTCAGCAGAAGTAAACAACGTCAGGACGTTAATGCTGCCAGAGTTATCTCCATGAGAATCCGTTCTCAATCCTTCCTATTCTTATTAGTACCTATGCTGGAAGGCGAACAGGTATGAATGTGGATCATATGTGTAATTTGTTTTTGTAATATTTTGGGGTTTATTTCTGCATATGAGCATGTTTTCGGAACTAGCTAACAAGTTAATGCTAGCAGTAATTAATGTTAGCGGGAGCTAATACTAGCATGTCCCATGCATTGTTATGGTGTAGAAAACAAAAGATATGTTTGAGCAGAGAATGATTTATGTTTTTACTTTGTTCACAGCTCTTATGTTGTCTACGTTGTCTGTCTGTCAATAAACGGGTTGGAATACCCACACCATAGTACATCAGTTCTCATATGGAGTACTTCGTCTGAATAAAGTCCAGCTAGGATGCTACAATCAGGCTTTAAAACTGTTTGAAGTCCTTTAAAAGCAAGAGATGGACCCAGTTCTTAAAGCCTCACAATTTAACTTAGACACATTTTTGCTTTTTGTTGCCCCCAATAAATGCTAAATCAGCATCTGCCTTGCATCCCGTCTCTTCTCTGAGCTACAGCCAGTCTGATGTTGATCCATGTCTTATCTCTAGCTCTGTCACTTCCTCTCTTTATTTTCCTCTCTTCCTCTAATAACGTCCTTTTGTGTTTCTTTGATGCGTCAGCCATGGTCGGTGTTCAAGACGGCCAAGGTATCGATGTCCTTGCTGGCATGTGATGCTGTGCCATAAAGCCAAAAACCCAGCTGTCACATGATGCCTCAGGCCAGAAAAAACAGCTGTGAAGTGCAGTTTCTCTGCCTCAGAATGGCACGGCTTCAGGAACGTGCATAATGAATGTCAGTGTACCATTAAAACAAGTCAGATCCACAAAGTTTCAGAAATTAATGAGGTATTGCTTTCATGTGTCACTTTTACATGTCACAGCTCCACTGATTTGACATGACCTGTGAAGTGAAGGTTGAACAGATGTTGTGATCTTTCATATTAGTAGGTAAGACAGGTCACTGTCAGCTATGCGTCTACAAAGGTTGGACAAATTAAAATTTTGAAGTTTTATGATTCACATCTCAGTGCTGGTCAATCCTGGGAATAAGCAGAGCAAAGACTTGGCAGGGCTGCAAGCCTCCATCAGAAGCCTGCTTGCTGCAGAAGCCATCAGCTCCTGGAGTACTTGGCTGGGAACAGGAGCGAGCAGCTTCTGCTTGCATGGCTCTCTGACTGCCATAGCTTTAGTATGCATACAGTCATAAAACACCTGGATAAATACAGCTTAAGCACACCAATAAATTGGTCTTAGAAATTCTATATCTGTCTGGCACCAAGCCCACTCTTTTTTAAATGAACCCCTTAAATTATCATGTTTCTCACCTATTTGGTGAAACCAGGATTTCAAACCAGGAAGAGATGACATGGTATTTAAAGGCTAGAGTAACAAGGGACTAGGAAAAATAAAAGACCTCTACAGTGAGGGCACTTTGATGTCTTTTGAGCAATTAGTTAAAAAGTATGATCTGCCCCAAAAGCATTTTTTCAAATATTTGCAAATACGAAATTTTGTAAATGCGAAGTTGAAATCCACATCACAGCCCTTACTATCCAATTGAAAATATCGCAACAAACCATCTTCGTAACAAAGGCTTGCTATCAAAATTTTACAAAGCACTGTTGGCAGCTTCTAAGGAAAACTCACTTTCATATTTGACTGCATGGGAAAATGACCTCCAATCATTAATACAAGGTTCAGGATATTACAGTACAGATGGCTGTTTAGGGTATTTATTACTCCTGTAAAATTGCACATTTTTAATCCCAACACCCCTGATATCTGTATGAAGTGCAACAAAGAGAAGGGAACTCCATTTCACTGCATGTGGGAATGTGAAACACTTCAAACTTTTTGGAAAGAAACTCTTGAATTGATCTCAAGGTTGGTAGAACATGTTATCCCAGTGGATGCCAAGTTGTATATTTTCCATATTTTCCCTGAACAGTTCCAACTACAGTACATGATAGGAAAAGGAAGCTGTTAAACATCTGTTTATTGCAGGCCAAACGCAGCATCTCTCTAAGGTGAAAGGGCATACATGGACCAACCTGTAATCAATGGATTTAAGAAATGACTTGTAATCTTGCCATGGAAAAAATGAGGATTTCTATCGGATACCCTTCTTACAATTTACACCAAATTTATCTGTACAGGGAACTGTGTTGTAACTAATACACATATGTGTGATTTGGCATCTGTGACGCTTCACAACCACGACGCAGAAAGACTGGCGTGTCAGAATTTTGGGGTTTTGTCGGCCTAGTGTGACATGTCCTGCTACGTGTCCATACATATCAAACAATAGAAGAACAGTGCGCCCCTCGCTTCCACTAAGAGACGCTCAGGAGCGACTCTCTAGTGGTACACAAACAACAATGGCGAAAAGGGGAGAGACACAGCCGCTCTCCAGTGGAGTGGTGGAATGGAGGAGAGATTTGTGGAGCTGTGGCATCAGTTTCCCCCTCTTTGATGTGCAGAATGGAGAGCCCATACTATTGGCTTAGCCAGTAGAATAGATTGGGTGTGCACCAGCAAATACTGGGTGTGCCAAATTTATTTTCAACAGTGTTACACCTCCACAAACATTCAAAAGAGTGTATCTCTTGTGAATACAACACTACTTTATACACACAAAACATAGCCACACGATATGTGGGATCTGTCAGTAATAGTCAACAGTAGTCCAAACATTCACGTATGTGACACGCTCTCAAATAAATCAATGACAAAGTCATAGAAAAAGCACCCTTTGTGTTTTTAAAAACACTGCAAAAACAAAAACATAACATGCCCAATGAGATGAACATACAGTATTGAAATATGACACTCACGCGCATGCTAATGCACTCTCAGAGCCATAATTGTTGTTTTAATCCAGATTTTACTTTATTGCAGGATCGTGAGAGATCGGCGCGGACACAATGACAACACAAGACAGTGACTTTGCTAGAATAACGTGCTCTTTATTCCCCACAATCAGTCACAAACAGATACAGCAATCTGTTTCAAGAGCTGATACATAAAAATTGCTTACCATAGCACGAAGACTGGAGAGGCCAACAGTCCGGGTGAAGCAAAAAGTATCAGCGGGCTGGGCGATTGGCCAGATCCCACAGCAGACTCCAACCCGGTTGCAAGATGCACACTGTTTTATTAAGTTCAGGCTGCATACCTGCCAGGCGGGCAAGGCCCAGCAGCTAGGCGCCCCCCCTTAGCAGCTCTTGGTCTGATAAGAATGGTATTCCAAACTAAGTTGATTCCCAAAGCAATTTATACTTCTCACAACAAGTTGTTTTCTCAGAGCGAGTTATATTCTCAAAGCAAGATATATTCTCAAAGCAAGTTATATAAAGCAGTTTTGTAGGGCAATTATCATTAAAATGTGCACAAAGACATAAAAATAAAAATCTTCCATATCAATTGTCTACATTACGCAAGATCATCAAAGCTAATTAACCATCTGAACACTCCTGTTGGGCGCAGAGTATAGACACAGGGAGGCTCTCAATTTAAAGGGCAAGATGGCGGCTGGGCCATGAACACATTTATTATTCCATCATGTGTCTGATTTCATGTGGTTGCTGAGTTTTCCAACGTGCACTCTGTCGGCAGCACTGAGGAGCGTACACCTGTAGATTTGTTCTATACAAATGCACGTGTGTGCATTTGTATAGAACAACACACTTTATTTCCCTTTATGGTGGTTTCTTAAAATAGTCTCAGTGGATCGGCCGGCCTTTGCTCTTGTGGCCAGCCTGATATTTTTGGGGCCCCGCATGGCACTTGGCGCCCTGCGTGCAGTGTGTGATGCACCTGGTGGAAGCAACAGCGCTGATTACAGTCCAGTTTTCCCGCGTGCTCTTTTTCACAGATGAGCAGCGAGACGTTGTTCAGTCTCTCTGTGAGCATCGTAGCTCTGCTGGTGGATTTAATCCTGTTTACACTTGAAAACAGGCTCCACAGTGAAACTGGAACAAGCAGCGTTACCAGAATAAGCACAAAAAGTTCATGTTGGGAAAAACATCTTTGTTACGTGAGTCCAAAACTTCAATAATGGACAGAAACTGTCCCCCGTCCACTTTCCATTTGATGAGTGACCCAAACAGTCCATTCAGAGGCCTCCAAACCAAGTGACTTATTGACAGCTGCTTGTCCCGCCTCCCCATTTTGTGTCATCTTTTGCGACACCACGCGATGATCAGACGGTTGCGTGTCTGGTGCCATTCTTGTAGTGTGACCACTCGCGAGTAACAAGACACCGTCCGATTTTATGACACAGTTTCCATTAATTTGACATAGCGACCATCGTGAACGATGAAAAAATCGTGTAGTCTGATCCAGGCATTAAGGAAATAATTGTGCACTTTATCTTACCTTGCACTGTCACATCACAGAATCATACAGTATAATCTGTAAATGCTGCCAATCCCATTTCAAGATCATATTAGATTCATACTGAATGACAAACAAGAATCATTGGTACAAGGACACATAGAGTAGTTGAATGTTTAGAGTAGTTGAACATTAGCTGTGTTTCCATTACACCTAGAATCTTGCAAAACTTAATATGCAATTAGAAACTGGTGATGGAAACACCTAAATTTAGAAAAGAAAAAAAGCCTTTCAAATATCGCAAAAAGTTTTTACGCTATCATGATTTTTCAGATGTTTCGATATAGCAGTTTTTCGCAAAAGTCTAATGGAAACACTTTTTTCATGTTTACACGCCATCAGCCGTGATGCAGAGGGGGTACCATTTATTCCTTCTTGGTTGTTATGTTTATGATCATTTACAAGCATTTACTTTGGAGCTAGAGAACTATGGAATCAGAGTGAAAGGAGGAAGTTTTACCAGTCACATACAGGCCCAAAAGTCCATAAATTACTGTAATGGGCTCTATGCACGACTACACTTCTTCCTGAACTTAAGGTAGCTCCTTTGTTTCCTGTCTCTCATTATTGGACAAACTGATTAATCCAGGTGTGTCTGGTCAATTACTGAGGTCAGGCACACCTGGATTAATCAGTTCGACCAGTAATGAAAAACAGGAAACAAAGGAGCTACCTTAAGTTCAGGAAGTAATTGAGCTGTGCATAGAGCCCAATCAGCAAACCGAGTGCATTTTTGGAAAACATACGACTATGGTTAAAGTCAGGGTTACTCAATTTGGTCCTGCGAGGGCCACAATCCAGTGGGTTTTCCATGTCTGCGTGCTCCAACATGAGTCCTTGTACAGAGCTTGATTGGCCATTGGATCAATTTAATTTGAGTTAGCTGTGTTACAGCAGGGAAAGACGGAAAACCTGCTGGATTGTGGCCCCCATAGGACCGAACTGAGTACTGGTAACTGGTTTAAGTTCTTTATGTGTAGTGATTGGCCACAAGTTATTTATGTTGTATTTGTAACACATGGGCATGACTCGGTTGTCTCGTTCCAACATGTTAATTATATGCTGCCACAATTTAATGGGCATGGGATAACATCTTATGGCCGTGCCTTATGCTGCCTTCATGTAGTATGGGAAAGATGATCATTTCCACTTGTTATGTGGAAATTACCAGTGCATTGTGTTCAAGTTATTTGTTGTCGTAATGAAGTTAAACACTGGAAGCTATATTCGACTGACTAGCTAAACAGCTGCTAGCTAGTGTCTGCTCTGAGGAGGTAAACCAAACAATAACCATATTTTAACAAACAACACTAAGTTTAAATTAAGGATGCACAACATAATCGGCCCCCTATCAGTATCGGCCTATAAGCCATAAAACAGAGTATCGGACATCGGCCACCCCACCGATATTTAACTGATCAGCCCGCTGTTTCTAAAGTCTTAAAAAAAAAATCTTATTTCAGACTTTAAAACTTCTAAAGACTAGGGGTGGGAAAATATATCGATACACTGAAATATTGCAGTATTTTCATATGCTGATGTCATATTGACATTTAAAAATGCGGTATCAATCTATTTTACTAATGAAATCTCGCAATGTTTCATCGTTTTGCTATGAAAATCTCACGAGAATTCACAAAAATTTTGCGATATTTTCATATGCTGATATATTGACATTTAAAAATGTATCAATCTATTTTACTAACGAAATCTCGCAATATTTCATGAAATATAACAGAACGATGAAATCTTGCAAGATTTTGTGAGTAATATAGATCGATGCTGCTTTTTTAATTAATAATTTAATATTGGCATATGAAAATACCACAATATTTCAGTGTATGGATATTTTTTTTCCCACCCCTATTTTTCGAAGTGTCGGAAACAACTGCTTATTTTTCTGAATTTTAACACATTGGTTTCCATCTCGGTTATGGGCCACATGAGTTTTAAAATATAGGCCAAAATTTCAATATGCCGTATCCCTAGTTTAAATGCTGATGTTATTAAAGTTCTGTATGTCACAGAATGTTACAGACTACAAACTAACAACATAACAGCAGCAGGAAACTTTACACAAAATGTAATGCATCCCACTGAGGATGTTTTCGTTGCTGTCCACCATGTTGAAATGTCAAAATTGACCTCATCTCTGTAACTCGGTCATCATAAAATTTTTTCCAGTTTTCCAGTGGAAACTACAACATGAGTGGGTGTTCAAGTGCAATTTTGACGTTAGACTTTGGTTTTTACCACAAATACGATACCACATGAAGGCAGCATTAATAACGTGTTGCCACAATGTGATCACAGGGCTTCATACATACAGCCCTCACTTCCTGATGAGGATCAGTAATGTAAAACATAAAATGTTTTGCATCTCCATCCTCCTCATAGTGCAGTCTTGCGGGACAGGATTTCACCAGAATTACAGCTGATGCACTAAACACCATTGAATGAAAACACCTGCATATCGCAATGAAACTTTTTTTAAATTTAAGAAATATCGCTTTAATTTTTTGAAAAATTGAAATGGAAACGCAGCTAGTGACTTTGAATGAGTAGTGCCCAAACATTGCACTGTACATTCAGCTGATAAGGCTTAGAATTATTACACTAACAGTGAAGTGTGAAGCATATATCAGGAATAGACTGAAAGTTCTTATTTACTGTGCAAATCTAGATGCAGCTTCTAAACCCACCATGTTTAGGATTTCAGTTCTGCCTAACTGCTGGTGCATCAGTAAGAAATGCAGTATAATCTAGGCTGAAAACACAACCCAGCTTAGCAGCAGTTCCACAGCTTGTGTACATTCAGCATTACCTGCAGAAAGATAGAGCAGTGAAGCATTACCATACGGGAACAGCCCACAGAATGACAACGTTGAGCAGGGCTGAGATAAGGTAATGTGCTTCTGGCTGCTGTATCTCAGCTCTGCCCTCCAGTCCAAAGGCAGCTTTCCAGTTTTCATCTGATTGCATATGCGTATCAGTGCCACAGACAAACAAGCACTTGTGCTGCCTACAGAGCCGACTGCGTTTTTGGGGTTGTTTGTCTTTCTTCCAAGAGATTGTGGCTGCACCCGCTTCCAGCCCTCCATTACAATACTCCATCAGTAGGAATAATTTAATTTGTCGAGATTTTTCACACAGAACATTATCTATGTGAACAACACTTGAGTAATCACTCGGTAATTTTGTTCAGGCTATCCAAAGTGATTAAGAAAATCACATCTTGGAGGACATATAAAGAGTGTGAGGCCCCACATACTGTTGCAGAGTACAACTTCTTAGAGAACCAAGCTTAATTTGCATCACTCGCAAAAGTTAGTGGTGATTTCTGCTCCTCCACATTTACCATGCCACAAGAGAGGGTGGTAATCACTGCAATTACATTCTTCTAATTAAGGCTTCGCTTGGTTGTGCCTTAATGGACCACACAATAATGACAAATTAATCCGTGTTCAGATAATAAATCTGATTTGATAAAGCAAAAAGTTATTAACCTTATGAACTACTGACAGTATCCAACTGAGTGTGAGATGCTGTGACTGGTAACAGCTGAAGACTGAATTTTTGTTGGCATCCATTATTAAAGCAATCAAACAAAGCTTTTGTTTCAGAAGTTACAATATTTTTCATGTTTTCACACAAATATTAATTATTTTTCTAGAGATGTTTAATTTAATGATGAAGTCTTGCAGCAAAAGTGCTGTTTTTATTATCATTCAATAACCAAAATTAGTAACCTGCATAATGTGCTAGGATTCTTCATGTCACTCCTGCCTCTCACTCCCTGACTTAAACCCAAAGAGGCTTCGCTCTAGACTTGCCTTTTTCTCCCTTTGTAAAAGCAGACATAGCTCCTCTGTGCACAGCTTTCTGTCTGCCTCTTGGTTTTTTTTAACAGACTTACCACCCTGCTGCTGTCGCTTCTCCACCTACATGTTTACAGCACAGATAACCCTTTTTGACGGGGGCTGTTAAAAGCCATTGTTGAAAATACAGGAAATTACTAACTGTAGGAAAAAATTGAAAATGCATGTTGAGAGGAAATGGGTGCATGAAAAATGTAAAATGACAACACCTACGCCACTGGAACACAAGTTGAAAAACCAGACAGTTCAGATGTAAAACAGTGGTAGGTCGCCGAAAAGTGGATTTAAGTCATTAAAGGGAGGGCCACCAAATAAGTAAAGCTTGTTTAAAGCTCTGTTACATTATTACGACAAATCTCTATATTTGAGTGATAACTAATGATAAAGTGCATTTCAATTCAATTCAATTCAATTCAACTTTATTTGTATAGCGTCCATTCATGACAGTGTCACCTCAGGGCGCTTAAACAGACAGAAAAGTTCAGGTCAGATTCATAATAGCCTAGTTAAGGAAACCAACAGATTGGATCGAATCTTGACTTGACCCGGTCCAATCCCCCATCCTGAGCAAACACGGAGGGGTGGCGACAGTGGGAAGGAAAACACCCTTTTAGCAGGGAGGAAAAACCTCCAGTAGAACCCGGCTCAGGTAGGGCGGCCATCTGCCTCGACCGGCTGGGGGGAGAAGACAGAAAGGGAGACCAACAAACACTGCAACGTTATCCAGCCAGATCTGCTGAGAGAGGAGAACACAGTTAATGATGCAATACTGTCACAGGTTTCTACATGGAGAGACAGAGATAATGGGAGAGGAAGAGC
This sequence comes from Atherinomorus stipes, assembly GCA_023101725.1. Taxonomy (NCBI): domain Eukaryota; kingdom Metazoa; phylum Chordata; class Actinopteri; order Atheriniformes; family Atherinidae; genus Atherinomorus; species Atherinomorus stipes. Next base: position 74,992 of record JALJCO010010417.1, read on the forward strand.
CCAGTGCATCATGAACGTCCCGCAGCAGTCTAAACCTATAGCAGCTTAACTAAGGGAAGGCTAGCCATCCCTAACTATAAGACTTATCAAAAAGGAAGGTTTTAAGCCTGATCTTAAAGTGCTGGTGACACGATTATCATTTCATGTAATGCTACTTAACAATATTACAGCAACACTAAATGAGTGGCTCAGTGGAATTGTAAGTCAAACAGACTTGTTTTCACAGAAATATCTTAAGTTTTCTGAGTTTGAAAGGAGCTCTGCAACAGCGACTAAGAAAAACACGCCGCCATATTGCGACGTCAGCGGGAGAACTCGGGCGGCTTTTTCTTTTTTTTTTTTTCTTACTCGGTCAGCTAACAACAAGCAACATGGAAGCGGTGGACAGTAACGATGATGGTCCCTGCCTGGAATTGATTTGTTTGGTGGAATCATCAAACAGTTCAGAAGAGTTAGGTGGATGTTGAGGAATATAGAGGCATCACACCTTATAGATTTGAGCCTTACCAAACGGACTTAATGCCGAGTGAGCAAGACTCTGAAAGCGGGAGTCCGGAGAAGATGACATGGTCATTGCAGCAGCAGAGGGAAACACACGGCAGGGGAACACCGATTGGTATGTCTTTGTTATACATTACGATTAGCATTTTTTGTTGTTAGTGATTTGTTTATATAGTAATCTGTGAATAAATGTAACTATTTAAAAAACTGATTTTTAACCTCTCAACACCCACCTGGACACCAGCGCCCATTTAGCTGTGTTTTCAATTAACAACAGCAAGCCACTATATGGACATATACATGGTTATAAAGCTTAGATAAATACATAAATAAAAAAGAAGCAACTGCATCTCCCTACCTTTGAAGTGGATCCAGAAGCCATTTTATAAGTCCAATCTTCAATTCTTTACATTGTTCACAGTCCTTCTGTTCGTAAGTTCGTTAGGGTTCACCAATTTAAAGTAATCAAAAATATTTTTGATGAAAACGATTCGGTAGTGTGAAAATAGCCGACACACAGAGAAAAAAAAAATCATTTTTCACCGTCCAAAAAGTCCGCTCGTCACAGCTACACGGTTTGTTTAGTAACATCTTGCTACGACCCCTAACGTAGCTGTTGGGGTGTGCTTGTTTTCCTCACTCTCCTTCCTGCAAAACAAGTGTCCACATCCGTTTTAGTCTAAATTCAACCCTCAGACACTCCTTGTCTTAAAACAAGCGCTCTCAGCTTGGAATCCCATTCGACAGCACACAGCGCTGACAGCACAGCTAAAAGTCCCGTTGCTGGAAACTTGAATAAACTTACGCCATTCTTATGAGTGTTTGGACAAAAACCTGCAACACAATGCGACGGCATATCTGTAACCTTTAGCCAGTAAAGCTAAAACAAAAGGAGAAACTGTTAGCAAAACCGCTATCTCTCCAGTCAACAAGCCGGGTGGGCAGTCTTTCGCTGATGTCACATCCGGTTTTGTACTCCTGTGGTGAACAGCGCCACAGTCTGGTCAGAAAAGCAGCGATGTTTTCTAATCACTCATTTATGCAGCTGCGGTTGTTTATGTTACATAGATCATCATGAAGGACGTTTTGGTCTATAAAACATGGCAAAAAATGTTAAAATCGTGTCACCAGCACTTTAAAGGTAGAGAGGGTGTCTGCCTCCCGAACCTGAAGTGGTAACTGATTCCATAATAGGGGGGCTTGATAGCCAAACGCTCTGCCTCCCATTCTACTCTTAGAGACCCTTGGAACTACCAAAAGGCCTGCAGTCTGAGAGCGAAGTGCTCTGCTTGGAATATATGGAACTATGAGATCTCTAATATATAATGGAGCTTGGTCATGGAGAGCTTTATATGTGAGAAGAAGAATTTTAAATTCTATCCTGGATTTAACAGGGAGCCAATGAAGAGAAGCTAGAACTGGAGAAATATGATCCCTCCTGCTGGTTCTAGTCAGAACCCTAGCTGCAGCATTCTGGATCAGCTGGAGACTTTTCAAGGCATATTTGGGGCAGCCCAATAATAAGGAATTACAATAATCCAATCTGGAAGTAACAAAAGCATGGACTAGTTTTTCTGCATCGTCCTGAGAGAGGATGTTCCTAATTTTAGCAATATTACGTAGGTGAAAGAAGGCGGTTCTAGAAACCTGTTTTATATGGGAGTTGAAAGACAAATCCTGGTCAAAAATGACTCCAAGATTCTTCACTGTGGTGCTGGAAGCCAAATTAATGCCATCCAGATCAACTAAAAAGCTAGATAATTTAGTCCTGAGTTTTTCAGGTCCAAAGACTATAACCTCGGTCTTGTCTGAATTTAGAAGCAGAAAGTTCAGGGTCATCATCCAGGTCTTTATGTCACTAAGACATCTTTGTAATCTAGCAAACTGATTGGTTTCATCAGGCTTCATAGATAAGTATATCTGATTTTAAGTTATCATGTTCATAATGAGAACCTAGAGGTGGAAAGTGCAGGGTAATCATGGCAGATGTTAACAGACAGTGGACCCCGAGGCAGTTTTAGTCCCTCGGAGTGGGCTAAAACTATACCTATAGGCACTTTGTTCACTCAGGATTATACATTTGCAATAAACTTCCTCCGTGGCAGGACAGAGTTGCGCACGTGGTGGTGTTTGTGTATTTAAATGCCACGTGTCTAGTTCACATTTTTGTACTTTCTCACCACCTCGATCAGCTGTTTATTAATTAATTAATTATTTATCCACTCAACATCGCATCTGCAGAAATGCGGAGGTGACAACTCTCTGCTTCAAGCATCTATGTTAACCCCGCCCGCCTTAGATGTCCGACCAATCACACAATACTTCTCGGAGCTCCCCGAGAAGAAGGTTCTGCTCGGCCGAGGTGTCGAGAACAAGCCGCAAGCCGTCCTCAAACACGTCCTCAAGAACAAAATGACGTCATTTTATTCTGGTGGCCCCAAGAACAAGAAGAAAGTTCTCGCTTCTTGCGGCATATGTAGCAGCCTTTAGTCACAACATCTGCATGACCAAAATAAGCTTCTATCAGAGAGATAAACTTCAATTCAGATTTTTAAATACCAGCAGTAATGACTTTGTTTCTGGACGCTGGATGATAAAAAGTTAAATCTAAGGCTGGAAAATGATCAGAAACTTTGTAAATAAGGAGGAAAAAGTGGGTTTTGGTGGATCTGGTTCACCATTGGAACAAGACTCCAATATGCTGGAAATCAGCTTCTATCACAGCTTCTCTCTTGATTGTCACAGACTTTCTCAAAAAGTGTTTTACTTTTCTTTCACACATGTGGGGATAAAATTGTGTTAAACTGTACAAAACAATGAAATTTATCTTGCCTGGCAGGGCAGCTCTCTGGGTTCTCAGCACCCCTAAACCTCTGATCCTGGAATCGCCTCTGACCACAACACCAAGTCTGGACTCCAGTGATTTCCATAAAAGCAGAACTTACTGGGACTTTAAATGATGCAACTCAGTAGCAAGGCCAAAGCAAGCACATATCATTATCCTGCTCACAATTTGCTAGTCTTCCACTGCACAGCAAATTGCTAAATTAAGCGGTGAATGCCACGCTTTGTGTTACATCTCCCAACCAAAACAGGTCAGCCAGAAAAAGAGCATCCAGATCAGATCATGCCTCTGGTTGCTTCCTCAGAGTTTCAGAGTTTAGCCAATGTTCACATTCATGTGTGAAACTGTAGAAAATCTGTTTATGCAGTTGATACTATGACAAAAAGGGTGTATATTTCTAAGGTGATTTGAAGGAATAATTTTGCAAAAGTGAAAATATAAATTATGAAATTCAATGTGAATGTGTACATCTCAGAAACAAGCCGAGATTCGGTCTTTGCTGCTGGTCATGATAGAAACAAATGGCATTAACATGAATTCTGAATAGTCTCCCACACACTTTGCAAAACCTCATAAAATCAGCCTCTCTTTAAAGATTATTCTAGACTGATATTTTACATTGACTTTGGTTGTAAAAGAACTCTTGTTGCTTTCAAACAGCCCATGCTCTGCACTTATACACATATGTATTTTCAATAATTCAATAAGCTCCCAAAAGAAGAGATGCAGAGGAATGATCTACAATATGGCCCCTATTGGGAATAGCACTTAGACCTCATCCTAGATATTGTTTGTTTGGTGCATAGTCAATATGGTGGCAGCTCTATCTCTGTGATTGATAGGGTCCTCGCTAGAGAATCCAGCTTTCCATTAGGGGAGAATGCCTCCCACTGATTTATGCTGTCATACAAGCAGCTCATTTCATCATAATCCTTTGTTTTTTAAAAGCTGTATACAGTTGGACCTCCACCTCCCCCTGACCAGAGGTTTTTTCAGTTATCTCCAGCCTTCCTCCCCTCCTCCAAACCTCCCTTGCTGGATGTTTTAAAATTCAGTCACTGCCTTGCTCATGGGAGATATATTAAGTGTTGAATACACTTCTCCATTTCATTTATTTACTCATTTGTGCCAAATACACCTCAGTGCTGGGTGGGTTTGTGTGGTTGTGGGCTGCACGTTTTACTTGGCAGAGAGCCACAAGGGACTCCAGTGAACAGCTGTTACTGGAGCAACGGGTACTCCCAACAAAGCAGGCAGTGATACCAGCTTTACAATGTGTGTTTGTGTATGTGTATCTTCTCAGACACTACAGCCAAAAGGCCATATGGATACTCTTACAGTTATTTATTTTTCTTAGAAATAGATGAACTCTTGCTGTCATTAGCTAATTCTGTAGCAGCTTCGGCTGACGGCCCTGGCTCTTCACGCCAGTGATCTTGTTGTATATAATTGCTTACAAGCCATTTTGTAGAAAAAAAAAGATTTTTTTTTTTATCATTATTTAAATAATTGCCTGACTCAAAAATTTCAAACTGTTTCCTGAGGATTTAGTTCCACTTTCTGTCTTTGACCGAGCTTTCATCAAAGATTAGAGAAACAACACAAAAAAGTCCGTAAAAATTATAGTAGGTTTTTTTCTCAATGGTAAATGGTTTTTTTCTGTAAATATGAATGTCCACATCAACAATATCTGTAATTTTTATGGAATGATACAGTAAATTTTCAGTAATTACCAAAGACTGTAAAAAGAGTGGATGTAGTATCCGTCACATCTTGCCATGTCACATGTGTCGTCACTCCTGGAAAAATATTAAAATGGTCAAAACAAGGCCGCGGGGCAATTGATTAACAGCCAAGCTAGAGCTAGGGAACAAACAAAGATAGGCGGTTTAAAGGTAAGACACGCTCAAACTTGCTGTTAACCAGCTAAAATCTGCCGTTGTGCAACTCTGCTACAGGCTCAGGCCTTCCTGAGAACAAGTACGGAGCTAACTAATAGCCAACACGGCTAAAACTCGGTCACCCGGTCTGCCACCTGTCAATCAAAAGGCCACGCCCCTAATTATGTGTAATTTCAAGATGAAATAACATCTAAACGGATGAGTTATAAAAAAATTAACCCCCCTCACAGTTGCATGAAGGTAAGCATGACCTATTAAATCTAAAATGATTTTTTAAACCAGGCTGTAAACATGTTTGTTTCTGCTGTGAAGTTGGCCTTTTTAACATTGGAGTCTATGGGGATTTGCTCGGTTTTGGAGCCAGCCCCTATCAGGTGAAGAGAGAACTACAATTATTTAACTTAACTTCTGGGCTTCACTCTTTTCCAGCGGAGTTTGACCCTTGGTAATTACCCACGTTTTCCTGTCAATTTTACCTATGCGAAAAGAAATCACAGTGAAATACTGTGTACACATAGATTACCTGTAAAAATTAAAGTTATATACTGTAAAGTTATTTACAGAAATTTGACATATTTACTACAGCGATGTACAATTTTTAAATTTACAGTTTTTCACTGTTGCTATGTAACATTTTTTTACTGTATTTTTTACAGACTTTTTTTACAGTGTGCTTGTACATTTACTGTATATCCAAATCATTGGCAGAAAGCAGGGCCCCAGGAACTGTAGATTGTTTTAGAATAGTAATACATGTTCTCCATTAACATTTCCAAGTCGTTGTGCATATTTGTGATTGCAAATAATGTGCAGCATGTCTAACAGCAAACTCCCAGGGAGAGGAAACTGCTTCCTGATGCAGCCAGTGTTACTAAGTCAGAGGAAGCTAGGCTAATTAATTTCTCCAGTCCAGTGGTTAAGATGGCTGTGTAGCAGCCAAAGCGCTGCAGATACTTGACTCATAATGGTGGTCAAATAAAGATTAAGCCCACCACTTCCAAAACTGGTAAAGGGGATTTTTGAAGGCTTTCCATGAAAAAATACTAATTAAGAAGAAACACATGTTGCTCTAAAATCTGTATATCATTCAACGTTAAGGCTGATCTTAAATATGAGTAACATTTTACAATCCAAAAAAAGTTTTTTTTTCTGAATTGCTCTAATCATTTTGGTTTAAAGTACCATATAAGTTTATCTCTGATCCAAAGATTTCATCCAGTTCTGTTTCTCATCCATTTTTATTTTTTTTGGCTTGCCAGGTTAACAAATTTGCCCACTTTGGTTGCCAGAAAAGTGTTGCCACTGAAGACAGTAGCGCCAAAATATCAAGTAGGGTCTATTTGCGGCTCGCAAGATAGAGGCGTGTCGTAAAGTGGGCGCGTCGTCGAGTGACGTCACTCTAGAACACACCCACCAGACACAGTAAAATCTAACCTTACCCCTGACCCTTCCCCTAAACCTAACAAGACCCACCCACTATGCGACACGCCCGCGATTGGACATGCCCCTTGGTTGCAAGACGCAGATACATGATACACTTGAAAATATTAGATGCAGTTGTTGGGGGGCATGGCGATCCAAGTGGACAGAGGCACGATCAACACCAAAAAGACAACTCAACCATTCATTTGCTCTGAGGTCCACATTGATGTCTTGATGATTAAACTCCCCAATCATCACAAACTATATTACTTTTGTTTCTATCATTACATTTAACCACTAAATCCAAAGAAAGGGTGATATTTTGACAGATTTGCTATGTTTCTTCAGTGCAGAAAAATGATCATCTCTTACGCTGACAGTACATCGTTCAGGATCAGCAGAACTTTAGCTGAAAAGCCTAAATCCCACATTTTCCTGCCTTTCCCAGGTTGAGGCCAACTGCTTCTTATGTGGAGTAAAATCTGGATGTGACTTTCATCTTGATATTTGTCTGGTTTCTTAAGTAGATTTTTGGATTTTCAAGCTTATGTTAAGCTCCAGAAGATTTGTGAAACCCCACATTATGTTATTTGTCCTTCGAAGCCTTGGTGAGACTGAGATGTTGCAACACCAGATTAAAAAGTGACACCCTTCAAGAGGTGATGCTGGTTTCTGTTTGCAGCTATTTTATTTCATTGCTGAGCCCCTTGTATTCCTCAGTTAGTCAGCACCATTGTTGTCAGCAGGTTCTTTAAGGGAGACTTTCCAGTTGTGTCTTGCAAACTACAGGGCAGGGCCATATGACCAAAATACTTATTACCATATAAAGTATAAAATTTAATCTAATGATGTCACTGATAATATTAGTGACACTAGACAAAATATGGCTAAAAAAATTGATAAATAAATGCACAACTTTATTGGTACAAATGAAAAAAAGTACAATTCCTTTTCACTTTAACAGGCAGCTGTTTTTGATGTGCATTTACATTTGTATGAAACCGACATTGCATACATTGCAAATTCCTTCCTTTTAAACAAATGAGTTTTTCCAGTGGAATTGGGCTGGCATATCCTGAACATAACCATGTATAGCAGTGGTGGAGATCCTTGGCCCTTCACACAAAATTTTCCCCAAACAAGCCGTGTAAGTAGAAGCTGTTCCATGCAGATAATGTTAGCTAAATAATGACTAGTTAACGCAGGCCAATACATCATGTTAAGTTCGTTGACAAGAATGTTGTTGTTATCTATGTTACATCTCTTGCTATTTAGTTCATGAATAAAGCCAGTCCTCCTTAATTTCAATAGAGGACTTGTGCTCATTATTGCTTTCCTTGTATTTAAAAGAAATCTTTATTGTCTCATTAGCCGGTCAGGCCCTGACCCACTGCTGATTGATATAAAGTAAGGAAAAAAATATAATATACAAACAGGATTTTATACATCCAAACTAATGATAATTGTCAAACTACATACAGTATTTATCCCTCTATATATCAAAATTTAAGATTGTTGCACCCCAAATTGTCCAAACTTTCATGTCATGCATGAATACATTATGGTCAGGTGAAGGATAGTAGGGATGCGGAAGGAGATACAGGAGGAAGGAAAGTAGGAGGAGCTGACGGAGGTGGAGGAGAAAAGGCTGAAAGAATAAACATCAGTCATGAGATAAAACATTGTGACAAATGTTAGGTGAGAATCTGTATCAGAGCTTTCAAAGTTCAGACACCTGCTTACATATTTTGTCAGATGAAAGAAGCAAACTGGACAAGTGCAGGTTTTTATTGAGGCTGGTGAACTAAAAAGTCTGTGTAAATGTGTAAATGTATTATATTATTAGTAAGAAATACTAGCAACTAAGTAGTGAGTTCATAAGCTGATCAAGAACTTAATGTAAGGAGGGACATGAACTAGTTTATTTGGCAATATTTTTGTCATTATTGTAATTACTTAAATTAAAAGTTGCTGTTCCACCTTTTGTTACGTTTATCTTAACTGGATCATCTGCTGCCAGGTTTATTAATGATACGTGTGTGTGTGTCCCACCTTTGAAATCCAAATTTTGTCCTTGAATACACGGACACCACCGTGTGCACAATCCTGCCCGCTGACCATGGACGAAGTTTGTCACAGTCATCCACCCGTATTCATCACCCCACCCGGATAAAACTTCTTGTGGAGGATGAAATGATCGGACCAAAACAAACTTTTTTCTTGTGGCCTTAAGAACAAGAAGAAAGTTCTGACTTCTCATGGAGTTGCTAACAAGCCTTTAAGTCAGTGTGCTTGCCTTCGTCCTCCTTGGTCACCACCAGGCTTCTGGCTGCATGCACGTTTGACCTGATGAAAACAACAGCAGTGCACATGCACATTTCAGTAAAATTCTATCGTGATTTTTCAACTTCTTACCATTCCCTAACGTTACACCGGTATTACCATGCCTAGCAAACTTTTTATGAATATTTGCAACTGGCACATTAGGCTGCTGTTCATCTTGTTTTTGACCATTGGGGTCAGATACTGTGTTTACTTCATAATAACTTGGACTGCACAGATAACTTTTGCTCTTTCCCTGTGTCCGCGTGGTGTGAATATAAGAAAGGACAACTTTAATTTCCTGCAAAGTTTACGATAAGCACTGGAAACCAAAGATTATCTTTTTGGAGATTCAGATATCATGCTCTTTCAATATTCTAGAGCTCATTGCTCTTTTTTTTATAAGTTTTGACTCTGGTATAAAGTTTGAAACTGCATGTAAAGAGGTTAATATTATGCTTAATACGAAATGAAAATAAAAGTGGTTGTTTATGAGGTTTCCCATGCAGCTGGAAGAGCTGTTGCCCTCAGGGGGTCTATGAGGGTTGCATAATGAAAAATATAGGTTAGAGTGGGATAAAACAGGAAAATGCTTTATATTGCAAACAGTGGCTTTCTCCAAAAGAAGAAATTGTCCATGTTTTACATAGTTGATGGAGCAAAATTGGATTTAAAATGTTTTTCTTATAGAACATTAGGCTGCAGTTCCCTTCAACAGCTTCTATGATAAACGCATGTCCAAGGCGTCTCATCATCTCTGAGTTGATAAATGTTTTCTCAAAACTTCAAGGTGTTAAGAAAGAAACACACCAGCTTTAGTTATGTTTCCCCCTTTTGAACCAATGAGTTATTGCTTTCCTTGTCACGGCAAGACAATACATGAAGGGCAGACGAAGAGGAAAGTGTCCATGTTTTATTCACTCACAAAGAGCGATATCAAGCCTTGTTGGAAACCCCGCTCTGTTCCCATGGGCATAGAGCTGTGCTAATGGATTTTGCAACAAGGGCACATCTCTAGGTGGTCTAAGGATGCAATTATGCCAGGAATGGTAGTGCACTGGCAAAATGAAAGCATCAGCAGGAGGAAAAACGATGATATACAAGATCCCAGCAGTATGCAGACAAGTTTAATCGCGTGTCTCTAATGCTAACCCATAAAAAAAGGTCCATGAACACTGGAGATGCATTGTATTGTCCTAATAAAGACAGATGAGTATTTCAAGATCATCATTTCCAATTCACTTGATATTTTATTGATGATTATGAAAAGATGGCTGCACAGGAAAATGACTTTTCGTTGAATTAAAAGCCAATAATTCATGCAATAAGCCTTTTTTCTTATTTGGGATAAATGTTTCAAGGAGAAGACTTTGATGTAAATGTTTCTGTCAAGTCATTTCATCGACTACTTATACAAAATATACTCTATCCTGAATATCATACTTCCAAATGTACTGCACCAAAAAAGAACTTTCAGGGGCACCAGGTCAGATTAATTTAAAGTACAATAAATGCAAATCACTTTGAATTAATCCTCCAAATGTGTTTAAATGAGAAGCACTGCGACAGTGAGGGAGTTTTCCACACATCCACGTCTACCTCCCTGTGTTGTTGAGGACAAAAGTCATTATAAAATCAAGTCAGGGAATGTTGTTTTAAGTTATGTTATCCCTTACCAAAAAGAAGAATTCCTTAAGTACATGTCATTAAGTATACTCAAGTATAGCAAAGTATATCCTCCAAGTGTACTTTTTTACCAAGTATACTGATACCAATGTACTAGCAGTGTACAAACAAGTGTACTTCTTGGGACTAAATTGACCCACTTTAAGTATTCAAAAGTACACTTTCAAGTATACTGAAAGTAATCTTCTTCTTATACTGTTAGTTTACTCCTATAAAAACTTCAAGCTTACTTTTACTTTTAGAAACTAAAATTTTAAGTATACTAAAGTACACTTTTAAATAGACTAAACGTAATATATATATGATATGAACCGGGAGTTCTCAAAGTGTGAGCGAGCTAGCACTTAATACTTATAAGACAAGATTTAAAAACATGATAGAATGTACATCTTGCAGTACGCCACAAAGAAACCAGTATGTGTGAAAATGTACTATGAATGTACTACTATTAAAGCATATCATTCAAAAGTTTAAATATAATTATAGGCTAAATATACTTAAACTTCTCTTTATTCCACTATTTATGTGTAAATATTTCTGATTAGTACATAAATTATAAACTGAAAGTATACCGTCTTATTGAAAATGTTTAATTGGTATACTTCAAGCATATTTGCATAATGCTTTTTGGTAAGGGATGTTATGTTATGTTATGTTATGTTATGTTATGTTATGTAACGTTATGCTATTACTGTTATGTTATATGTTATGTTATGTTACGTTATGCTATGTTACATTATGCTACGTTACATTACGTTATGCTATGTTACGTTATGCTACGTTACATTACGTTATGCTATGTTACGTTACGTTATGCTATGTTACGTTATGCTATGTTACGTTATGCTAGTTACGTTATGCTACGTTACATTTCGTTATGCTACGTTACATTACGTTATGCTATGTTAAGTTATGCTACGTTAAGTTACGTTAAGTTACGTTACGTTACGCTACGCTATGCTTCAAACAAGTGGAACAAATTACCGGTAGAGATTAAACTTTTGCCAAAATCCAAGTTAAAAACATTTATTTTCTTATGTGCTTATATCCATGAACTTTGTACATTAAACTTATTGTTGCTGCTATTAGTCTAACTTGTTAATTTTATGATTTCTATTATGACTTTTGCAATGTTTTGAGATGATTTTATTTATTCATTTCTATGCACTATTTAAGTCTTCTTCTACAAGAACCTGTAATGTGTTTAAAACTTTATATAAAACTTGTGAATTGTCTTGTGCATGTATTGTGCTGTACAAATAAACCTGAGAAAATTTATTTCCAAAAATCGTTCTGCAACATCTGTCAAAACGGTTTACTTCCACACTGAATTGTAAACATGTTTCATGGTGTAGACTGAGCAACTGGACTCCAGCTGCTCTCACCTCTGCTGGCTGGACCTAATTAAAGGTTCAAGCAACTTTGCAAACAGAAATTGGGCAGAAACATACTCATTACCTTTTGAACCATGCTGCGTTGCTGTGTGAGAGAACATAAAGCCTGAGAGTTCACACGAACAGTATACTGATAGAAAAATCATTGACTGGAAGTTTTTTTTTTATTAAATACCTGTACATCCAATTCTCTCATTTAATATAAGAACAAGAACAGATGGAACTGATTCCTGTTTGGGCATGGTCTTGTAGAAAGTAAAATGTTGAGCTGGCTGTGGTTGCTATAACACTAGAGATGCACGATACAGATTTTTCCGATCCAATCTAATACAATACCAGGGCTCAGCAAATCAACCGATACCCAATACTGTTGAATGAATGAACCATTTAATCTGCCATGAGAGTGAAAGCATCAGGCTATACATAAACATTTAGCCTTGTTAAAAAAGGTAACAAATTAACCCAGATAAAAATGTATCTATTAACAAATAAAGTGAGTATTAGCAACAAAAAGAAATAAATTAAATGTAACATGGAACTGAAGTGACTAGATCGCTGTAACTGTATGGCTGTGTGTGATAATAATTTTGAAAAAGAAATGACTGGATAGGAATGATAGATCGGCCTCAGTCATCCGACATCTGATCCAGCTAATTAGTCAATATTGGAGCTGATATCTGATCTGGGTATCAAATCGTCATATCACAATAACACACTAGACCACAAGTCACGTGATCTCTGTCACAATGCTTCACTGTTGCTTTAACCTTCTGTCTTTTATTCAAGGTTTCTGTAGTCAATATAAATTATTAGTTCAGTGGTTAAAGGTGTCATAACCTAGTGTTTTTCATACACAATCCTTCTTAAATTATCTTCAAATTAATTTTTGATCATAGTTGGGTGGAGGGAAAATTTAACGAGCTCATTTTAACTCTCTTTTCATCCTCAGCTTTTGTTTGTCCCGAGAATACGCACGAGAATTAAACCCGTCTGTAAGCGCGTTCACGAGGCAAGCGTCAAAGCCAAAACGAATTTTTATCAGGACAGACCAAGTGAGGGAAAATGATGTCCCAATACAGAAAAACGTGATTAAAACATAACGGTATGGTTGATAGAGAGAATCCGCGGAGTATATGGGATAGGGATTATCACGCTTTCTGGAACTTTCCGGAATCTAGGCATTTCCTCTTCCGGGCCATTTTAACAATATGGAAGCCATTTACAAAGTGGAACAGAGCAGGGACATTGAACTGGCCCGGAAGTGGACCGGCTAAGTGTTTCAAGTTCCGGAAACCGGAACACGGAAGCGTGATAATCCCCTATACAGTCAGGAGCAAAACTTGAATGTTTGGTTTCTGTAACTGCTCCTGAAGTGTAAGAGTAAGAGAGAGCGAGAGAGAGAGAAAAAAAAACTCATTTTGAGAAAATGGCCTTTAAAGTTTTGGATTGTAAAATTCTCCACATTTTTTTTTTCTATAACACTATTTACAGACATCAGATCCAATTGAGATGAGATGACATCGTTCAGGAAAAAGAGATGCTTCCAACGATACCAGACATGATGGGGTTCAGACGATCACCACGGTGCTGCGCTCTGTTTAAAAACACCAACTTTAGCTGCATTTTGAGGAGATTTGGGAGCATCAGACAAAGTATCATGAAAGGAGGGGAGGGGCGAGGGGGAGGGGAAAACGAAAAAACAAGGGGGGAAAGGGGGGGGGGGGGGGGGGGGTTAAACTCCTAAAATGTTTATTTTTTTGACTTTTTTTTTACACTAGTCTAAAAGAAAACATGTTGAAGGAGGGAAAAAACGAAAATCTCAAAATTGACCAGATGATGTAAACTTGGGTTTTTACCTGTAGTGCCTCCCCTTAATTGGTTGTTCAGAATATTCTAATCACTTCTCATCTGCAGCATATAAAAGCCTAACTGGTCCAAACATTGGCAGATAGAAAGCAACTGAAAGCGACGAAGCCTTGCTGCCAACAAGGCAACACAAGGAAACTGTATATTTTCATTACTACAGAAGTGTAACTTTGCTGAACTATTGCAAAGAATTTGTGTTCATAAAAAGTCCCAATAGTCTGTGATCAGTTTGCAAGATCTTCTGACTCGTGTTAATAAGAAGAGTGTTAGCCATTAGAAACATGGAGCAAGTGCATCTAACATGACAGGGCATTTCATGCCTCATAGACTGAAAAGGGTTTTAACGTCTCCAGTCATGGACATGAAGATTCAGAACAACTTTCCTTTAGTTAAATTAGGCTCATGTAAAATCTGCAGAGGAATTCAAGCTTCCAAACTAAGTCAGAACAATACTTTATCATAATTTACAGCAGTTTTAAGCTGCCATGAGAAGTAGTAAATGATTAATTTTTCTTTTAACTCTACAGAGGGCTGACTAATTAAATCTACTTTATTAGTGGAAAAACCTTGCTTGTCTAAATTTATTCATGCAGCATAGACAGTTACTTTGATACACTAACTATTTGCTCATGCTGTGTGAAAGCAGGCCTGCTAGACCATGTTAAAGGCTGGAAAAAGACAGTGGGCCTGGGGATATTTGGAGAATATTTCCTACCAATCCTAAATAACAGGTTCTTTACTTAAATAAAAATAAGAATGTCAGATGTCACGCAGTACATGTAGAAGTATGCGCACATGAGTGACTGTACCAAATTCCCTTCCGACCAACAACTGAGAAATGTCCCATCTCTGTGGACTCTTTGAGGCATTCAGGGGGAACGTGAAATTTTTTAATATGTATGATTTTTTTAACAAATGAAAACACATCCTTTGATAGAATTTCCCTAATAAAGACTTCAGTAAATGTAAGCGTACATTCATAAACTGAATTTAAAGTTAGCTTCACTCTATTTCATTAAAGGGACATTGTGTAATCGGGAGCAGCTCCCTCGTACTTTTCATGCTGCATTCGCGTGAAACCGGGCAGACCGACGACAGCCGATGCATGTAAAGTTATCACCGGCCTCTATGTGAAGATGTGGTCCGTCAGTTACAGTGACATCAGTCCACATCTGATTTGTTGTCATGGCGATGTCGTATTGTTTTCCCTGACCCATGTTTTACCGTCTTTCGCTCGGCTTCATTGATTAAAATGACATCTGGTTTGTTACCGACGGCCGTCTGCCCGACTGCACGTGAACCCAGCATCAGTGAGACGCTAGTTTCTCCCCACTGCAGCGCGGTGACTTTTCAAAGGCATTACCTCGAACTGAGCTGAAAACTCCGGTGTGTCGGGTGAGTTTCTGTGTTTTCCTACTGTCACGCTTCTCCCGAATGCAAAAACATGGCGATACGACATGGCAGCCTCCACCGAGCCGCCCCGCTCGATGTGTAAATGAATGATACGAACGGCAAATTTAGAACTTAGAGGAGCACTTCAATTTGTTGATGGGAGTGATTACTGATTAATGAAAAAACACTTTTGAACCAAATAATCAGTTTTTGTGAATAAAACACAGGAGAACTTACACAATATCCCTTTAAAACCTGTCTTCTATACCGACATAATTTGACCCAACCTATTGCGAGACAAATCCCATCAAACATCAATCACTGTCACCTTGACAACACAAACAATGGAGCCAAGATCAATCGTAGTAAAAATCTGACAAACAAAGAAGCAAAAGGGCCAAAAAAGGGAAAATTACTATTGTTTTGCACAGTTCCAGTTTAATCAGCCAGACATAAATGACAAAATGCAGTATTTTTCTTTTAAATCTATTTTTCCCAACCAAAAATACTTTCCGGTTTAATGGCGAAAGTACGAGCTGAAAATACACCGCCTGGTCAAAAAAACAGGTTAATACACTAATATTTTGTTGGACTGCCTTTAGCTTTGATTACAGCAGCATTTGCTGTAGCATTGTTTGGATAAGCTTCTGTAATGTCACAAGATTTGTTTCCATCCAGTGTTGCATTAATTTTTCACCAAGATCTTGCATTGATGATGATAGTCTGACCGCTGCTACATCTCTTCATCTGCCTCTCTTCTTACACTGATGCACCCATCACTCTGAAACAGGGTAAATCTGGACTCATCAGACCACATGACCCTTTTTCAATTGCTCCCGAGTCCAATCTTTATGCTCCCTATCAAATGGAAGCTTTTTTTTTTCCCCAGTTAGTCTCACTGACTAGTGGTTTTCTTAAGGCTACACAGCTGTTCAGTCCCAATCCCTCGAGTTCCCTTCACATTGTGCGTGTGGATATGCTCTTACTTTCACGATTATACGTAGCCTGAGTTCTACTGCTGTTTTTTTTTTTATTTGATCTCACTAAACGTTTAAGTGATCGCTGATCACAATTCGTGCCGTCTTCTTCCGCTTATCCGGGATCGGGTCGCAGGGAAGCCCAGACTTCCCTCACCAAGGCCACAGCCACCAGCTCATCCGGGGGATCCCGAGGCGTTCCCAGGCCAGCCGGGAGACGTAGTCCCTCCAGCGTGTCCTGGGTCTCCCCCGGGGTCTTGTCCCGGTGGGACGTGCCTGGAACACCTCACCAGGGAGGCGTCCAGGAGGCATCCTGACCAGATGCCCGAGCCACCTCATCTGGCTCCTCTCTATACGGAGGAGCAGCGGCTCTACTTTGAGCCCCTCCCGGATGACCGAGCTCCTCACCCTATTTCTAAGGGAGAGTCCAGCCACCCTGCGGAGGAAACTCATTTCAGCCATTTGTACCCGCCATCTCGTTCTTTCGGTCATGACCCACAGCTCATGGCCATAGGTGAGGATAGGAACGTAGATGGACCGGTAAATCGAAAGCTTCGCCTTCTGTCTCAGCTCCGTCTTCACCACGATGGACCGATACAGAGTCCTCATCACTGCAGACGCCGCACCGATCCGTCTGTCCATCTCCCGCTCCATTTTTCCCTCACTCGTGAACAAGACCCCGAGATACTTAAACTCATCCACTTGGGGCTAGACCTCACTCCCCACCCGGAGAGGACACTTCACCCTTTTCCGGGCGAGGACCATGGTCTCGGATTTGGAGGTGCTGATTCTCATCCAGGCCGTTTCACACTCGGCTGCAAATCGCTCCAGCGAGAGCTGGAGATCACGGCCCGATGACGCCAACAGAACCACATCATCTGCGAACAGCAGAGACTCGATCCTGAGGCCACCAAACCGGATCCCCTAACACCTCGGCTCCACCTAGAAATCCTGTCCATGAACAGGATCGGCTACAAAGGGCAGCCTTGGCGGAGTCCAACTCTCACCTGGAATGGATTCAACCTACAGCCGGAAATGCGTACCAAGCTCTGGCACCGGTCGTACAGGGACCGGACAGCTCGAACAAGGGGGTCCGGCACCCCATACTCCCGGAGCACCCCCCACAGGAATCTCCGGGGGACACGATCGAACACCTTCTCCAAGTCCACAAAGCACATGTAGACTGGTTGGGCGAACTCCCATGCCCCCTTTAGGATCCTGAAGAGGGTGTAGAGCTGGTCCACTGTTCCACAACCAGGACGAATACCACACTGCTCCTCCTCAATCCGAGGTTTGATTATCGATGGACCCTTCTCTCAAGGACCCCTGAATAGACTTTACCAGGGAGGCTGAGAAGTGTGATCCCACTGAAGTTGGAACACACCCTCCGATCCCCCTTTTTGAAGAGGGGGACCACCACCCCAGTCTGCCAGTCCAGAGGTGCTGCCCCCGATGTCCACGCAATGCTGCAGAGGCACGTCAGCCAAGACAGCCCCACAGCATCCAGAGCCTTAAGAAACTCCGGGCGGATCTCATCCACCCCAGGGGCCCGGCCACCGAGGAGCTTTTTGACTACCTCGGTGACCTCAGCCCCAGTGACAGAAGAGTCCACCCCTGAGTCCCCAAACTCTGCTTCCCAATCGTTCAGGATTTTTTTCCAGCCACATTTTTTTCTCAAAGACGATGGGTCCCCACCATCCTTCCGGTTTTTCATAATGTGTTGGACAGTTCTGAACCCAATTTTAGTAGTTTCTGCTTCTCCTTAGATGTTTTCTCTGCTTGATGCATGCCAATGATTTGACCCTTCTCAGACAAGCTAGCATCTTTTCCACAACCACAGGATGTGTCTTTCCACATGGTTGTTTGGGAAATAAGCAACTCATTGAACCAGCTGGGGTTAAATAACTTGTTGCCAGCTGAAAGATAATCGCCAATGCAGTAATTAGGATCCTCCAAAATCCTCCAAATCCTCCAATAGGAGGCTCCTACCTAAATCCAGGTGGTGCCTATTTTTTTGGCCAGGCAGTGCATGTTTCAATACTCTATAAAAAAAAAAGGTTAAAATCCACAGCTCAATCAGACTTGCAGCCAGTCTTTGTAATACAAGCCAAAGATTTCCCGGAATCAGTAAAAAACATTCACCCGCTGAGGGTATTGATGAAAAATGATCACCAAATCACTCCAATAAAAGAAGATGAACCTTGTGCATCAATCATAATAGCTCACAGCTGACTGGATGTACTTGGGGTGCGACTGTAAAGGGGCAGCAGGAAAAGGAGTCTGTGATTACAACAGAAAAAGCTCTGTAACTGTCTGTCCACAGGAAGACCACTGCACTCACAGAGTACCTTTGATGTGTTTTTTTTTTCTTTTTTTTTTTAAGTTATTTTCCTAGTGATACAATAACAAAGCTATCACCACAAAACAGAACAGAAAACTGGTTTCTATTTTAGTATTCCACAAATTCAAGGAGTCACTCAAAACATGATGGATGCACATCGGGTTTGAAAAGCATCTCTGATTATGCCAACTTCCTCTCTTTTTTTGGACAATAGCAGGTTACATATACCCTTTTATTTTGTCTCTTTGACACTGACCGCTTTCAAGACAGACAAATGGCACAGACACTGAAATCTTTCTACATTAATGGGGATGACTTTCGAATTATTTCCATCTCAATACAACAGCCCAGTCTGACAGCCTCACTACGCGCTATACAATTACTGTCAAGGATGTCGTCAGAGCAGCAAAAAGTTCTGGGATAAAACTGTTCTTACCTTCATGTACTCTGTGGAAAGCAACAACCAAAATGGAGGGAACTGTCAGGGAAACACGAGCCCTCACAAAGCAAACATGTGCTGGGGGATGTCATATTCAAGTTCACTGACTCAAATGCAGCCATGCATGAAAGAAATGGATGTAAGAACAGGTATGTGTTGTGTACAGCCACAAGATATGTTGTATGTAAAGACAAGACTGTATCATCTTAGTTTTTCATACATTTTAGGGTTTCAATCTAAAAGAGCTCTAAGAGTTTGATCAGATTAAAGATGCTGAGCTTGATGGTGCCTAAACAAGCATTATGCTTAATTTTCCAGAGCACCCCTGAATATTATTTTAAAAACTCTTTTAAAAGCTCCACTCGGATGAATATTGACCCTCATTTTTGTTATTTCAGAAATAAGCATCATGGTTTCCAAGAATTACACACATATCCTGGGTAATTAGAGGGGCAACATTTTCTCAGATGATTAAATCCAGGTTCTACTTATAAACTTTTTGTCCAAAGATCAGAAGAGACCATATCATCATCTCACAGAAAAAGAGAAAGATAACAAATGGTAAGCGGTGACTGACCTGTAAATTAAAAAGAACAACGCTCACATCATTTGTAATCTTCTTGGGTATCATTCATGTCTCTGGACCAGATCCACGGCAACAATTATGTTCACCTGCAACAGCAGCAGATTTTCTATGGAGCCACTAACCACCACCATTCTGGTGGTGGTTTAATGCTGCGAGCATTAAACCTGTAAACAAAGCTTGACAGAAAACATCCAAACTGGTCAGCAGCTAGGAAGAAAGGACTCATGGTGCGTGAAGATGGGTTAAAAATAGGATGTTCAATATTGTTGGCATTGAAATGTAATATAAGACCTTATTTCTAGGAGTTATACGTGCATTTACTCCCCTGTAAAATTTCTGTATCACTTTGACTCCTTTGGAAGATATTACTGTCTGTTGAGTTGTGGGTTTTTTTTGTTGTCTGGGTAGCGAGCTGCTCCTCTCAGCTGTACCACGGAAGGGCCCCGAAAAGTGTGTACAATACCTTGATAACTACGTAAAGCTAAATCTGGACTCACAGGACAATAGTACTCATTCGTTCGTTCATTCTACTTAAAGCATTGGCGAAAATCAAGGAGTTTTGCCACAGATAATCCCTAAAATAGAGGGTGCCCCGTCTCCACCATTATTACTGGATGTACACCGAAGGGCAACTCAATGTAATATCTTCCGAAGGACTTAAAGTGATGCAGAAAGAACTCCTAGAAATAAGTCCAGGTTGAAAAAAAGAAAGTTTTCCTTTGAGACAATTTTGGGAATTTTGCTCTTGAAACACAATATAGTTGTATTCCTCAAAATATGAGAGATACAACCTCACAGTTGTCGGCATAGATAGGTATTGGCTGATATTGAAAATTTAGAGTTGGACAATATTATTATATTGGACAAAATCGCTATGTTGGATATCGGTAAAAGAAAAAAGAAAAGGAAAAAAAAAAGCCAATATTGAACATTCCTAGTCAAAAAACAAAGCTAAATATTAGCAAATAACAACAATGATGTGACTCAACTATGGCTGGTCTGAAATTAATCTTATGACGATCTTTTAGTCAATTCATTGATTGACTAACATTTTCTCACTCAGCACAATCAAACATGACAACAGGCAATGACACACTCATTTATTTCCACAAAATATTGTTTGATCTACCAGCATGGAGGTGAACTGAAAGCACCTGGAGGGAGAATGACTGGATCCGCACAAAAGCAGGGGTATACTGACTGAGAGTGAAGTGGCATTTTCATTTCAAACTATTGTGCTAATTGTTTATTTAGTAATTTTATCAAATAAATACCCCTTTTTGACTAGTTCCTCTGTGCACAGCTGTTTAGGAGTATGGCTTCACCAAGTAAAAGTTGGAACAGACTTCTATACAGTCTCTCTGGAGAGTACAGCAGCTTAGTTGACAAGGATGTGACAGAATATATGAAAACATTATGATCCCTTTGTAAATATGTACCGTGTAAATTAGCATAATTAAATACTACATTTGGTCAAGATTGAGATCAGTCAGTTTAGAAGATATTATCCTGATATTATTTTTGCCATATCGTCCAGCCCTAAACCAAGTATGGAGTGAACAGAGGCAAAGTAAAATTACTTCATGCCTGTCATTTTGGTGTGACAGCAACAGCATACCTGAGGCTGCCTACAGGGCCAAGTCTGCTCAACTGGAGTTTCTCCAGGGTTTCCTCCAACCAACTGTTCACCCAGCTGTGATGGAGCAATGCCAAAAGCCCCCTTTAGCATCCTGCCAGCCATGAAGAAGAGAAAAGAAGTTCAGTCTGACTCTATTTGTTTCTCAGACTCAAAAAGAGACATGATTGAAAGGTACAGGAAACAAAAATGGGCAGCCTGAGAACATGGCTTATCAGAACCTCAGAGATGCTCCTGTACTTTGACTGGCAAACGATCTCCATTGCTTTTGGTGCTGACTTATAATATCTATGATGAAATACTTTAATTTAGTTTGTTAGTTCGTTTCTTTGGTTTTCTTTTCAGTTTCATTGGATAACTTGCCACTGTTGGTTTCTGTGTCACTCAAACCACAGGCTTTAAGCCAGTGGCTCTGTGTAAAAATCACACATAACAAACAACCCCTTTCATGTTTGCTTCTGTTCTCCCATCTGAATGCATATCACAGCTGGGATTGTGCCTCCTCTGTGAAACGCTGACATTTGACTGGACTAGCTCATTACAAGAACGTACATGAATATTAAAACGCTGTCACGGCTCTCTGCTGGTGACAGGCAGCCTCATTGGAACTCCTCACTTCGTCACAAATAGGACAGCAAAAGCTAGCATGACAACGATCAATAATTTCTCCCTGTGCTTGTTAATTCTCACCAAGAGCTTACTTTTATGGCATCGACTACAATAAGCCCCTGTGATACAAATTAATCACAGCAGGAGTCCCTTCTCTTGTGTAGGAAAACATAGGGAGGCTCATGCTCTAAGAGATGAGCTAGTCTGACATGCATTCTTTCTAGAAGCAGCAACCAATAAAGGGGGTCGGTCACTCAATACTAAGTTGTTGAATAACCATTCATTAAGTGCTACCAAGGCACACTTCACATTTTCGCCAGTGTTACTTGTATCCATAAGATGGATTGAAAATGCTCATCACCTAGTATGAAGAAAGTGCAGAAATATGAGTTACACCAGCCTTCTCTGTTGGCCAAAACACTACCAGAAGCACTTACCTACATTGACAGTACAACCTAAATTCTAATTTTATTTTCTGCAACTGTATTAATTTATTTCCATTCTCCTTATTTCTTCGTGTTTCTCTTGGCTGCGCTGCTTCCATTACAATGTATGTGGTTGCTATATTTTTTGGTCCAATCAGATTTCAGCCTCAGTGTGTTGCCATGTCAATCTAATCTGCCCAGGACCTTCAGAATCAGTAGTGCTGGCCAATGTAACCTCAACAATATTAGAAATGGACTGTTTCTTTAACCAGTCAGATTTCAAATTTGCCTCACAGGTCCAGCTAGCGGGGCCACAGTAACGTCAGCATTTTCTGTCTTCTGATTGGTTAATTAGAGTAAAACCTTTACAGCCAAGTTCAGCTAACTTGTATTTCGGTGATCAGCACTTATTGATACACTTGGGTTGAAAGTTTTGGCCACAATGGCAGCTGAAGGAGGAGGAGAAAAGGACTCGGTCTCAGATATACTAAAAGCAATTACAAGATAGACTTTTACAGAAAAACTTGACATTGTGACGATAGGTCGGACAACTGCAAAGCCGCCATAGAAAAGGATTTACTATTGAACTAAAAGGCAGAAATCATCTCTATGAAAGTCAATGAAGTCTTCCTGCACAAAGAAAGAAGGATGGATTTTATTTAAAAATTACCAGCATCTCTGGTGAGCTTGATATATTTCATTTAAAGGGACTTGAGGCCAGATTAAGAAACGAAACTCGTGACCGTCGCTGAACACAAAAATAAGGGAGTCGAGCTGCTTGGTAGAGGTTTCCGCTCTCAGAGTGCTTTTCTAGTTCATCACTGTTTTCACCCTCATACACAAACTCTCTCTCTCTCTGTTAGACTGCATCACAGCTTGTTTCATTTCATATTTGTATTGCATTCATGGTTTCTTTCATTGTGACATGAAAGTGGTGATATTAAGAAGTAGATTAAGTCGGGGAAGTGCCCACTGAAGGCCCAGGTACCAGATGCACTGAGTTACATGTTCAATCAAAAGCATGAAGCGTGATGATGAGCAAAGCAAGTTGATTTGACAGTAGGGAAGAAATAGAGGAGAACTATTTGAAGTCTAAACAGCCAAATCTCCTCCCTCACAATGAACAGAGTTCATCTACATGCAGCTGCTTTTAGGGAGCCTTTCAATCCTCAATGGTTAAATTTAGTTGGCTTGAACACACAGTTTGCAAATTAAATTTTCAAACTTGAGAAACACATTCTTAGATGCCAAAAGAAGCAAAGTAAAGAAAAAAAATGTTATGAAAGCACCAACCTCTTTCCAAAAACAATATATTTGGATTAAACTTTTTTTTAGAATGTTTTTACAGTCCATGGCTAAATATTCTTCAGCATTGTCGTTAAGACAGTTTTTCCTGTTGTTCACTAAAACAAACAACTTCAACAAATGCTAATAGCCCAAAATTACAGAATCTCACCATTTTGATTTTTTTTTAATCATTTGTTGATACACAAATTACTGTTGCTCATCTTTTCTGAGGCTCAGTTGCTGTTTTCTTTATAGCTTAATCATCTCTAATGATGAATGGCAAACAAATACCATGTGGCCAGTTTAAAAAAAAAGAGAGGAAGACAGAAAAAAAAACAATGAAGACACCTGTGTTCAGTAACAAAACCTGATGCAGTTTTATTTGGCTAACATCCTCCCCATACACCTGAACGTACAACAAACTTTGATATTATAATTAGTTTTCTTCTGTTTTGATCAATTAACTGGAGGATGTGTTTTCTCAAAGTAAATTACAGTATGCATATAAAGGAAAACAGAACATGCATTCCTGAACACCCCCCCTGCATAAAACAGCTGATGACGGCTGCATCATATGCAGCCAATCTTTCTTCCACACAGACGTTACCATGTTTGTGTTTCCTGTCATCATTCCAGTAGATCAGCTGTAAATTTCTTATTTTCAAACAGGTAAGGAGGTTGTTCAGAGACCGTCATTCATCATCTCGGTAATGGGAGGAAATTTCCGGAGCTCATATTTAAACCTTGAATTGAAAGAATTCATTTGCAGGAAACTCCTGCTGGGAGGGAAATGGCCACCCATGCAACGTGACTGAAAGAAAAACAAACAAAAAAGGCCAACTGAGTCTTCCGTTCAGCTTGTCCATCTGCTCCCCTCGTACTAATTGCTTTGGGGTTGGACTGGGCCCTAATGGCTGCTGGGTAGCTGGACTCAAGCAGGCTAGTCCTGTTATTGTAGAGTTTAGGAGCAAATAAGCAGAACCTTGTGGGTGACATATTCTGCACATTTCTATCAGGTCCTGGGGGTGACAGGTCTGTTTTATGGCTGTTTTTGGGGGGCAGTTGTGGGCCAATATCACTAGGTGGGCGATATGTCTATGCACAGCCCTGCTGGGTAACGCTAGAGACACACTGCATGCGGAAGCGCAGCGCACCAACTTTCTCGTCGACACCGCTCCTCTTTCTGTCCACATCGGACGTGCACAGTCGGCAGCAGTCCTGCTTCTCTGCTGTACTTATACAGCTGATAATTCCACAGCGGCTACATCTCCTGTTCTGCTATCATCCTATTTACAAGCAGAAAGCCGACATGTCTGTGTGCGAATCTTTCCACCTGCATTTTCAATACAGGTGAAGACATGATTGACATAGAATTAGATCTATTTAAAAGAGATCATGTTTTAAAGTTTATTTGGGTGTTACTTTGAAAATGGGTTTATTTTGATAGATTTGTCTTGTGTTCCTGCATATTTTCCTGCCTGGCTCGACAAATTCAGCCACGGTTTTGCCATAAAATAGAACAGAAGCCGAAACGATCGCTCCACGGCGCATGCTGATTTTGGCACTGCGCGCCTCGCCGCACCACGCAGCGCCTGATGTGTTCAACACCGTCTGTTAACAAGGGCGGCGAAATGAAACTGCACGCTTCCGCATGCAGTGTGTCCCTACAGTAATGGTGAGAAGCTTAATCACTTGCTGAAAAGCATAAATGTAGTGAATTATTTCAATTACAACTGTTTTGTAGAAGGCGCTGGTGTTCAGTGTCGCTCCTGCCTGAAGAAAATAGAAACTCATTGATGCTTTTCAGTCGTCGCAGTTCAGTTAGAAGTCATTTTAATGCAGCCATGCTGATAATAGTTTGGGCTGAGCTTCATGTGACTTGCCATCAAGAAACTGAATAGATGTTATGTGGATAGATATTATCGTCACATATGAACAAGGATATCATAATTCTGTCCTGTCTGAAGTCAAAGCATTTATAACTCGGAATTTTTGCAAAAGTCAAGCATTATCTTTCCTTTGCCAATTTTTTGGGTGCATTGACACCAAGATAGTTCGGGGACTCTGTCTGAATGGGTGGGGATTTCTGAAAAATGTCAGGTCCTAGCTGAAAGTACAGTTCAAGGGGACAGAATGTTTTGTGTTGTGGCCCCCAAACTGTGGAACAGCCTCCCTCCCCACATTACAGCCAGAGTTGGTAATCCTGCTCAGAAACACTTTTTGTTGTACTGGGTGAAATGGTCCTTCCATCCTGACAGTATCAATACATCATGTATTCATAAAAAGTGAGGAAAAAAATCAGACCTCTGTGAGAGGAAGGAAAAAGTTCTGTAAAAACTCTGACCAACCGCTGCCATTCACACTGAAAGCCAGGAATTGGTCATTTGCAACTTACAGAAAGAACAAATCGATGCCTTATGTCTTGTCTCTGTCCCTCTTCTCTCTCCATCCCCAACGTGACCCCCCCGTGTGCCACTCACTGTAAACAAATGTAGCTAACGGGCTGCTAACTGCTGCTGCGCCAAAAAAACAAAACAAAACAACAGATAAGGATTAAGTCTCGGAGGCGTTGATGTTTGCAGTGCGGACTTTTTACACTGCAAAAGGAGTTGGAGGTGAGTGGATTAAAGCTTTTAAAAACATAGTTTGTCAGCTGTTTCCGATGAAGCTAACGAGCTATCTACTTGGCTGTTATCGTTAACCTGTCCGTAAAACATCGGCACACATGTACCTGCACTCTGAAGGCGGGGTTTCAGGTGGTGTTTTTTTAAACTGGCACTTGCTCAACCCGTTTTTCCAACATTGCCAACCCTATCTTTAAGTCCTCTGTCTTGGTTGACATTTTTTAGTGTCATCATGTTCCTTTAATTCTGCACATTAAAAAAACAATTATGTAAAAACACACAACTGCAATGGTTTTAGATTCATTATCTATTATCTCTGGACTGAAAAAAAAAAAACTGTTTACTGACACCACAAGCAAGTTTCCAGCAACTGTTCATGTGCTCCAGGAGTTATACTTCATACAGTACAAAACCACAGATTACACATCTGCAAAATGGACCAAATAGTTCAAAGGAGGAAAGAAAAAGGAAAAATCTTTAGAAATTTAGTCTGAACAAGAACTTCAAAGTAATAAACATTTTGTCTACACCTATCTTGAATGTTTGCTGTACATGTAATCATATTTGTTCATGCTCAGGTCTTAATTGAGCTCGTTTGGGAGACAAAAATTCCAATTTGGGGAGTAATTTCTGCACCTTTTTTGTCCTTCTTTCACCAAACACATTACCTTTCCTTCTGAGAACACTTCTTTTACTGCTACTGATATACAGTATAGAAATTAAATATGCTAGCCTTAAGAGAAAGGCAGGTTACATAGACATAACTTTGTTGGTGCTCTGCCGGTGCAACACTGCCTTGAAGGGATTTCAACATTCCATAGCTACGTTTGCTGCTATCTAGCAGACGAAACAGATCCCAGTTCACTACAGCCCTGACACCGAGAACTTAACCTGTTTTCTGCTGTTGTATACAAGATTTAAAGCCTAAAAATTTCAGATGAAACAGAAGTTCTGCATGTGAATGTGTGCACTAGTGACACTAAAGAACAATAGATTTACTAATTAGTGCAACTGGTTAGAAGCTGGTGCACACACTACTTAGTTTGCAATAGTATTTTAAAAGATAAGAAAAAAGGAGCAAGTGAATATTTAAGCATTCAGAGAGTTCTAAAGTTAGTGTGAATAAGATTTGCACATAAACATGCCGAAATTTCTGCATGCCAAAATCAGATTTACTGAAAAACCCATCCATCCACTCCTTTATCCATTTCCTATACCCACTTAATGCATTCAGTGTTGCGTTGGGGCTGGAGCCTATACCTGCTATCAGCTGTGAAGGGGTATACCTTGTGTCACAGTCCACCTATAAAATCCCATCTCCTTTATGAAATTTTGATCTTTTTGTTCATTTTGTGACATTATCAACATTGATGTTAGGCATGTAAGTCACTATGTTGGTAAGCTTAATATAATCTTGATTAAAGACTTAATACTGTATAATCTTGATTTTATGTATTTTATTTTATATTATTTTAATTTGTTTCACTGTTCTAATAAGAGCTGGTGGAGCTAGTATACAGAGCAACACTTGTTTTTTTTTTTGTTTGTTTGTTTTTGTTGTCGTATTTATTTTTTATTGCTGATTGTTTTGTAGGTGAAGCACTTTGGAGACATGTTCTGACTTAAATGTGCTTTATAGATAAAGTGGATTGGATTGAGGACAGATATGTTTAACATTTTGTTGGTGTAGACATGGGCCGGCATATGATTATAAAAACTGTTGCCAGAATATGTGTATAAAAAGATGATGCATAAGATAATTATGCAAGGTTCCTGTGCAGAAAACACAGCCTCAGTGATTGTGGGAAGCGTTCATTCAGAATTCAAACATCCCCGTTAGACCACAGCAAAGCACACTGCAAAGTTAACTTCATGTTGTCTGTAGCACTGACAAAGTTTGAGGTTTATGTCATTGGTCCTTGTGAACTTTTGTCCAAGAATTAGTGGTTTTCATAGTTTGCCTTGAAGTTAAACCCTTTCCTTCCTTCCTGAGGGAATAAAATGATTATTGTAGGTGTTGACCTAATATACGATAACCCTCCTTACATTTAAGGAACTTCAGGGGAAGATTAACCTACCTGACCCCCAATTTTTAAGACATCTGCAGAAAAGGGGTTTTGTTCTGTGTGTAAGCCCTGAAGGATGTTTTTGTTGTTGTTGTTGTTTTTTTTCATTCCTGGCTGAAAGAAAACAATCCCACCAAAATGACAACAGAGTGTGTTGGTGGAGGATTTGGTCCAAGTAAAATAAGGAATCCCACAACACTGTCAATAATTCTAAGCCTAAATTGTATTCATGTAATTGTTTTGTTTAATTTTTTTTTTATTTTTTTACTTTTTTGCATGTAAACCAGTCCTCTTCTTCAGTGCCTTACAATGTTTTATTTGTCATTTGATGGACATATTTGTCAGAGTAGTAACTTGAACCACACTTTTTATGCTGTACTTCCTCTTCATGGATAAACTTCCTCTAATTGCCTCTTGTTCATCCATTCTGTCTCTCAGACAGTTGGTAGCACCATGCCTGTTTTTGGCATCGCTATCAGGAGCAAAATGAGCCTCATTGTTTTTCTCATCAACACTCCATCATGCAGAAGGACCAGCAGGATGAAGGGACCAAAATGTTGGCAAACCCAAAGAGCTGGAAGGAAAGAACTGATAAGGTTAAATGACTACGTATACGTGCTCAACCATTATTTACTCCCTAACCTCATTTTGTTTTCATATTTTCAGGCTGTCCATCCATCTTCGCTTTTCTCAGGAGTTTCTTTTTACATTTGGCACAAAATCAACTTGGACTCAAAAGCAAATTAACAAAATCCTTTTTGGCCACAACGTCGTCATTTGCATGTTAATTATAGCAACGTTTTACACTTATATCAAATGTGATAATGAAAAGAAATGAAATGACATGAATGAAAAATACTTTATTTATCCCAGAAGGGAAATTCTGTAAATAATACAATACAATAAATAAATAATAATTAGATTATGTTAAAGGCATATGCCACCCTTGGGTGAAATAGAGCCTCCCCCTGCAGTCCCCTGAGTTGGACAAGTGGGCAGAAGCATTTTCCAGCAGACCCAGTCATTCTCTGAATCTGGTAGCACTGACTTTAGCTTAGCTTAGCATAGTTGCTGATTAACTCAAGATTTTTTCCAATTAGTTTCGTGACCCGCATATTCTGATCAAGTATAAATGACAAGTCGATTTCACAGAACTATAGGCCGTGGAAGTGCAGGCGAATCACAGGCAAAGCACCGCGGATAGTAGCAACCCTGTTTATGGATGTTGGGGATGCTACATGCTGCCTTTGCTACTAACTTAAG
Organism: Atherinomorus stipes; assembly: GCA_023101725.1. NCBI lineage: Eukaryota > Metazoa > Chordata > Actinopteri > Atheriniformes > Atherinidae > Atherinomorus > Atherinomorus stipes. The sequence goes on from JALJCO010010417.1 coordinate 104,574, forward strand.
AATTTACCTCTGTCATTCCAACTAAAAAGAAATTATATCTTGTAAAACTCAGTATGAAAGCGTCGTGGATGGTGCATGTTGATCTTTTAGGGAAAACTAGCAATGCCAAAAAAAAAAAAAACTTCCCAAAACAAAACCTACAACTTCCAACAAATTGATGTACCACTGAATATTTGTTGTTAAGTGGTAGAGTTCTTCAAAAGGAAGCAACTACCTGTTTTTTTGTTTTTTTTTTTATGATAAATGACAAAACCAAACTATAACAGGAAGTATTTCTACTCGAGAGAGTAAAAATGCTGTTTAGGATCAGTCATCAATATTGAAGCGGCTGTGGATTTAATTCTGTTTGCAAAACTGACTCTAAACAAACTCTCCTACAAACCTAAAGCTGGTGTTCTCCTCCATTATTCAGAGAGAAATCTGATTAATCCCACGCTGAAAACAGGGAACTGCTCAGATTCACTCACATCAGTTTGTCATGAGGACAACTAGCTGGCAGACATTACAGTCCTCTATTACAGATCAATTATACCGTAATCATTCATGTTATGATCACAAAATGGCTTTAAGCTGCATGGAGAAAGAATGAAATAAGTAAATAAACTCACTTGAATGAATTTGCTGCTTTTCCTGGAGCGTGTTGGCAGTTTCACCAGCTCTGTTAACGGATAATACAATTTTGATTCAAGAATCCATTCTCTAATTCATTCTTACTGTGGAGGATGGAATAATCCATATCTGTGAGAATGAATTATGTCCCCTAAAAGACCAAAGAAAAAAAAACCTGTAAAAAAAAAACAATGCAAGAATACCGTTAAATATCTTATTTGCATTTTCTATATCCAAACTTTACTTACAATTAGTTCAAAATAAAATTTCCTTTACACCCCAATTGTGTTACAATTTCCTGTTTACTCTTATCTTTACTCCCCTCCATTTTTTCAATACTGTCTACGAGGCCCTTTGATGGACTTCTCCATCTCGCCTGGTCACAGCAGGAACTAGCTGCAGCCCCTTTGGAATGTGCACTGGAATCAGACGTCTACCATTTATTCTCTATGTGGATATTTTGAATCAGGATCATGTTAAAGTGGCCTTGAAAAAAAGTTCCACAGCCTCACAGCAAGAAGGCCACTGGTTTGATCCTCGGCATGACTGTAGATTTACAGTATTGCCAAAGCTATTACAATTTTGTACAATGTATAGTGAGAAGACTCACAATAAAAAAGTCACATTGCAATTTGTATTAATAATTATGATTTTTTTAGTAATTTGGAAAAATTACTAAAAAATGTTTTAGTAATTTTAGAATAAAAATGGTAGTAATAAATAAATACATTTTAATTAGTCATTTTAGTAATAATAATTTATTATTAATTATTTATAATAATCAATAATTATAATCAATAATAATTATAATTAATGATCAATACTTATTTGTGAAAATCAATGTATTATTACTTTGTTCAATTTGAACTTATTTTACTGACACCTGTTTTTTTCCCCCGTTATTTAATGAGAAGTTATGAGACATGCATGTAAGGTTAACAGCTCTCCCGTAAGAATGAGACTGTCTCAATGGGAAAACCTGTGCAAATAAAGGGAAAATTTATCTCTGGCAGGTCACTTATTTCAGCTGTGGTACATGTTGGAAAAGCTCCATGATTTCACCAAAAGTGAAATACATATGGCATTAAAAACAAATAGATATTCTTTGGCCAAGATAAAGCCCATTAAAATTTCTTTTTTTTCTTTATTGTACACTAATTTGTGCCTGTACCATGAAAACGAGGCGAATTAGAGGTTTATGTGACAGATGCTAAGAATTAACAGTTTTAAATACTTTTAGCACTTTGCACGGTTTTAAACACTCCCATCTAATATTTCCAAGAGTGGTCTGCATTTTTATATTGCAGTGCATATTAAACTGTATGAAATCCTAAATCTGAAATATTAATTCTGTAACTTTTACAACAGCAAAATCCATTTATTTAGCTATTTTTTATTTCCCTTTTGGGATAAATAAAGTATTTTTCATTGCATTTATTTTCATTTTCTTTCTGCAGAATCTTAATATTTATGCAGTCTTCTCTTTTTCTATATATTATGAATTAAATAGCTCATGAAGACAAAAGTCATCTATAATGTAATACATCATATTTGTATATTAAACATTATTTCTTTGTAATTCTTGGATCAGCATTCTCAATATTTATTTAAATACCGTTACTATATATAACTTTGTTTTGTTTGTTTTAATAGGTCTACCTTTCTTATCTTTCATCTCTGGCTTTGGAGCTGCATGTTTTTGATTTACCGTTTCTGTTTATTGCCACATTTTTTGTTATCTTATACTCTCATGCTGTTATTTTCTTTCTTTCCGTCCACCCCACCCGGTCGAGGCAGATGGTTGCTCTCCCAGAGTCACGTTCTGCCAGAGGTTAATTCCTGTAAAAAAGGAAGGTTTTTCCTGCCTTGACTGTCACGAGACTTTGCCCGAGGGGAATTGTCAGGCTCGTTTTTATGGAAAGCGCCCGTGGAGGACTTTTGTAAATCAACTTCATATGAATACATATAATTGGGTCCAACTGCTCAGCAGCACAGTTTGGTGCTGCTCCTCTGATGCCAGAGGCGAAATAATGATTTAAGTGTAGGAGAAGTTGTAAAAGGCGAGCTTGACGCATGGAGAAAAGTCATTGTTGGCATTTTTGGTTTCTTACTGGAGGCTTAAAAAGAAGAAGAGAGACGTAGATTCAGAAGTGTGTGATTTAATTGTATTCAAAGCATCAACTTCACATTAACTGACAGCGAAAATCAATTTTTGGAATTTCTTCTTGATGTTTTTTGTTCAGGATGTTTCACAGCAATTTGAAAGCTTAGAAGAGTTTGAGATTGTAATCTCTTTCATCATTTTTCCAGGAAACCTTTGACTTGTCTTCAGAAACAAAAGTTCTTTTTGAGTTGTTTTACCACCATAATCAAAGATTCAATATTCAACATTTCAAATCTAAATTACAGCCGCGAAAACAACTCATTATGTGAAGATAAAGCAGTGCAGGAGCCACGTTTACATGCAGCCAAATATACCGATTGCATTCAGCTAAAAAGCTCTATTGATTAACGCAAGCATCTGGGAATTTTCGCCAAATTCGTCAGTCGGTTAGGTAGGGGTGAAAACATTGCTTCATTGCTTAGGGGAACCATTTGATTACCTGCTTTATTACTCGTCAATCTTTGGGCCAATTCCAGTTCTTATCTTAACCCTCAATAGCCCTCAAAACCAAGTGTTAAGGGGTATTTTATGACTTGGAAATGGGACACCCCTTAAATGCAGATACGTCTTCAAACTGTGGGGGGCAGCATTACGCCAAAGCGGCGTTCAGTCAGTCAATTCAGAAGAAGAAGAATTTATTTACATTTATTTGCACTATTAACCCTGCGTAACCATGGACATATTCAGCTGTTACCGCATACCGCGGCTTATTGAAAGGTAAACACCAGCTATAACGTAAATTACTTGGGTAACTTTGGTTCTGTGAATTCCTGGATGACTGCCAGTCAGCTGGCCTGCACGTCACCTGATTGACAATTGTCATTAGGACTTGACCCGCGAAGAGCGCGAGGTGCTTTGTTTACAGAAGGAATGAAACAGAACTATCGTTCCATAACTCTGAGACTACAGGAGATGACATCAGCCCGGTCGTCTTATACTGTTATCGGCACAAGCACGTTATACAGACTGTTATCTTGATAAAACAATGACATCAGCACCGAGAAAAATTAACATTTTGTAACGTTAACTAACTTAAACGATAGCAACATGGCTTGACCGCACCGGCCGCTATTGACAAAAGATCGTAAAATAAAAATAAATATTATGCAACAATGAGGTAACTAATTCATAACATGGGCCTAAACTAAGATAATACAATGGTTTTCGTAATATTTATATCTCCATTAACAAAGAAAATACTTAAGATTTGTAGCTCACCTTCTTTGCTGCTTGCATTCTGGGTAGCCCTTACTCACAAGGGTGGTGTCGGAGAATCTCAATATTGAGGGCAATTCAGCCCTTAAACTTGCCCCTCAACTTAACTTTCTGAGAATTGGTGAGCACTTGCACTTTGCGGGAGTGCGCATTTTGAGTTTGAAGCTTAAGACAGGAATTGGAATTTACCCCTTGTTTATTCTACTTTGGAAATACCGAGAAGTCCCGCTGTGTATGGCTGCCATAAACATAACTACCACACGGACAAGAGAAGATGTTTTTTCCAGTTCCCAAAACAACAGAAACAGCTGGGAACGACATGCTAAGTGGCTAGCGGCTATCACGCCCATAAATGCTGACAGTTCACACTGAAACCGTGGAAACATGTAACAATATGTTCAGATCACTTTGTGACTGATAAAAACATATACCATGGTCTCACTATTTAAACCCTGTAGTTGTTTTCGTACAGATGACAGAAAACACCATTAAATCAGTGGATGTACAGAATGACAGCGCCGCCTGCTGTTCCCGTCACCTCGACTGTTAAAGATCACGTTCATCCAGATTACTGCCATCAATGTTCCCACGTAACTATAAAAGCCAGAAAAACTGGCAGAAAAGCATGTGCAGCGTTATAAACACTGCACAAAGTCATCACCAGTAAAATACCGATGAGCTTCTAGCGACCGGTAGGTTATGGCTTGATCAATGACAGTAAACTCCTGAGAAGTACAGAAAAGAAATACCACCATTTCTTAAAAATTTGGGGGAAAATTAATATTCAATAACGAATAAATGGTTTGAACACAGACCTTACCTGATGAAACTAAATACATCACAAGATCGGAAAACTGATCATCAAGGCTGTTATGTAGGTTCGGTACCAGCGGGCAGACGATGGGCATCACTTAGTCCAACAGACATTAGTTTGCTTCGTATCTTTTTCTAGCGTTGGCAGTAAGACTCAACATAACTGGACGGCATTTCAACATAAATTCAAAAACAGACTGGTGGAGAAAAATGTTTTTAAAAAGGGTGCAAAAACGTTTTTTGGGGGCTCACAGTCCATCAGACGCCGTTCAAATGTGAGGCATGTTTTCACCCCTACCAGCTTCGTGGTCACGTGAATTCCGGGTTGTGATGTAGGCTCGCGCTAATCCACTGATAGTTTTCAGTCACGTGACCTATAATGGAGGAGGGAAACACGTGATTGGAAGTTAACATTTGGATTTTAATTAAGTGGAAACACGTAGATGCACGGGATGAATCCCTGGCAAGCAAAAGATGACGGACCGCAGCTGACTCTGAGCAGACAGACTACAGAATAATTGTTTAAATCACCTGTCAGTTGCTGATAAATAAAGATACAGAAATAAGTTGTAAGTGTTGGACAGTTGTGACCCATATAGAGAAGCGTCTGCTGTGTACGAGCCGTTAAACATCACCACGTCCCTGCTCAGCCTGCATTCAGAGATATGCAGTTAAAACTACGATTCAAACAGAAATGACAGAAATAGAATCATTTCCTTTCATTTTAACTTATTACAACAACAGGTTCAGAAAGGATGGAGCACTATAAAGACGTAAATAAAAATCATAGGTATGCATGAGAAACAGGATGATTCTAAATATCAGTGTTACATCTTGTCTTTGTGCTACTCAGCCAAATATGAGAGTAACTCGATTTCCACATCCCTCCTTTACGAGTTTATTTGCGTTACTGCATCCCTCGTTTTAGCTAGTAGCTAACGTCAACTCATATGGAAGACAGCAGGCGGCTGGTTGCCTCAATATGACAATAAATCACACCAACACGTATGCATAAGGTTTTATTTATGGTTGAAACTACACTAACTATACAGATGAATGTAGGTGTGGGCATTGCTGACCGCTGATGAAGTGTTCGCTGCTAATACGTGTGGGTTAGTGGCTGGTGGAGGGGCTGCTGTGGTTTTTCCCCCCAGGCGGTTTGTGCACCTTATCTTTGTCCCTATTCATTCAATTTACTCACAAACAACAAAAACTCTGAAAGTTATTTGAACAGCCCCTTTTATTTAAGCTTTAGTATTTCCTCTACATCTTGCAGCACTCGTATGTTTGTTTGATATTTTCTTCAAATATCTATTTTCAAAATCACAGTATGTAAATATATAAGACATGAAAATGTTTTCTTGCTTCAACAACACATCTTATTCATATTCTTGGGTTATTTACAGGCTTGTGCAGAAATTGCCAAAACCTGATGGATTTATTTGAATAAGGTGAGTTGCAGAGGCTCTTGAGGACTGGGGTTGGAGTAATTGGTCAAACTCTGTGCAAGCAACAGTGTGTTTGACTTCTAGTATCTACACCTGAAGAGAAGAATTTTCGTACAAACACAAAGATACTTCCTGAGTTTAATGCTTGTAACTTAAGCATGTTCCAAAACGTGGGTGTAGAGCCTGAGCTCTCAGCTCACAGCTGTTATGCTCATGTGCCGCTCTCATTACGCCTGCATGCAGACACACAAAGCGTGTAAGTCTTTGCATAATGTTCTTTTCATGCATTAACTGTATCGGCTGTACACAGAATCTTTCATTAAGGATAGGCATGGAAACAAATAGGAGCGAAAGCAAAAGGAAAAAAAAAAGGGATTGGGGGGAAAAAAAAAAAGGAAAGGAAAAGAGAAAGGAATGAAATTAAAAAAAAGGGGAAAGAAAGCTGGCCCCGCGGAAAATCTTTTTTTTTTTGGAGGGGGTTTTTGGTTTTCCTGAACATGTAAGATTTTTAAAAGAATGCTTCAAGAATATATTTTTTCTTCTTTTTATATACTGTTAGCCAAAAGTTACAGAACGTCATTACATCACATACAAAGGGGGACCCAAAATACAGCAACAGGCAGGAGGCAGTGTGAAGAAAAACAAATTTAATCTAAATAAAACTTAGAAAACAAGAAGAATGGAGCAGCTGGCAGGAGATCACATAGGAAATACAGACATTTTCTGAAAAACAAGCAAAGAACAAAGAAAACCCAACGGTATATCCAGTAGGAAATGGAAAAAGGTTGGGAGAAAATGGTGCTTGATTAAAATACCAGTGGCATGAAATTCCTGGCAACTTTTGGTCCCTTTTTAGTCAGACTCTAAGTACCTTTATACTATATGAAAGGAACGTTTGCCGTGACTCAGCCTTGTCAGGTGCCACTACAGTAGCAGAGGCAGAAATTTTTCACTGGAGTGGCCAGGGAGAGACCATTACTCACATAGGGATGGCCATAAGTAGATACCTCCGGACCAAACCTCCATGGTCCTGTGTGAAAAAGCGATTGCCCCCCCTGTTAAAACATAAATTAAAGGTTGAATATGGAATACGAACAGAACAGCGACATCACGTGTGTCTCGGTTGTAGTTGCAACGGCAGAAAAACAACTCCAGCCGCTGGGATGCCAGGCTCGCTGCCGATACGCAAGTGACCAACAATCTGCAGCATGTCCAACAAGTAACGCAGAGGAGTTTATACCCGACAGCTAACGTTAGCCACGTTAGCAAACAAGCTAGCTTACCGATCCAGGACGAAAGTCGCCATTTCCGTGTTTTACTCCGTGGAAAACGTTTATGTGGGTCCATTTAGTGAAGTCTTCACCAAAATTTACTCCAGGTTTTGCTCTTCTCAGGTCATTCCTCCTCAGAAACAGATAAAAATATCTCCAGGGCTCTGAAGCAGCTGCTTCACTCGTTGTCTCTACGTTTTTCCCCTGTACAAGTCTGACTATGACCGAAATATTGTGTCCACACAGAGATCGTATTTGGCAACCTGCAATGGCGGCGTGTATTGGCTTATAGATGTAAATAAAATGCCATTATCGAACCCGTAAAAATTTATTTTATAATTATTTTTAGGATAAATATAATTTTTCTGGGAAATGTTGTACTTTCATTCTGTACACCCCCAAACAACCTGTGGAGGTATTATTTTTTTAAAAATATACCTTTTAATAAAAATGTTGCATATTCAACCTTTAACTGTGGTTTATCACATCTTTGGAAAGCTGATTTCAATATCTCTAGCCACACCAAGGTTGCATTACTGCCACACCTGTTCTCAATCAAGAAATCCCTTAAACCTGCCTGACGAAGTTTAGTAGACCAAAAAGATCCTCAAAAGCTAGACAACATGTTGCAATCCAAAACAAATCAGTAAAAACTGAGAAACAAAGTAGTTGAAATCTATCAGTCTGTAAAAGGTTACAAAGCTATTTCTAAAGTTTTGGGACTCCAGAGAACCACAGCGAGAGCCATTTTCCACAAATGGGGAAAACATGAAACAGTGGTGAACCTTCCCAGGAGTAGCCGACTGACCAAAATTACCCCAAGAGCACAGCGACGACTCATCCAAGAGGTCACAAAAGACCCCAGAACAACATCCAAGAACTGCAGGCCTCACTTGCCTCAATTAAGGTGAGTGTTCATGACTCCACCATAAGAAAGAGACTGGGGGGCAAAAACGGCCTGCATGGCAGAGTTCCAAGACCAAAACCACTGCTGAGCAAAAAGAACATAAAGGCTCGTCTCAGGATGCCAGAAAGCATCTTGATGATCCCCAAGACTTCTGGGAAAATACTCTGTGGACTGACGAGACAAAAGTTGAACTTTTTGGAAGGTGTAGGTCCCATTACATCTGGCATAAAAGTAACACTGCATTTCAGAAAAGGAACATTACACCTAAAGTAAAATATGGTGGTTTTAGTGTGATGGTCTGGGGCTGTTTAGCTGCTTCAGGATCTTAAAGACTTGCTGTGGTTAATAGAACCATGAATTCTGCTGTCTACCAAAAAATCCTGAAGGAGAATGTCCGGCCATCTGACCAAAAAGCAGAGAAAAATAGCTTTGAATGCCGAGGTCCGCTTCAAGTGGAAAAGTGTTTTTGATGCCAATATTTTTTTACTTTAGTAACACCTTCATCATCTGATCAGCTGTTTACTTTTATGAAACAACAAATACAACACTGAGAAAAGAGTTTTGGAGGCAAAATAATTATTTACTAGCTAAATAAGTCACAACAAGTTTGTTTCACAACACAATATTTGACAGAAACAGAGAGCAGAAACTTCCCTCTACTCCTCCCCTCTCCCTCATTCTCCTTCCACCGTTGCTTAGGTGCGCACGCGGTGTACCCCCCCCCCCCTCGGGAAACAACCGCATGCGGTAGACTTACTTTCACTTTTAGCCTGCCGCACTTCGCTGCTGTATTTCCAAAGTGTATTCGATCGATCGTGTCTGTCTGTCACCGATCACTTTTCCCACAAACTTTCCTCCTTCATCCACCTCCTAAACTGCTTCGATTACGACCGGTCGCCATGTTCTCTCACCCCCGCTGCAGGATCCAGCACACTTCAGCCGGTTAGCTCTAACAACCGCGAACAACAAAGGAAGCATCATAGAGTTGCATCACTTCCTGGTAGGTTTTTTTTTAAGCTTGTCTGACACCGCCATCTGCTGGATTAGATGAAAACTACCGAAAAAATTAACATGAGCTCTTGGTACTCTCTGACAAGCTCCGCCACAGATTAAAGTAGCTCCGCCGATTAAAACCCTTAATTAACGTGGAAACACGTGATTGGCAGTTAACGTTTGGATTTGAATTAACGTGGAAACACGTGAATGGCAGCCAGTGAGTTAAGATGCTGTGGCATGACCTTAAAAAGGTGGTTCATGCTGGAAAACCCTCCGATGTGGCTGAATTACAACAATTCTGCAAAGATGAGTGGAACAAAATTCCTCCACAGCGCTGTAGAAGACTCATTGCCAGTTATCATAAACGCTTGATTGCAGTTGTTGCTGCTAAGGGTGGCCCAACCAGTTATTAGTTTTAGGGGGCAATCACTTTTTCACGCAGGGCCATTTAAGTTTGGATTTTTTTCCTCCCTTAATAGTAAAAATATTCATTTAAAAACTGCATTTTCTGTTTACTTGTGTTATCTTTGTCTCACATTTAAATTTGTTTGATGATCTGAAACATTTAAGTGGGACTAACATGCAAAAAAGTAAGAAATTAGGAAGGGGGCAAAAACTTTTTCACACAGCTGTATAGATATATAGACATATATATTTTATATACATCCAACTGTATGGGGTAGCTAGTGTGTAAAATAAGAAGGAAAAGTGGTTTGGAAGCAGTTTTGGGTCTCCCCTGTGAAGCAGAAGCTTCCTTTCCCCAATTGCAATATCTCAGCGAGAAAAGCTTAAAAGTGGGATTTTCAACTTCTGGATGTCCGACCTAAAAAATTCCAACTGTATGGGGTAGCTTGTGTCTAAAATAAGAAGGAAAAGTGGTTTGGAAGCAGCTTGGGGTCTCTGTAACTGCTTGAGTGTTGCCCGGTTAAAGCGTGGGGTGGCCAGTGGGGTGGGCAGTGATTGGGCAGGGGTGGCCGTGACCAGAAGGCACGCTTGTTACCATGTGCTTCTGTTGTCAGTGAGTCTCCTCTGTCCGCATCTGATGAAACATGGTGCTCTCGCGGAGAGGAGGCGAAGATACCTGGAGATACTCTCCCATACACTCAGCAGTAATCTGCAGACACGCGCCTCTACACACACTCATGTTTGAGTAAAAAAATGAGTTGCTGCGTTCTGTTGAATGCGGCTGCTTGTCAGGCTTGAAGAGGTTGGTGTTGAGCCTCACGGCCCAATATAGAATGTATGGCGGTGACAGCTTCACCAACCTGACAGAGATGCAGATGCAACGCGAGTATGAATCCAGTTAAAGAAGAAAACAGCATCATATTCCAGCAACAAGTTACCCTGAATTATTTCTTTACCCATGACCCTAATTCAGTTAATAGTTAATAATACTAAAGAACAGTGCAGAACTATATTGCACCAGTTCTGCACGTTAGATCTGTCTCCGTCTGACTGGAGCGGTACAGAAACAGTGATGATGATGATGAAGGGCTGATTGCAAACCCCAGTCTATGTGCACACAAGCCGAACACATGCGCACACAACGGGAAGAATTATGAACTAGAATCATCACAAACATCAGTTTCCCTCAGAGATAAAAGACACGAACATGATGAGAAACGTTCATTAGAAACTACATGTTTCTTTATGGTGGCTGAAAGCCTTTATAACCACGCAGAGGAGGAGACGGAGCTGAAGGGGGGTTTTCTGTTAGTTCGGTCGGCACATTCTTGCAGAAATGAAATCATCCATAAGCTTTTCCGTGGGGAGGACAAAAAGGTTCGTGTTGTCCTTTGTACACCAGGTACAGAGCAGTTCCGATGCCAACTGGACTCCATGCTGTCGGTTTGTCGTTGTAGATCTCGGAGAGAGGGACTTGGAGAGTATAGTTCGGGAGTGGGGGGTAATGGGCTTTATGCACATCTCCAGTACTTCCTGACTTCCTGAACATAGTAGTACTGCACATTTGTTTCCTGTCTTTTGTGATTGGATGAACTGATTACTCCAGGTGTGTCTGACCTCAGCAAATGGTCAGACACACCTGGATTAATCAGTTCATCCAATTATGAGAGACAGGAAACAAGGATGCAGTACTAAGTTCAGGAAGTGCTGGACCTGTGCATAAAGCCCATTGGCTGGAAGTCAATCACGTAATATGCTGAACTTGGAGTAAAATATGCCGAACTGCCAATCAGTCCATTTGTGAATGCTAATTTTGCCATGTAGCCAGACACACCCAGAGAAAAAGGAAACACTAAGCTCTAATTTAACCCCTTAGGGGACATGGGCAGGATGGGGAAACTAAAACATATGATCAAAAACCTCAAAAAACGCAAATTTCATACCAGGGGCAGTTTAACCAAGGAGAGGCTGCTCAGCTATGTGAGGATGGGTTCGAGGAGTAGCTATACTTTCCAGCCCAGATGAGACATAATTCATACTGAACTCATCCTGGACATGGACACCAGTCAAAATCAGCAAGTAAAGGGAGATTTTTCTGCAAAGGCAAGGCACTGGGAAGGTATTATGAAAAGATTAATTGCAATTCTGAATCACCCCACAGAGTGTAATCTCACATTTCTGTCCACTCAGACAAATTCTTCGAGTCTCCAAATGGAAATGTCCTTGTGTGAGCAAAACTGATGGCTTAATTTGACCAACTCAGGTAAGAGCACTTGAAGAGGGTTCAGGCTGCGGAGCCCAGTGATACTTATTCAAGCAACCAAATTTAAAATGAGCAAATTTCCCTTGTGGCAAAGAGTACAACTGATTCAATTATAGAGTAAAGAAAGCCAAATCTTACGCAGTAATAATGGACTGCACTCCAGACCTCAGTCACATTGAGCATCAGTCAGCAACGGTGCGAGATGTGAACTGCCGCATCACAAAAGCACTTTGTTGGTTTTCTTCAGGCACTCAACACAACAGGAAAAGGGTTATTTGATTCTGTCTTAGGACACTTAGAGACACCGAGTTTAGCTCTCTCTAGCTGCTGAGAGCAGTCATGATAATGGCTGTAATAAGCTGGAAGAAAAGTAGGGGGTCCGTATGAGAGTGCTGGAACTGAACAGCATTATGAGATCCCTGTGGAAGTCACACACTCAACCTTGCTGGTGAAGCAGTCTGTGACAGTCGGATTCTTTGATCACTTACAATTAAAAAACACTTTATTCACCTCCCCAGTTCACTGCTGGACCATCCTCTCTGGACCAGAGCGTGTTGGGAACTACAAACAGGAAGCCTTGTCAGCAGCCAGGTGGGAGTGCAGGAGTGAAGCCGTTAAAGCTGTTCGCCACCAGCTGCTTGAACTCAGGACGGCTGTAAAGGATCATCACAGAGAAATCGGATGCAGATGTTTTATCTGCAGTTGGAAGCATCTGTGAGGAAATGAAGGGATGGTTTTTTGGTGGTAAGCACCGCTTTGTGATGCAGTGTATTTTTCAAGACAGTGAGATGAGGGGAAAAACCAGGGCAGTGGCAGAATTCCTTCAGGAGTTTTAAGATCATTGATTCAATCCTGCCTAAAAGGATGTTAGGGAGATAGAAGGTGAAGATCAACTAGCCAGGGGTCAGAAAAAACAAGGCAGAATACTCTGAAGGAACATAGCAAACTCAGCAGAATACAGACAAGCTACAAAAGAGAGTTTTCCTGCTTGTTACAGATACAGCTCCTGCCACATTCAAAAGAAAACCTGCCATGAGCTGGACTTCTGGATTTCCTACACATAAAGAGAAACCATGAGAAAGACTGACTGGATGCTCAAGGTTCACAGTTGATGCACAGTATCATCAGCCCGATATTGGTATTGACCAATATTGGCTTAAAAGAGCCCATTTTATGCATATTGACTTTTATAAGTACTTGAAATGGTCTCCTGGGGTGTTTTAACACAGAGACTAAAATGCCCATAAAAAACCACTTCATTTATCAGTTTTTAAGACTTTGATATGAAGCATTTTTGACTTTCGCATTTTATTCAAACGGCTGGTCACTCCAGTCTGGAACACTGTCCACTTCCAGACATGATTAACAAGCAGCGCTCCGCCTCAGAGACTGTGACGCTGTCTCGCTTTGGAGAGGACTCTACTAGCATGCTGTCCTGTACAACACCGGTAGAGACAAGAAACAACAAAGCTGTTGTCTCACCTGGGAGTGTGGAGATCGATTACACATACTACAGGCACACTGGTTTTTTTTTTGTTTTTTTTCTAAAATATGTATTTATTTCAACTCCCCACTGCTCTACAGCCTCAATCACCTTCTCGGCAGTGGTGGGACATTATGGTGAGGTAGCTCTCTGTTGTTAAAGCGGTCCAACAGTCTGTTGTTATGGCAACGCTAGCTGCCGTGGCAAACTTGCTTAGCAGCTCCTGCTTTCGCTTCTTGTGTTTCATTGAGCCTGATAACGGTGCACCGTGAAGGAAACTGATAGACTGGCTCCAGTAAATTCATCAAATCTGGGAAACATTGCCCATCAACGACACTTCTGGGCGACATATCCACTAAAATTATTTTACAGATTCCCTTCGTGATTTTGTCTGCCCGCTTTGCATCACAGCTCCTCTTGCTTAAGACTTGAGACAACAGTGTGTTGAACAGAGGATTCATTACCTTTAAACATAGATGAGCTCATCAGTGTTAACACTTGTTGTAAATGTACAGACGGATCCAAAAATATGGCAGGAGTTCTGCTTTCTGGCACCTTGAATGTCCACCTCTGAGAATAAGCAATGAGTAAAGTTGTCAGACATCTCACTTTACCTGTCACAGTCGCTTCAGGTGAAAGAAGTTTCTCTCTGTAACTTATCAAAGCACACTTTTGACCTATTTTGTCAAAGGACTTGTCTGCAATTGATGTTCACTGAGTGTAAAGTCAAGAAATCACAGATTTACTGAGGACAAGGCCCACAGGGTGAAATTTTAAGTTTGGCCATCTAAAGTGTGTCTCCCAGCAAAAACATATTATAGCATCATAACACAGGACATACACCACATCTGAGAATCCACAGAGATCCACCAGTGCTCTGATTCCTCTGTGTATTTAACCAACACCACCAAATTTCCTTTCTGAGTTCCCCAGCACCAACGATGAGGACTCAAGTTGCAGTCTCACTCAGAAGACTTGAGACTCAACTCGACTCGGACTCGGACTTCGGACTCGTGATTTTAGACTTGCGATTAATCTTTTATCATTCATGTTTTCTTCATGATATCCAGCCTGCTGTATGTGAATACATTTCCCCAGACGCAACACAAACACAGATCCGGCAGCCCAGCGAACACACCCATGGTTCTGAATTCATTAAAACAAGGACAGTGTCCAGTGGAGAGGGACAGGGCATTGGTCCATTTAACATAAAGATCAGTGCTGTTGAAAATTGATAGATCTTAAATTCTTTAGATCAGTATTTTTCAAACTGGGGGTCGGGACCCCATGTGGGTCGCATTGTCATTTCTGGGTAAGTCGCCATATCATTCCAAAAAAAAAAAAAAAAAAAAAAAATAGAAGCTACATTTATTAAATATATTTGGGATTACGGGCTATCAAAATTCACAAAAAGAATTATCTGGGAAATTAACACATTCATTTCTTAATTATTGACTAAATACAGGGTTCCTACATGTTTTAACAAGTTAAATTTAAGACTTTTTAAGACCTTTTTAAGACCACTTTGAAAAGAATTTTGAACGGACACACTGGCAGAAACACAGATTTCTCTACATTGTCAAAGATATTGTCAAAAAAGACAGATTGAACAACAAATTGTGGTCATTATTACCAATGTCCATCATTAGTAACCAGTTTAAAATTTTATTTCAAAGGGTTAACAAGATGCTCACGCAAACCTCAGGCAGACAGGTGACGGCTTTGCAAAGACCTGTCCAGATCTCTTCCTGATTGGCCAATATAAAATCTGTTAGAGCATAAAATAATTTAAGACATACCACATGAAATTTAAGTCCACAACTGTCAAATTTAAGGACTTTTCAAGGTATTATATGCAGATTCGTAAAAGTAAGACTTTTAAGACCCCGCGGGAACCCTGTAAATAACTAAGTTATTACTAGTACCATGTCAAAAATCCAAATTTAGCATTACTTCAGCGAGAGATGCTGATTTGGGGCATGTAGGTTTTCTTGTCACAGCAGCAAACCAAATCCGCCAGAAAACATTCATCCTGATAGTTTTCAAGCCTTACATGTAGAATTTTTTATCATTGAGTGTCCAGAAACAAAGTTAGTTGTTATTCTTAAAATCCACATTTGGTCTCATTTTGGTGAGAAAAGCTGAATTTTAGCATTTGGGTGCTTTTTCCGCCACTGTTAACATAATCCACTAAAATCACTTTGCCCTCTTCATTTATGAAGATTCGGACAGTTTCCAAGCCTCACAGGCGTAAGTATTGACAGTGCAGCCGCTGCAGCTGCACCAGAGCCCAGACGCATTCAGGGGCCCATGAAGGTAGGGGGAAAAATAAGCTGTCTGTCAGATTTAGGGGAGAGTAAATAAAACAATGCCTGTGTCCATGTAGCACTACCTCATGCACACCGCTTTACCTTTCCTTATCTTAAAAACACACATAAATAAAACCCTCGGAAAACCGAAAGAAGCGGTCGGTGTCTGATACGCTGTAATGGGCACCCACGCAGAGAATGCCCACATGTATGGAAACAGCTATACGCACTCTGTGTGGCTGAGTCCCACTGTCATAAGTAATGAGCCAAAGGTCCAATGTCTCATGTTGCTGTTTTTGTGAATGGAATACCTCAGGTGGGTCAGTAAAATGAGAGTAAACCATGGGCCCATTTTCTACTGGGCTGGTTCTGGTTCAGAGCCACGTGCTCCTCCACGAGCACCTGCAGACATGAGAGGGTTTAAATATAGACGATCTTCAAGCCAGCGGTTTCTTGCTACAAAACGGGTCCTCTTTGGTTAGGATTGGGAGATTGCTGCATAAAGAAGGTAGGATGTTCTCCACCATGCTGGTTTCAGCTGTTCTGCTCCTGCATCACACCAGCAGCAGAAACGTCTCCTTCACTGCTGGACGCTGGTGATGCGCGACACAAAAAGTCACACCCACACAAAGTAAAACACTCATGTCCACAAAGAATTAAATAACATTTCTGTTACCCGCGACCTGCATGCACCTCTGAAGTTAAATTTAATTACGTTTCTAATCCTAAATGTGGGAACCCGACCTGCTGCAGCATTTTTGGTAGAACAGGAATCCATCACAGTGACAACAGCAGTTCTCTCAAGCTGTGCGTGTGCAAGTCCAAGAATGGGTGTGCAGGTGTGTGTGTATGTATGTGTGGGCGCACGCACATCCATGTGTGCATGTGAGCATGAGCGTGTTCGTGTTTACGGTGGAGGTGGGGCACAAAAAATATATATTTGCACTGGGGCCTGTCACCATCATGTTACACTACTGCCTCACATTAAGAGGATGGCCACAGGACGACCCGTTAGATGTTTCACACAATTAACCACTCAAAAGCAAGGAATAAAGCAAGACAAAGAACGAAGGAAAAATGGAGATGAAGGAAACAAAAGAGAGAAAGATGAAGGTGTCTTCATGACTGAGCTCTCATTACTTGTGTTATTTTCTCACTTTGGAGAAAATACACCATAAATAAGTCCTCCAGTTCAGGCAGACGCAACAAGATTCAATAAGAAGATTCTGCACACAAACCTGCTGCTAAACCAGGTTTAGCATCACTAACTAGAAGCTGATCTGACTGTGTGAACTAAACACACATTAGATTTGACCTTCCTTCCTTTCTTTTACCTTACCACAATTCTTCCAGGTTCTTATTCCAAGGAACATTTTCCTCTGTAATTCTAAATGTTCTGGGTGACAGTGAGGAGCAACATCACCTACACTTTCAAGCTAAACAAATATCTCTTCACAGCTGTTAATCCTCAACATGTCCTTGTAAATAACAGTGATGATAACTCTTCAAAGTATCACGCAGTTCAAACATTTTTCAAAGTTGTATAGAGGAGCTGAGATCATGTGAGAGCTGGGTTAGCGCCACTCCAGCAAAGATGAAGTGAAAATATTGCAGCAAGACCTAAAGCAAGTGCTAGTGGATATTAGACTTAAGAGACGGAAAGGACCACTAATAATGTCATAAAATGTGGTGGTGAGAACGAACTGCACAGTGGAGATCAGAGTCAAGATCTGAAGACTTTTGAAATGAGGCAGCAGCAGCCTGACTACAAATGACATGCAGAGAAGTCATTACTGAAAAGTAAGTGGATCTTCTTTTGAGTAAGTGATCTTTAAATTTCCTACCTATAAGAGATAATTAGTCAAAAGACTTGAATCTATGAACCCAAAACAAAAGAAAGAGATCAATGAACACAACAACTGACCAACTGTATCAGTCAGAGTTTGGCAGATGTGTGTGTGCAGCATGCAGATTATCCAGGACTAATGAGGGATTAGGTAACAGGGTAAAGAGATATCTGACAGATACAAATAATTGAACAATATTCTGAACACTCCTCTCTGGTTTACTGAGGGATACATAAAGGAGAGAGTGTGAAAACCAAGAGGAGCTTCTGAATCATGCTGACAGAGAAGAGCTTCACCTAGAAGTAACATTATAAGCTGAATTCATAGTTATGACTTAAACTCTGCATATGGACCAAAAAAAGATGTGCATTATTTTCCCCAAATTCATAAAAACATCTTAATAAATATATATATATATATATATATATATATATATAAAATATTAATAGTGATTAGATAATTTGCATGTGCATGAAATTGACTCCATCTCCCCTAATTAATTCTTTACAAAAAAGCTAAATTTGTCTGCACCACAACTAAATAGACACAATTACAAATAATTTCACCAAATATGAAACTGAGATGCTAATCAGTGACATAGAAAAGAAATCTGTTTTCTTTTGTGGTTAGTTGTGAAGGAAGAGGAATGATAATGATGGGGAAAAGTAACAGAAACATCAACACAGACTTTTTCTTTTAAACCCTGCAGACATGCAAATGTTACACACAGCTGTGGTTACGACACCCAGGTCTGAATGTATACTGAAGATTTATGATATGAATCAAATAAATAAAAGAAAAAATCTCCATCAAACTTAACAAGATCTGTGTAATTTTCACTGAGCTTTGTGTAAAATTGAATTCTCTTTGTCTTTTCCCCCTCAACATACAGTATGGCACTTTATCTGGTCCAAAAACGTGCATTCATGGTCTTAATAGTCAACTTTAAAGGAGCCATATGGTGCTTTTTAAATGCTCTAAAAGTACAGATATACGGTATGCTAAACATCCTCTCCCCACAACACACACACACACACACACACATATTTGTTTGCTATACCTGTGGGGTACATTCATTGACATAATGCAACCCCTAGGCCCGTACCTAACCCTAACCCTAGGCCCGTACCCTAACCCTAACGCCCATAACTGATTGCCTAAACCTAACCCTTGTCCTAACCCTAACCAACACCTAATTATAACTTAATCTCTAAAACCTAATCTTGACCCTCAAAATGGGGTTTGGACCCGTGGGGACCGGGAAAATGTCCCCACGAAGGCAAAACCTCCTCACTGTGATGGTAAAATACGGAAAATGGTCCCCACAATGAAGCATAAATGTGCCCCCCCCCCCACACACACACAAATTTAGTTTTGAATATTTATTTATGTTCTAATTTCCAACATGAGAGTCAAACAACTGATTGAACTGAACCACAGAAGCGCTCAACATGTATTTGATGTTGTCACCCCAAAACAGTTGCAGATTCTGGGGGGTCACAGATTTTGGTGCATCACTGGCCTCGTAACTCACATGGATAAATATTTAATGAATGATTGGACTCCGACCATCGGAATAAAATGGACCACCCTACTATGGAACTGTTTGCACTCAACTCAGAGTCTGATAGGGAGTTTGAAGTACACGTGGTACCACAGAAATCCCTACAAGTAAGTAAATTAGCTAACGAGGCATAGGCTAATGGCTAGCATGGAGCTGGCGATATGGTTTTACGCACCGGTGTCATTCCTTTTGCATGAGGTGTTTTTACTGGGAGAATTGCGTCAGGTTTCAGAAGTAATCCTCGAGGAAAAACACTTTGGTACCATCTGAGATTCATGCAGCTCCCATTGTCATTTTCTGGGTTGTGGAAGGTCGCTGAAGACTGGAGTCTTATCAGGGAGGAAGCGGGTTACACCCTGAATGGTAAAGGTGGGCTGATTCACTAAAAAAAATGATCGTGATGTCACACATGTATCAATTTCGATGCATAAATGTCCAATAATCGATTTTTAAAAAAATAATAATTTAATGACCAAAATTAAGTTGCAAAGTGTGGCAGTAACGTAGAAGTTGCACATTTAGAGGACAAACAGTCTGGTCCGTCCTCTAAAGTGTCAGGAGACTTCAGTGACAAGGAACGCTAATGTAAGGGGTGGTCTGTTACATGATCCAAATAAAAGTGATGAATGGAAGCTAGTAAGCAGCTTTTATAGTAGCTCAGAATAAATGAGCTGAACAACCTCATTGTTTCTGTATCAGATCTGCTGGGAGCAAAGACTAAAAGAAAATGGTCAGAGTATCGAGTCACATCTGCAGAGCTAAAAGTGAAGCCAGTTGTCCCACCGTCGTCATCTTGCTGTGTCGTGTGTGTCATCACTCATGGAAAATACTAAAATGGGAAAAGGCAAGGCCGCTCTGAGCCGTGGGGCAAATGATTGACAGCAAGCTAATGCTAACCTAGCTAATCCGAAGTGAATAGGAACAAAGAAAGATAGGCGGTTTAAAGGTAATACACACTCAGACTCGCTGTTAACCAGCCAGAACCGCCGCTGTGCAACTCTGCTACAGGCTGGGGCCGTCCTGGGAGCAGGCAGGGAGCTAACTATTAATCTGCACAGCTAAAAACAGTCTGTTGCCTGTTAATAAAAACACATCTCATACAACACACATCTCATAATGCGTACTTTCAAGATTAAATACCATCTTAAATGGATGAGTAATAAAAACTTTAAGGTCAGCTTAGTATATTAAACTTAACGGGACTAGAGGCAGGAATTTAA
This sequence comes from Atherinomorus stipes, assembly GCA_023101725.1. NCBI lineage: Eukaryota > Metazoa > Chordata > Actinopteri > Atheriniformes > Atherinidae > Atherinomorus > Atherinomorus stipes. The sequence continues at coordinate 125,088 of JALJCO010010417.1, forward strand.
AAAACAAACATGCATGTCCATTTTTTTAATACTAATGGGTGATGAAGTGCTAAATACCAAAAATAACGTTTCCACCCACGTTTATCTCCGTTGCCTTGAACAGGCTGTGTGCTGCATAAAGCGCTGCAATTCGGTGTCCGAATTTCCCGCGCTGCCCTGTCGTCAAATGACGCTACATCCGCAGTTTTGATACAGAAAGAAGACGGTCGCGGTAAATTCAAACACTGTAAGCGATAGTTATGGATTCTTCTGCCGTCAGCAAACGATCCAGATCAACTGAAAGACACTAAAAAGTGTAACTACAAAGAAAAAGCTTAGTAAACAACATCATAGCCTCATTTGTGCACACTCCCGTGATGGCTTGGCTCGTGGCTGCAGTTACCTGAAGCGCCAGTTGCGGCGGTCACGAGTTTCGATTCTTAATCTTGCCTCAAGTCCCTTTAAAATGATTTTTTGAACCAGTCTGTGAACATGTTTATTTCTGCTGTGAAGTTTGCCTTTTTAAAATGGGAGTCTGTGGGGATTTGCTCTGTTTTGGAGCCAGTCCCTAGCGGATTAAGGGAGAACTACAAATATTTAACTTTCAGGCTTCATCCTTTTCCAGGAGAGTTTGCCCCTTGGCTGGGACAAAAATTTGTAAAAACTGCTAATAGTGATTTTCTTTAAAGGAAAGTTATGTTTTTCTTGAACATCCACTATGTTTCTTAATACTATTTTATACTTTTTTTTTCTTTCATTAAAAATGGAAACTGAATCGATTTAAAACTATCGAACGGCCACTGAGTCACACAAAAACATGAAGAGGGAAAAATTATTCTACAGTCTTATTATAATTATGAATATGTGATAATCATTTATAACTCAATTGCAGCACCTAAATAAAATTAATCATTCTTGAAGTGTAGGGATGTATGATGTTATTAGACTACCAACATTATTGACGGATATCAGCATTAAAATGTGATACCAGAAAAGAACAGTAACTGTATTTTGGGACCGATATTTTCACAAACGAAATCTCGTGAGATCTTGTTCCATAGCACTGGTCCAGCATGTAGAACAGTCCCTGTTATTGTGGAAGAACTTCAAATCCCAGCATTCCTTTCAGAGTCATGTGACTACGGTGCAGCTGCTGCTGCTACAGACTGACTTGCTTTGAAGCTGCTTATAATATGTCTGGTTTTAAGTTGTTGGTTAAGTTATCAAGTTATCAGAAACATTAGAATTAGTCTTATGTTGGCTAATAAGGGATTATCACGCTTACCGGAACTTCGCGGTATTTGGGCATTTCCTCTTCCGGGCCATTTTAACAACAGCCGTTCCTGCTCTGTTATACTGTTTAAATTGGATAAACTCCAAACATACTTAAAGGGGAAGTTCAGAATTTTTGACATAGGGGCTCATTTACAAGTGAGCCAGAATACTACTACCACTGAAGACAGTTTTGACATATTTCATCCCGTTATTCTCGTTCCAGGAGGTTGCTGATGCTAATGCTAGTGGAAGTCAATAGGAATCTGCTAGCCTGTCATTAAAACCAATCTTATCCACTCCACAGAAGATCCGAGGCAAATCAGCAAGCCTATCTGTGTAAATACCGTGTTAAACTAGTAAACTCATGTGTTTAAACTAGTAAAACTAACCTTGTATGACAAATTCTGCATTACATATTGAGGAACTAGTTACCAGCTTACTACCTTTGCCAGTGTATTTCTGTTCATAGAGACATGGTGACAGTTAGTTTGATGAAAAAAGTTTGAAATTGTCTTCAAAATCTGGCATATCCTCATGCCTTTCAGACGCCGCCGTATTTTAGACTTTATATTTGTGTATCAGATTCCTTCATGCACGTAGCAGCAGATGACATCACTCTGCTGCCAAATACAGGAAGTAAAACTTTGTAAAGTTTCTCAGCAGCAACAATCAAAATGCAACGAAATGCAGGTTAGTTTTATTTGTAACATTATTCTGTAAAAGGTTGAATATGGAATATCTTTATTAAAAGCTATATTTTTTCAAAAATAATACCTCCATAGGTCGTTTGGGGGTGTACAGAATGAAAGTACAACATTTCCCAGAAAAATTATATTTAGCCTAAAAATAATTATAAAATAATTTTTTACGGGTTCGATAATGGCATTTTATTTACGTCTATAAGCCAATACACGCCGCCATTGCAGGTTGCCAAATACGATCTCTGTGTGGAAACAATATTTCGGTCATAGTCAGGCCTGTACAGGGGAAAACCGTAGAGACGACGAGTGAAGCAGCTGCTTCAGAGCCCTGGAGATGTTGTTATCTGTTTCTGAGGAGGAGTGACCTGGGAAGAGCAAAACCTGGAGTAAATTTAGGTGAAGACTTCACTAAACGGACCCACATAAACGTTTTCCATGGAGAAAAACACTGAAATGGCGACTTTCCTGCTGGATCGGTAAGCTAGCTTGTTTGCTAACATGGCTAACGTTAGCTGTCAGTTAGAAACTCCTGTGCGTTACTTGTTGGAAATGCTGCAGACTGTTGGTCACTTGCGTATCGCAGTGAGCCTGGCATCCCAGCGGCTGGAGTTGTTTTTCTGCCATTGCAACTACAACTTAGACACACGTGATGTCGCTGTTCTGTCCGTATTCCATATTCAACCTTTAACACGGCATTAACACAGATATTCTGAAGTTAGAAATGATTTGCCTCGAATGTTCTGTGTTGTTTAAAATTGTTATTAATGACAGGCTAGCAGATTCCTATTGACTTGCACTAGCATTAGCATCAGCGACCCACTGGAACTAGAATAACGGGATGAAATATGTTGAAACCATCTTCAGTGAGAAGTAGCATTCTGGCTCACTTGAAAATGAGGCCCTATGTCAAAAATCCTGAACTTCCGCTTAAAGTTTTCATTCCAGACTGAAGTGATACTAAGGAAGAAGTGGATCAAAGTGATCGATTCGCCGCGGTGAAGGGACGAACTTTATAATAAAACAAGACACGTTTGTGTGTAGCCGGTGGGGCACAACACCGCACGACACTGTCACTTCACGGCATGCTAGCATTAGCCAGCTAGCGTTTACTGACGTGCTTAACATTGTGCGTCTTAAAACACACAAACATCTGAAAATCGGGTCTGTACCCCCCCCCCGTTTCCAGTGGAACAACCGGGGACTGCCAAGAAAGGAGACACTTTCAGATGCTTGTGTGTTTTCAGCCGCAAAAAGTTAGGCACGTCATCAAGCTGGCTAATGCTAGCCTGCTGACTGTGTAGTCTGCTGGCTACAAACAAACGTGTGTTGTTTTATTATAAAGTTCGGTCCTTCACCGCGGCATATCAGTCGTTTTGATCCACTTCTTCCGTAGCATCACTTCAGTCTGGAATGAAAACTTGGCATCGGCGTTTTTCCGATTTACAAAGTTTAAAAGAGTAGTAGCCGGCAGACTACTGTTAGCCAGTTAGCATTAGCCAGCTTGATGACGTGCCTAACTTTGTGCGGCTGAAAACACACAAGCATCTGAAAGCGTCTCCTTTCTTGGCAGTCCCCAGTTGTTCCACTGGAAACGTGGGGGGGGGGGGGGGGGTACAGACCAATTTCAGATGTATGTGTGTTTTAAGACGCACAAAGTTAAGCACATCGGTAAACGCTAGCTGGCTAATGCTAGCATGCCGGTGTTGTGCCCCACCGGCTACAAACAAACATGCTACGTTGTTTTATTATAAAGTGCGGCCCTTCACTCTGGAGAATCGCTTTGATCCACTTCCACCTTAGTATCACTTCAGTCTGGAATCCGTGAAAATTTAAGTAGGGTTGGCGTTTATTCACGTTCTTTACGAAATAAAGCAGGGACATTGAACTGGGCCGGAAGTGGGCCGTCCAAGTGTTTCAAACCTGAAGTTCGGAACACGGAAGCGTGATAATCCCCTATACCTGCTAGTATCTGATATATGGCAGCCACATGTCCAAAATGAAGTTAAAGGAATAGTACACCCACAGAATGATTTGCCTTCATTTTCTACTCACCATCATGCTGAGCAAGACTCTGGAGGACTTTTTAAATATCTCAAATGAAGCTCAGATCAGAAGGTTTTTTGTAATCGTCCGACAGCCATATAATGGAGTTCAACACAAACAGGTCCATAAAGTCCACAAAAACTTGTCAATATTCCTCCATACTGCTCGTCCAATGTAATCCAAGTGTCCTGAGTGGGTAGCGTCCAGAATTTACTCAAAACGACATCATTTAGTATATTTTTATAGCCTGAACAGTACTACATCTTACTTCTGCGATGCGCACCGATGTGAGTTCATGACACTATGGAAGCCGCGACATTCAGCATCTACTCTGCCAATAATGCAAGCATAGAAGAAGAAATTCCCTGTTTACATTGTGCTAAGAGCGCCATAGCTGTGGACAAACCGGGACAAAGACAAAAGGGGTTGGTTATTGATTTAAAACAAAGAAACAAAGAAATAAAGAAAGAACACACAATGTCGTCTGCCGTGGCTTCCATAGTGTCGTGAACTTGCATCGGCACATCACAAAAGTAAGATGTAGTAGTGTTTAGGCTTTAAAAATATACCAAATGATGTCGTTTCGAGTAAATTCTGGGGGCTACCCAGTGGTGTCGCCTGGCCTGGGCAATCCCGACTCAAGCCCCGGACATTTCTCATCAAGCCCCGGATGTTTTTCCACCACCGAAGGAACAAGTTCACATTAACCCAACCGCCCTCTGATATTAATGGGTAGCTTTGTAATTTCCTGGCTTCAGTGAATGCAACACAAGCACGTCGGAATGACCAATCACAGAGGAGTTGTATAGAAGCGTATCCTCTGTGTTAATTAGTCGACAGCATCGTGTTTAATCTAAACTCTGGTATTATTTTGAGTATCCCAACAGGAAATGGACATTAGAAGACTTTTTTTGAAAAGAAAAAGAGAGACAATTCTTCAGTTGTGATGGCTGCAGTGGGAAACGAGTAAACTCATGAAACAGGTAAACAACCGAGACAGTAATCCGTAGGCTATGGCTCTGAAACTATATCAACATTAGACAGATTCATGACAGCACATGATACGTGAAAGGTTATGCTAGCTGCTGTTAGCTAAACTGTTAGCTTTGCCCTTTTCTGTTATATACACATCTCTCTCTTAGTTTAATTTGTTTTCAGCAACTAAACCAAATCCACCCGCAAACATGGTGATGATGTCATATCATCCAACATGATTCAAAATCTCTTTTAAAAATGTGACACGATACTGTCACAAAGACATTTAAACATATATGATTAAGTGCACTTGGCTTGACAATAGGTTGATAATTCATGGAATAAATTCAGGCTCTTATAGCTAAATATTACATTTTACTACAGAAAAAATAAGCACTTGAAAAAAAAACTGCAAAAGGTGAAGAAATAGAAATCTGATCAATATAATGATTCACTGATAAAAGACATTAAAAATAAATTGCTCCAAATGAATAAACTGTAGATTTTTTTTTTTTTTTAGAAAAATGATATATTTAAATACAAAACATTTAATTAAGCAATGTTTTAATATGATACACTTTTTCTAGATCATTCTTAAGATCTGCTACATCTCCATCTGTGGCTCATTTTCCCCAAGACTTACTTTTTTTCATGTTTGCTTGTTAAAAAGAATTCCTCCAGCTTCCTGATGAGTGTTGTATGTTAGATGCTTCTTTAGTTCAAATATAGATACAAACAGCTTTATTATAATATTATTCATTGATGGTTTTGTTCACCTCCAGGTCGCTGGCTGTTCAGTTGTTAAAGTCCAGTTGTTAATGACCACTTTATATCTTGTGTTGCTAAAATACATTAAAATTTGGAAAACCAGCTGAAAAGATGAGCAGATGATGAAGAGAAAAAGCAGACACAGAGGTCCACATGCACCTTGACAAAGTCGTAACTCTTGTGCTTGTCAGGGGAAAAAAATAAAATGAAGTTACCTATTGACTAAATTTATCATCCTGTTAATACTGATTTTAGAGATCTTGTTTACATTGTCACATTTACCTTTCAAATTAAATACATTTTTCCAGTACATATTAGAGCATTTGGCTGCAGTATGTATTTGGCGTACGTTCCCCCAGATTTCTCTACAAGGGTACGGCCTCAGCCTCATGAGACCATTCTGATCTCGCGACCTTCAGGTTTCACTCGTAGATCAGTCTGGCAACTTTCTGTTGAAGAGAGTTTGGAGCAGTTCACCAAACAAACGTCCAATCAGCGTTGGCTTTGAGGCAGGTTGAGGTGTGACGCAACGAGAAGCGACAGTTCAGTCTAAACAACATGGCGGCTACAGCGGATGAAACTAGTGTCAGCGTGGCTATCGCTCAAGTTTTATCGGAATTACAGAGTATTTCCTCACTGGAAGGAGAGCAAAACACTGCTCTGGAGGCTTTTCTCAAAGGAAAAAAATGTTTTTGATCGTGTTTTCGTCGTTGCTTTGTTAGTAGGTCGTATGCTTCGTTGATCTGATTGGTTGATTTGGCCCATCTATCACCAACATAGAAGGTGATAGACAGATGCCTTATCCAATCAGCTAACCAGTATTTTCGGCCCTTCCCAAAACTACTCAAACGGATGATTCCCAGATGGATATGCGGAGCAAATCCATCTGGTGGAGTCAGGTTAATGGGCTCGGCCCCTAATGTTCCCAGGTCCAGGAAACACCCCTGGCACTACCCACCCAGGACACTTGGATAATATTGGACGAGCAGTATGGAGGAATATTGCCAAGGTTTTGTGGACTTTTATGGACCTTTTTGTGTTGAGCACCAGTGACCTCCATTATATGACAGTCGGCTGATAACAAAAAGCCCTCCAATCTCCAGCTTCATTTGAGATATTTAAAAAGTCCACAGTCTTGCTCAGCATGAGGGTGAGTAAAAAAGAAAGGCATTCCGTGGGGGTTATATTGGACATTAAGAGCTGGACAGTATTGGATATGAGATATCGGTGAAAAAGCCAGTGTCAAACATCGGTGTTGAAGATGGCACATCCCTGGACAGGCACCAGGGCGTACCCCGGGCATCCAGTGTTACCATGACAGGGGCAAACAAAGAGTGGGTAGAGTGCATCTCCCACACGTTTGTCAACACAGCTCAAAGTCAGCTTAAAATGAGGTCTCAAGGTTTTTTACTAAATTCAGCAACCAGGACCTCAAGGAGGAGATGAGAGCAACATGCTCCACTTGCACACTTGATAAAATGTCAGAAATGCCCCACAGCTGAACAGATAGATTCTGGCCTCCAGTGGAGCTCATGAGCCTGTGATTACCACATGTCAGGTTGTGCATGAGTCTCACAAACTTGAGCTTTAAAAGCTTTTAACTGACAGGGGCATCATGAACAGCTCAGGAGCCGAGGGCAGTCGTCAAATTTGCTTAGATACTACTACCCCATGTCAAGAGCATATCTAAGATGCCTAAAGAATAGAAAGGAGGGGGGGGGGGGACTAATGCATCCAAAAGAAGATCAAAAATAAAATTCTTCTGATTTACAACAAAGGGATGAGATGAATGCAGCAGATAAAATGTTAAAAATATTATTGGAGAATAACGTCAGCATTAATTCTGTATGCAGACCATGAACCCTGCAGCCTGTGAAGAAAGTGCAGCCAAAGGTCTGCCGCACTGCCAACTCACAACTGATTCCCATCCAAGAACAACAATACATACAATAAACATCACTGAGCACTGAGTGACCTGGATGTTTTCATATAAATACATCAATAGACTGATAGAACATTAAGGTAAAACAATACAAACTCCCCCCCAGGGCCCTCGGCACCTCCAGCAGCAGCTCATTGTGTCTGAATGGGACTCTTGTGTACGGAGAGCTGAATGCGTCCAGGTGCGACCACGGCCAAAAGAAGAGTGGCTATGAGCCTGGTCATGTCTAAGACTTCTGCTCAGGCTCTGCCGTGCTCGTCAGCGCTCATCATGTTTATTTAGATTTCTCAATATGAATCCTGAATCCTGAACTGTCACTGAATACGTTTACATGGAGACTTTTTTCCCTTTTGGAATGAAATCATTCTGATTGAGGTTTTAATGGCAGCTGTTTACATGGGAACTAATTCATTCCCATCTGGTGTGCACATGTGCCAATATCTATACAGAATAATCCCGTCTGACATGCGCAGAATGCTGTATATCACGTTATTTATTAAAGATGGAGGTCTACAAACTGATCGTCATGGTTGTTGTGGTTTCTGCTGCTGCTTTAATCCAGCAGCAGCTGATACTCATGCACTTCTACTGCAGATAACCAAGAGAAAAAGGCAAAGAGACAGAGTTTGAGTAAAAAACAAACTTTATGTCGCTGTCCCAGGAATTACGTTGTTCACAGCCATCTGTCAAAGTGAGGAAACGTCACTTGTTGCACGCTGACGTCTCGTTGAAGCATGCGCTCTGAGTGCAAACTCATAACTTTCCGATTCAGCATTTACATGATGCCATGATCAGTTTGGGGAAAGGAATATTCTACCCCTGTGAAACCGAATGAAAATTCATTCGGTTCGGCGCTTTTCATTCAGAAAGAGCTTTTAAACCGAAAGCAATCGGTACATTTGGGTCCATGTAAATGCAGCTACTGTTGACTGAGTATTAGGGATGTTCGATATTGGCTTTTTTACATATATCCGATATCCAGTATTGTCCAAGTCTTACATTCCAATAGCCGATATCAAAACCTATCTATGCAGACAACTGCGAGGGTGTATCTCCCATATTTTGAGAGATTCAACTATACTCTGCTCTGAGAGCAAAGATCCCAAAATAGCCTTAACTCAGCCAGAGGAGTTCATTTTGGACATCTGGCTGCCAGATATCAGATGCTAGCAGGTATTAGCCAACATGTGGCTAATTATAGTGTTTCTGACGACTTGGTAACTTAACCAACAACTTAAAACCAGACAATTTATAAGCAGCTTTAAAGCAAGTCAGTCTGTAGCAGCAGCAGCTGCACCGTAGTCACATGACGCTGAAAGGAATGCTGGGATATGAAGTTCTTCCACAATAACAGGGACTTTAATACATGCTAGTCTGCTGCCAATGGAACAAGATCTCATAAGATTTAGTTAAAAATTAATCTGAAAAAAAGCAATACAGATTCTTTTTCAATATTACATTTTAATGCCAATATCGGCCGATAATATCAGTGGTCTGATGTATTGAACATCCCTTATCAGAACTAAGCATTTGATCCTGAAAATGAGGAAGAAAAGATTGAATAGTCCAGCACCAGTCTGTAAATAAACAAGATAATGTAGGATGCTGAGACAGAAAGAGTTATTGACAGAGTAGGACAGGAGAGTGTGACTGGAGAGTGGAGACATATGAGTAGGTGTATAGATGGCATCGTGGAGAGGGTATTTGCATGCTCAACATCATGTCCTGTCACTATAACATCCCTATCCCAATGGCTGCTACATGAAAAGACCTGACATCATCAGACCCTGTTTGGGAGATGGTACATGGTATATACAGTACTTCAGTAACATGCAACATCATGGAGCATCATGAAACAAGAGGACAGAGTGTAGAAGTAACTGGACAATGTTAACCTGGAAGAAATTAAATCAGTCTTGTTTATATCTGAATATGTACACAAGATTTCTGCCGATAATATCGGACATCTCTACAGAGAAACCATTTCTTGAGTTTTCCAGGTCCTGAGATGCTCAGCCGTTGGCAGCATCGCCCAGTAAAATGTCCCTCTATGTTTTTCAGCTTGGTGGGAAAAAGTTTCCTGAATGTTTTGCTGATGCTTCCAGATTTCCCATTCAGACATCAGGAACTTGCTGTTCCAAGTATTGAGAAGATGAGTAGAACAGCAACTTTTAGTCATTTTCTTATGTTTGAGCATCATTCAGCCCACACAACCAAAACAGAGATGTCTGATTATTGCTGTTGTTTCTCATGTTTCAGTCCTGTGAAAAAATCAACAGATTCTGCACAGTCACTGTTAAATTTGTTTTATGTCCACGTCAGTCTTTGATGAAAAGTGTCCCCGTTTATGAGGTTAACACTGGTAAGGATGGATAATCCCATTGTACTTAAATATCACTCAACAGTGCCAACCTGCTTGGATCCCACATCAGAAAGACTGATGGTCTTTTGTCAAAAGCCAAAACCTCCTGAACTGATAATTATCATTTTATTCATAAATATCATTTAAATCAGAGAGGGGCCTCTTTAATTAATGATAAAATCACTAAGAAAATAAAAGCTTTTACAGTCTGTGATGATAGTACAATGCACCAACGTCTAATACATCCATTTCAAAGCTCTGAGGATGAAAATGAAATAGGACCCCCAGGCTTGTTTCCGATGTGGCCCCCCAGTACAACACTTACTGTAACACACTACAAGAACGAGCTAAACACAGAACCCAATGCTATCATCTTATAAATAAACAACAGGGAGTTTAGATATATTAACATGCTCTTGTTTCGAACAGCATTAAAAGCTAAAGATTAAAATTGCATAAGATTTCTCCCGGTGAATCACTTAGTTTCATTCTTGGGGGGGCAGATTATTTCACTGCTCTGTAGAGAAATGTGTATTTGCATCATTTTAATCATAATGATTCAAATAGCCTGGATTCCACAAAGAATAATGCAGGTAATAAAAAATAAAAAAGTGAACCTTAATGCTGTGTACACTAATACTACCGATGCTAATGCTAAATAATTGTTCATTACCACATGAATATGGAGGCAAGTACGCAATAACAGTGCAATTATTTTGTGTGCATGTTTGTATGAGGTTGTGGCCCTTCAGGTCCTGTTGTCGAGGAAGTCTTTGATAAATTGCAGTATTTAAAACGTCCCCGTTCTCTTCTTTCTTTGAGATGTGTGTGCATGTTTAACAGCAAGATGACTGTGGTGAAAGATTCAGTCATTCGGTCGTAGTCGTTGAAAGTAAAGCGAATCTAAACACTTTGAAGCGCCAGTCATCAAAAACCGAGGAAGCCTCTTTACAAGGAGGAGAGACATCTTCAGAAGTCCAGTTAGCCTGGCCCAGAATGGCAAAGTTCAGACTGAGCCGTGATATTTTCAAATCTACTTTCATCACTTCTGAGATGTTATTTGTTGGTTTTTCCAACAGGATATTCTTCTTGAAACCAAAGTTTTAGAGTGGGAGGGAGTTATCTTTGCAGAGGAACAGCTGGCTTGGATGAATTTGGTTGCAAATTTTTAATCACAGTGATGTTATGTTACGTCACAATCCGGAAAAGATTAGGAAAAAATGACCAAAAAAGACAGGCTGGTGAAGAAAAGAACTTTTTTGATAACCAAAAGAGAGAGAAAAAAAAAGACTAAAAAGAAACTAAAAAAGCGCTTGCAGGGCGCAGACCTCCGCCAAGCAGCTCATGTCTCGCTCGTGATTCACACCTAAACTTTTATTGCCACGTCTTTTGTTTCTGTTTATAAAGTTTAGACTGGAAAGTTTACAGGCAGTAGAATAGACCACAGTGAAAAACACCGTCTGATTTTCCTGAAAATCACAATAAGATCATTTCAAGGGGTAAAAGTTGGCCATGATCTGTTGCATGAAGAAGAAGAACATTTCTTCTGAAAGCCGGTGTCAGTCCAAGTCCAGCCAGCAACCTCTCACTTCGTCTGGGTGTCAGTAAGAGCGAACGGAGTGCTGGAGACGCCGGGATGCTCACAGGGATGGGACAGTCCTGCAGCCACGCAACTGCAGGACTGTGGAGGGCATGTTTATTTGAACAAAACAGGACTTTATGATCTTTACAGTACAATTATTATTTCACTAGGTAGCTGTTCTCTCAATAAACAGTAGTCTAATCTCTGTGATGCTGATGCTGTGTTGTTATTTACAAAGTTAGCGATATTAGCTAAGGTTAGGGCAGTTACTGTAGAAGCCTCAGTTGTTTTAAGGACACTACTGTAAATATGATCATGTTACACCTCATCTAAAAGCTAAAATCCCACAAAAGGCAGGCGCTGTACTAATTATTAAAGCTGCTCTTAGAGCATAGACCGTAAATAAAGAATAAATGTTTAGAGTCCACAACAAGACAGAGCAGCTACTGATAGCAGCTGACAGAGATTGTGATGGAGTCAAAATAAAGGGTCAGATTGCTCTTCTTCAGGTTGTTGTGGCACCCATGGACAAACCAATGAATGCTGCCCATGTTTGAACACTTCTAGCATGACTGTAAATCTATTTATGTCCGCAGACACAGTGGTAGACTACCGCAACACTGACAGACTGGAAGTTTTAGGACAAAACGGCTGCCCCCATCCTGACTTCCTGAATAAGGTAAATAGTACAGTGTATGTGAAAGGCAAGATTGTTACATTTCTGTTTACCAGCACCCTTGAGATTGTAGTTTTTAATTTTGAGCACTGTATACTGTATATAAACATGATGCTAGCCAACAGTGTGTGGCGTGCTAATGAAACCTGGGATTTGCCATTTCCATCTTTGAAGTCACAAGTCAACAAGTCCTCCAACTGAAACAGTCTAATTCATTCATATCCTGAACTACGGCTCATTATTGCATCCTGTAAAGTAGCACCCCTGCAAGCTGTTTGATGATGCACCTCATATAAGCCTCCCCATGTGATCATGGGGGGGGTAGAATGGAGCAATTGAGTGCTTTCAACCGAGGGACTTTGTAAGATGCAACATAAAGGTGTGAACACATTGTCAGTGGTATAACAACACTCGTCTTAAACACTTTTCTTACTCCCTTAGATTATGTAACTGCACATCATGGACACCATTTAATAGGCTGTCATGTCATATACAATCACCCTGTTATTCATACCCTCCAGTTAAAGAAAAGGCTAAATTCCCAATAGTAATTCAAATAACAAGAAACTAAAGACACTAATAATAAATAAAAATTCATAAAAAGTATAATTTAGTGAAAAAAAATTTTACTTTTGAATTGTGGCTTGAAATAATTTTAAAAAATGAAACAAACAAAGCTGTCCCAGACACATTAGAGCACCTTTCCTATGAACAGTGGACCACATTACCTGTCAACAGGTGTAAAAGTCTTTTTGAACTTTAGAGAAAACACCTGATTGCAGTGATTGTCTCAACATGTTGCTCAACAAAATTTAAGCTCCAGAGCCGCATCATGTTTGTTTACTTCTTTTATTTTTTGTGTTTGTTTTCAATATTTCTTTCAAACTACAATACAAAATCAATGTCATGATTTTCAGAACATTTTTTTCATTATTACTGTTGCCAATTTCAACTTATTTCACTGGCAGATGATTTTTTTCCCCCTTTTTTTAATAGAAAGGTATGAAAAATGTAAATACATATTTTAATGTAGGGCTGTGCAGTTAATAGAAATTTGATCTTGGTTTCAACTCTTGGATCGAACAATCTTCAAACTTCCGTAATCGAGTTGATATGATTTATTAGACATTTTTCATTACACAATTTCTGAAGGTTATTCTGAACTTGAAATTAATTTTCGCACCCATGCAATTTGTTGGGTGTCATTAACAAACATGTTAGATTTGGAATGTTGCAGCATTGCACTAAACCATAAAGTTTATTTTTGGATTCATTTAATGTTCATGAATATATTTATTTTATTCTGCAAATATAGAGAAACTGCAGAACAGCTGGACACAGTTTATTTTGGAAACATTCATGTTTCTCTATGCCTTATTTTATGTTCAGAGTATATTTATTTTATTCATTAAATGTTTATACGTTGCAAAGCAGCGGTACAGTACACATCTGTAGCCTAGTTTTCAATTTGAACATTTTGTGTAAAATATCAATGAAATGTTTTTGACAGAGAGAGAAATGCTAAATAAAGAAATACATCATGTAACTAAAAAAATAATCGTTTGAATAATTGTTATTTCAATATTGACCAAAATAATTATGATAATGATTTTTTCCATAATCCGCCTTATTATAATGTAAACGGTGACTGACTTTAGACAGCAACAGCATTTGGTTCGTGTTAGCAATCAAACCTACCGAGCCGTAGTAGAAACAAGGTGACAACCCAATAAGGGTTGGACGTTCTTTTAATGTTTTTACAGTCTTTAAATGCCTGCAAGCACTTAAGCCACACAAGCTTATTTTGGGGGAGGACAGTTTTCAGAAGTGGTGCAGGAACCAAAGCTGTTCTGTGTCCCTGTGGGGTACTGCTCATAACTATCCCCCATCGCTGAAAACAGTGCAACTCATGAAAAATTTGGAAACTCTCCCTGTTTTAATGTAATTAAAAAGTTACCTGCGTTAAAAATTTACCACTAAACGTCATAAACAGAGAAATTAGCAATAAAGATGGAAGCAGTTCTTTGTTTCAGGCTGTCAACATGTTTATCCCGCTGTAAAGGTTTTACATGAGGGTCTGTGGGAACTGACTTGCATGTGAGAGCAGCTCAAATAGGCTTTTAAGAAAATGCAGTTTGCTCTTCTGCCTTAATTTTTCAGCTCTAGAGATTGCTGTGTGGACTTATTATAAAACAGTTTCACTGGAGGGAAGAAAGAGAAAAACAGAAAGGAAGCTTTCATCGGTAATCCTGAAATTCCTATGCAAAGAATAAAAACAGGAAAGCAGACAGTACACACCAGGACAAGGCCGTCATACAGAGAGAAGAACAGTTGTTTCTTAATTTGCTTCATACAAGTGACATAGTTCTAGATGAAATATTGAGAAGTCAGCCATGTGAATTTTTTATTTAGGAGGTGACTTGTTTGCCTTTAATTCTGCAGAAAGTGTGATCCTCCGTCTGTATACCGTAGTAGTTTCTTAAGCTTTCTGAAGGGGTAGTGAGTGACCTTTTATGTTGTAACTTTTTTTTCTACCAATGCAAACAGCATAAAACTTGGTCAAGGTGTGTATTTTGGCTTGACTCATGATATTCTGGAAGATGGGTTGCCTAACTCTTTTTCTAGGGTCTTTAACTAAAATATACCTCATTTCCTCCTTAGTGCCAATCCGTGCCACATTGACTTGCATTGAAAATGACCTTTCTATAATCAAATGCCATTTCAGAATAAAGTTTTAGGATAACACTTTTTCACTTCACACACTTGCTCTACACTTCAGTGATGTAGTTTGAACTGTTTTCCATGACATAAGACCATTTACTCAAAAGGGGCCCCGCTTTTTACCTTAATGATGAAAAACCCATAGACTTCAATGTTATTTCAGCAACTCAGTGTCCTTCAAAAACTCAAAAATGCTGAACACATCCAATGAAGTAAAAAATCTTTTTTCTTCTTTCATGTGAGGTTATTTGAGCGTGAAAGGGTCTCAAATTTGTAATTTTGGAGTTTTTTTTTTTTTTTCAAGCATTTTGATCAGTCAGATCACATGCATAAAAAACAGCTAATTATTTAGGTCAGTCTTTTGCAGGGAATTTAGTTTCCCCTCTGTAATGCACTGCCATTCCTGTTCAAACTGGAATTTTTCCCATACTTTTTTGCATGTTATCTTGAAACAACTTCCCATTGAGCTTTTTAAATTGTGGTTGCTATAATCTATGCTTAGGTCTGCTCTGTATACCTTAGTCTGCCACCTACAGGCTATTTTTTACTTATTATAACCCACTTTTCAGTTTTAGGCAATGGGAGCATTGTGTGTACAAACTGGAACTTGAAGGGTTAAAATTTTGAAACTCATTGATTTTCTATGGTATTGATGGTTAGGCCAGAAGTCAGTGATGACAGCCATGAAAAAAAAAAAATTCAACCCTTAATTTTTAGACAGTATTTACACGCCATTGACCAGTCCGTGCCCTTAAGAAGCTTAACGTAACTTTAAAAAAAAAAAAAAAAAACACTGTAACACAAAAAGTAAAGATGTATCAAAAAACATTTTTATACCTTTTTTAAATACTCCAGGGCTCTGATAATCCTGCACAAAAAAAAATTTTTTTTTTGCATTAATCGCATTTATTTTAACCCCATTTTCAGTTTTTGGAAGTTGGAGCAGCATGTATGCAAAGTGGAATTTAAAGGGTTAAAATTTTATAACTCATTGATTTTTTTATATTGATGGTTAGGCCAGATGTCTGTGATGACAGCCATGAAAGAAAATGGCAGCTTTTCATTTTTAGATAATATTTACAGGCCATTAATGGACATTGGCCAGTGTGTGCCCTTAAGAAGCTTAACGTAACTTTTCTTAGGGCGGTATGAGGGTTAATAACTCTCTGCAGTTGGTTTCCTTTTTGCTGTTAAGATGAACAGCGCTGCAGTTGTCATGCAGGAAATAGATGTCACATGTCTCCATCTTACTCCAGGAAAAAAGTGCAAATCATGCACATCCTTAAAGGTAGAGTCCGAAGTCCCCACCCTACCGTTTCTGTTTGCAAACAACAGTATTCAAACTGAGCGCCCCTCCCTCTCAGGCTAATGGCCGCCTCGTTCTTCAGCCTGTTCAGCTTCAAGCCTCCTTCAGAGCTCAGAAGCCGGATTTCACTTGCACAAGTCTAACGTTTATTATCAGGGGGGAAACTTCGGACTTTACCTTTACAAAAGTTGAGACTATGCTGGACCATTAAGAACATTGCAGACAACCAGACGAAGGGAGAGATGGATCTGCACACGAGTGCAGCAGCAAAGTTGGTTCATTCACCAAACAACACAGTGATGTTTTGGGCACTGCCCTTCTTCAGACTAAAGGATAACTAGGTAGGTGCACCTGCCGAAGTAGGCTTTGCCCAATCACCTGAAAGTCATGTGACATCAGTGACAAAAAAAAAATATATATATTTTTTTAAAATATATATATATTTTTTCTTAAAATATATATATATATATATATATATATATATAAGCAGAGAGAGAAATATCAGAATTTACTAGTTCTATCCCCGGACGTCTCAAAGAGGACACATTGTGTGAGGACTGTGAAGTGCACTGTCCCCATCAGTCACATCCAACCATGATGTGCCGTACTGACCCAGCACATGCCGCTCCTGCTGTGGCGTCACCCTCCTCCACCCCAGCCTCCTCTTCTATCCGTACTCATACATTAGCAATGATTAATTCTATGTTGGATCTGTTGGCCAAAGTAATGCAAGTTGTCTTTATAATTGCTACTTTGAGTATTCTGGGATGGAAGCCACGCTATTTATCAGGATGAGAGTGCTCTCTGGCTGGAAGCATCAAAATTGGCCTTGGTCCATTTGGTACTTTGTTTTTAGGTCGACCCGCAGTGAGCCTGCTTTACATTGCTGCTTAATAGAAAGCTGCAAAATAATTCACAGGTTTGGCTGTTGGACACAGAGTTAGCACATCGCTAATACCTTTGTTAAAATGCATCTCACTCATACAAGCAGCTGGCATCGAACAATACGTGAGTCAGGTTCTGTATCACAGTAATTGATTCAGGATTTATGAAAGCAAGCACACAGTGAAACATGTTTTGCTCATTAATGATCAAGTGTCATTTTTTTCCCCAGTGCTAAACAATGTAAATGTAATTGTGCATGTCAATGCACAAAATAAATGTCACCTGCTGTGTTGCTTTGAGAGCAGTGAAGACTGGAGTAATCACATTAGCTAATCATACAGAATCATAATATGAGATAAAACCGAGCAGCTAATTCGGCTGAGCTTCGTAAACCTTATAGGAAGCCTCTAAGAGTGTTGTGTCTCTGAAGCAGGTGTCTTACCATATGCTGCATTAATTACACTAAAATCTTTAATGACTTCTAACATTGCTCATTACTGAGCTGTGTGGCAGTTTGCCCTGGTTCACTTCTCCTCTGCCCTCGTGCTATTTATAGCATGCATTACGGCCTAAATGGCAGTGAAAATGTGAAATTTCTTCTTCCACGGGGTAAAAGACACCAAATCTAATCTTATTTTAAATGATTGTCATGTAGAGCAGCAACAGAAGCAGGGCAAGAAAAAAATAAGTGTTCAATGGGGGGTATCATAGCCCTTGTTATATCATCAGATTAGCCGTTAAAATGATTACAACTGGGTTGTACAAGTTCAGGCATCAGTCCTGATTAGTGATGCAGCCATTGTCAGGGTGTGACATGCTGTGGAAGTGTTTTTCAGGTTTGCTCACCATCCACACACACACACTGGGTTTATATAGGAGCAGAAACATGTCATGCAGTCAGGGCTTTACTGCGTTGTGACTTTCGGCACCACGGACAGCAGCACTGCAGCAGGCAAGTGGACCCGGGGGAAACGTGAGAGCCCTGAACGCATCACACCAGTTCTCAGCTACTAATCATGTCCTACTTATTTTAAAAGCTTTCTACAGTCAAACAAGAAGGTGACAGACTGGAAGTGTACTTAAGTGCTCGCTCATCTGGCGCCACAAGCCAGTCGTTTCTGTTCAAGGTGAATTTCTGGAGGAACAAAAGCCTAAAACGCAGCAGGTTCACAGCCGTGTCCACACATGAAGGCAAAGACATACAGTCCTCAAAATTATTCCTCCAGTTAAAGAAAATGCTAAATTCACAATCGTAATTCAAATAACAGGAAACTAAGGAAAATAATAATAAATAAAAATGTACAAAATTACAATTCATTTAAATTAAATATTACTTTTGAATTATGGTTGAACATAATAATTACAAAAACAAACAAACAAAAGTGTCCCAGACACATTAAAGCATCTTTCCCATGAACAGTGGACCAACATACCTGTCAACAGGTGCAGACGTCTTTTTAAACATTAGAAAAAACACCTGATTGCCTCAATGTGTCGCTAAACAAAATTTTAGTTTCGGAGCCCCATCATTCTTGTTTACTAGTTTTATTTTTTGTCTTTTTGATTTTAATATTTCTGTTCAACCACAATTCAAAATCAATGTCATGATTTTGTCAAAATTTTTCTTTATTATCACTTTAGTCAATTTCAACTTATTTCACTGACAGCTGATTTTTTTCCATCTTTAACTGGAGGGTTTGAATAATTTTGAGGACGACTGCACATTAATGTTCTTTTCACAAGAATGATAAAGTTGTAGAGGAAAATGTATTTGGACGTTCATGATTCAGTAGGAGTCATAAATGGGAACAGAAAATAAATATTAGTTTAATAGAAAAGTAATTAAGAGTTAGTGAGTGTGTGTGCCGCTAGATGTTTGACTCCAGCTTCCCTGCAACCGAGGGAGGGAGGAAGGGATGGATGGAGGGATGGATGTTCCTACAGGGGAAAATATAAATAACTCAGAGGGACAGACACACCAGAAAAGCATTCTTTGACTGACTGATGAATTAACAACCTACTATCACAAAATGTAGGTTTTTTTCTACCAAAATTATTGTCATAAAACAGAGGACAGTTCACTAAAAGAAAACTGATCTTCATACTGAAATATTTCATTTTTCTCAGAGTTTCTAACACTCACTTCGGAGTGTGAATGTAGGATCCATTGATACATATTAAATCAGAAAATCCAACTCCAGATACTTTGATTCTGGTCATTCAGTTTTAATCCGTCTCTTGCGAGTCCTTTAACTTTATGGTGGTGCAACATTATATCAGTGGAGAACCTTCGAAGTGGGCTTTAATGTGTTTCCCTGAGAATTCCCATTAATCTGAGGACTGAAGGACTGAATTAGCATTTAGATCATATGCCATTAAAGTTCTCCATAAAAGCCAAGTAACTAAATAATGAAGAGGTTTATGCAACTTTTGTGAGTACTGTATATGATAATTGTGTCTTAGTATTGTAACAGAATGAATATTAGTCCATGAAATTAAATAAGTCCGTTCTGATAATCAGCATGAGTTCGACTTCATAGTGTTGCCTGCTGTTTCGTGACCTGTGAGCTCGTCCACACACATCTGATTGTGTTCGGGTGAAGGGTGGCTGAACCTCTGATGACACTGCGCTTTTGAGGCCAACGGGTGGGGTGTGGATGGTGATGTTTGGCTCTGAGCCTGAAGCCAGAGCATAGAGTCTCTGTGGACTCAGAGCAAAGAAACTGAACTGACCTCAAGGAACAGAGAGTGCTATCAAAGTCTACCACGCTAGAAGATCAAACACTAACTCCCCTAATTAAAACAGCAAAGTGCCAGAATGGCGTGCACTAAGTGTTAGAGGTGACGGGTGGTGAGACATGTACGAGTAACACTGGGAGGTCAAGGAATTTGACGGAAATGGCAGCTGTTGGACCTGAAATGGACCTCTGAAGAAAAAAGACAGCTGATGACTGCAGAGTAAGGGCCAATTCCAATTCCTATCTGAACCCTCAATCTTAGCTGCCCTCAAAACCAAGTGTTAAGGGCTATTTTGTGACTTAGAAATGGGACACACCTTAAATGCAGATATGTCTTCAAACTAGGAGAGGGAGCATTACGCCAAAGCAGTGTTCAGTCTGTCAATTCAGAATAATAAGAAGAAGAAGCAGCATTTACTTTATTTACATTTATTTGCACTGTAACCCTGCCTGTTTAATAATAAGCCACAAACGGAGCTACCATGGACATATTCAGCTGTCAGCGCATACCACGGCTTATTGAAAGGTAAACACCAGCTATAACAAAAGTTAAGTAGGTAACTGTGGTTCTGTGAATTCCTGGATGACTGCCAGTCAGCTGGCCCACACATGTTATAGCAGGCCTCCTGCGACGAGCGCAAAGAGACATGTCCACTTTGTTACCTGCCACTGGGAGTCATGAAGGAATGAAACAGAACTATCGTTAGATAACTGCGGCTATGGGAGATGACATTAGCCCGGTCGTCTTATACCATTATCGGCACAAGCACGTTATACAGGCTGTTATCTTGATAAAACAACGACATTAGCACCAAGAAAAATGAGCATTTTGTAACGTTAACAAACTTAAACGATAGCGACATGGCTTGAGTGCAACGGTCACCATTGACAAAAGATCGTAAAATAAAAATGAATGTTAGGCAACAATGAGGTTACTAATCCATAACATGGACCTACACTAAGATAATACAATGGTGTTCGTAATATTGATATCTCCATTAACAAAGAAAATACTGAAGATTTGTAGCTTGTCTTCTTTGCCGCTTGCATTCTGGGTAGTCCTTACTCACAAGGGTGGTGTCGGAGAATCTGAGTATTGAGGGCAATTCAGCTCTCAAACTTGCCCCTTAACTTAACCCCTTAACTGGCCAGGGCCCGTCCATGGGCCTTTTTTTTTTTTTTTTTTACATATTTTCAATATAAAGTCTTATAAATTCTGTTAAATGTATCATATTTCAATACTACAGCGTCTGACGGACCAGGAGAGGCATCCCCTTTGATTGACGTCTCATGTTGAAGAGGCATCCCTTTTGATTGACGTCTCATTTGATCAACTGGGTGGATCTATGGTCTCTCCTCCACCAATAATGTCCACCAAACTCTACCTCACGTGGTGGGTGGGCTTTGTAAAATAAAAAAAAAAAAAAATTCAGGCGAGGGAAAAAAAAGCTAGATTACCATGTGTTCCAAATTAAGTAACTACATACTAGTTAAAGTTACAATGAATTTGAAAGCTCAAAGTAAAAATTCAGAGTGTTATCTTTACAGAGAGGCCAAGCTTTTGCATGTACTCCAAAGGGTTCAAGAGCAGCAGCTAATTTAATTCGGGTATGCATTTTTTAGGCGTTTTTGCCTACAGGGGGCCTGTTAAGGGGTTAACGTTCTTAGAATCGGGACAGTATTTGCACTTGGCGGGACTGCGCATTTTTGAGATTGAGGGTTAAGATTGAGGGTTAAGACAGGAACTGGAATTCACCCTAAGTGATGTTTTAAATTTCACTTGAGGGGCCGTTCACATGAGGACGATTGCGAGTAAAAATGGCTAAATATTTCACCGGAAGTGCCTTTCGTTCACACAGCAACGGTGCTATTCTGGGTCGAAGACGCAAAAATCTGAAGACTCATTCCAGAGTGGAATTCCCGAAGACGCAACGCTGTTGTGTTCTTGTCTGCGTGGTCCAAAATACAAAAATGATGGTGGACTTTTACACCAAAGTTATGAAACTTTATTTGCAACACATTGTGAAATATTTAACTGCGTTAATGAATCGATGCATTAACACACCATTAAAGGAGTAGCGCAAGTTCCACTTGTCACCCCCTCTGGCGACTAGTGGAAGTGACGCTAATGTCGTGCACACGCATGAGCTGCTTCGACTGCATTGGTCTCTAATTTAACCCACATTACACTCAGTCTGAGCCCAGAGTTAGAGACATGAGACATATAAATCTGCAAGTTGTTTACGGTTTGATCGTTGAGTAAACTGACGGACTGTATGCTAATGGTAGCAACAGGCTAACGCTGGCTTGTAGTTCAAATATCTAAATTCACCAATGAGACCACGATTACCTTATAAAATTACAGCATCAACTAAATGTAACAAGTTGAAAAGAGTGCATCTCTTCCCCAGGAACAGTCATAATGCTGTCATATTGCCACATTTCCATGCTAAAAACTTAGCATTGCAATATTATGCATTCTTATTTCCGTCATACATCACATTTACCTTGATAGCGAGAAGAAAGCCAACTGTGGGTCCCGTTTTAATCCCAGACTGGATTGGAGCTCCCTCCAATTAAAAAAAAAAAAGAAAGATAAAAAGCTGCTCGGTTGTTTACTTCCGTCTTACTCCGGTGCCGGTGTTGTGTCGAAAAATGCCCCCTGCCGTCGGGACCAGTCAGATTCCAGTTTGGTTCTCTTCGTCTCACGTGACAAGACTTTTCTTCTTCGTCTTACTGGAGTCTGAGTTGGGGTTTGAGAGGCACCTGCTCTCCATCTTTTAGCAGGATCATTAACATGCGCAGACCTGCGGTGGTGGAATACACCACACCGGCACAGCCAGACGAACGAGAACGAGCAGCTCGTCTCGCCCACAAGCGCCCCCTAGAGGTTTCGTACCCAAATTTCTCGCATTGAGCATTCAGAAACAGGATTAGAGACCACCGCAGTGAAGAAAGATCAGCTCATTCTACACATCAGGCAATTGTGAGAGCATGTGGAGGAAAGAAAAGAATAGTGTTTAACATTTAAACTTGCACAATGCACCTTTAACGCATTAATGTGCCCACTTCTAATTTTAAGTGATTTTGGATCATTTTAAACAAGAGTTTCATTTCAAACTCTGGGAAATGATGAGCAAGAGATGTAGTTGGATAAAAATGGAGGTAAAATCCTACTTGTGTAATAATATCATCAAATAAGGAAAGTCAGTGAATCTGTTAATGGGTTAGATACTCTCATTTCTAACTTCATTTTTCCACAAACTGTGCAGTGGTTCCATATTAAATGCAGGACTAGTCTTGTACAGACTGTAGTTTGCATGAATTGGGCGTAAAAGTAAAGAAGGCTGAAGCCAGCTTAGCAAATGGGAACTTTGTTAAAATCTAATTTATAGGTTTTTAGATCATTTAGATAAAATGAGGATTCCTTCCTTCTCTGTTTTGCTAAATTATCATCCTAACTCCATGATGAGAACACTGCGCATATTCATGTCTGACTAAAAGCAAATCAGTCAACTTGTCCAGCTGACGAGTTGCCGGCTGCGGTCCTGCAGCACTGGATCTGAAGAGGACTGAGTCTCCCAGTTCAGTCCTTGCTGACCGTCACAAATGCAGACTAAGGTTGGAGCTCCATTCTGGGTTGGATTTTCTGAGCTGCCTCTACTCGGCCCTGAGAAATTACCTGAGCGATGACCCTTAGCTTGATAAGGTGGACGCACATGTGGAGGCCCAATTTATATCCCAGAGAGCTGCTCCTAACTCATGAATATTTACAATATTTCCAAAGCGGTGTACTGAGGTCAACAGGACTGCACTTTGTAATTGACTTTGAAGCTATAGGTTAATAACAGCAGTTTCGTTTTTGTCTTATATCCTAATTTGATTATGTCTAAAGTCATTTTCCAGCTGTTGTTTGTCAGAAGGAATCTGAATGGAACGTCCAGCCTGGAGAGATAATGTTTGCATTTTGTTCTGACATATGCTGCTTTGATTTTAAATGCAAAATGTAAATGTGAAATGACAAGGCCGGGATGGGAGGCCTCTTTGTAGTGTCTCTGATGTGACTGATGATGATTCTGTACATCCCCTCGCTAAGTGGCTGCTCGCTCTGACGTGCTGTGAGGAAGTTTCTCGGAGGTCTAAATGTATAAAACCATGACTTAATAAATAAATAAGCCAGCAGAGCTTTTTCAGCAGAGCTCTCCTGCTTTCCATTGTGCTGCTTTTTCTAATTATGCCAGAGCCATTATGCTGACGGTCGCAGAGCGCACTGTGACACCAAATCAGGACTCAATATTTCATTTCCCTTCTCACTTCTTTTAAACAGCCTGTACATTAAAGCAGAAATCCGGTGGCTGATTTTCAGAAATGACTTGATTAAATCCAGGAAATGGGACATGATTTCTCATTTAAAATTCATAACAGGCCAACGCCGTAATTTAAACCCCTCTACCATTTGAGCAGTTTGGATCTGCGTCAGATTGAATAATTTCTCTTTAACTATATCAATCCGTTTCATTTCAATTTGATGGCAAGACAACTGAGTTGGGAGGACCCCCTGTGAGTGTGTTTTCTCTAAAAGGTTTGGCAATCAAAATATAAGCCTCCAAAATGCACTGCTGCTGTAATTCAATTTGCCTGAGCCTCAAGGTTGCTGTAATTAAAAAAGATCTGCAGATGAGTGATGCTGCTTCTTTAGAGTATGTTATTCTCTTATCTGTCTAGTTGTGGATAAAACATCAGGTCACAGCTTCAGTTTCTGACCCAAACAGCTTCAGTGTCTCCCAGATTTGTACTGTGGCATTTTGCTGTTTATCAGAAATGGGAAGGATATTAAAAAACTGTATTTATGCCAAACCACGCCTAAATCTAACCGAACAGTTTGCTATGAAGAGTTGACAAACAGCTGCAGAATCAAAAGTTTACTAATCAGTGTCAGAGGAGCAAGATACCAAACACATCAATCTAAATGTGCTCCTCACCTGCTTTGGATTAAGATGTCTATTATAATAACAAATAGAAATGTAAATGTACAGTATATGCTCTTTGACTCTGCAGGAAAGAACATTATTTTGAAAATAAACTCTCTTTTTTTTGGTCTATCAGTAGAAAGTTTTCAGCCTCACTGTCATTAATGATTTCTTTATACACCACCAAAAGAAAGTGTTCCCACTTTGCAGGATTTACAGTCTGAAATGTCCTCATGAAATGAATTCATGGTGACGGAGGAGAGATTTGTGTTTGCTCTTTTCTTCTCTGCTACTACTGTGTCACCTACACTTTTGCACTGTAAATACTGTCACAATTTGCATCCAAAAACAAAGAGAAATGTGTAGAAAGGCAGCAGAAAAAGTCCAGAAAAAGTGTTTTAAAAAAAAAGAAAGAAAGCTTTATGAAAAAATAAGAGGGACAAAGCAAAACAGACAGGTGCAGCATGGCTGAGTAAAACACCAATTTGACTGCAAACCAACTACAGGACTGTTGATCTGATGCACAAAAAGAGCAAACATGGTCTGGTGAAGAAATCCCGAATGACAAACTTATCACACAAGCAAACATTTTAAAGGGATACTGTGTAACTTTTGACCCAATTATAAGCCTAATGTAAGTAATAATAGATGATTTCTTGGGTCAATGTACAGCACTTGGCACATGTTGGTGCTCCAAGGAGGCTGCCCTCCTCAAAAACTAGACATTGTAACTTTGCAGGAGTGGATCCATCTCTCATTGTGACCTGAAGCACTTTGCTTTATGGCTCGATAACTTTATTATCATCTGATCAAAGTGGTCTGTAAACAATTACAAAATATGGATAGAGACTGTTTAACTTTGCGACAGTTGTGTGGCCTGTGGGAAGTTACAGGTTTAGTGCCCCTAGTGGCCAAAAGTTACAGAGTATCGCTTTAACTATGGGGACAGACATCTGAGTGGTTTTGGAAACAAGTGATGTTCTGAAGTTACAAGAGGTTTGTTTGGAGTCATTGAAGACAACACAAAAACAACTTAAAACACGTTACATGTAGGGGGTTCGTTTTTACGTTTCGTTTTTGATGATGTTATTAACGATCCTTTTAGTGCGTTGATTTGATTTTATAAATTGAAGACAGAATTTTATGGCTGATAAAGAAATTAAAATGTAAAAAAGAGATGAATAAAAAGGAGGGGAGAGCAGCCTGTATGGACTTTTTATTCAACAGAATGTAAAATTTATGTTGAAAACAAGCGGACTGAAAACAGGCTTTTAATTTTTCATTTACATGAAAATAATAATAAAAAGTGTATTGAAATAATATGATATGTAAATTGGAGGTTTAAGCTAAGACAGATAGGCTTTTTCAACAAAAGATAATGAAGGTAAACATTAGAGTTGAACATCTATATTGAACATGGGTCTAGCTTCCAGAAAAAGTGCATCTTCATCTTTACTCTGTAAATGCTTAATACGGGTGCCAATCACTTGGAAATGAAATTAAAAATTCTTTATTTATCCCAGAAGTGACGACACAATACTATTACCAACAGATGAAACACGAACATGAGGTTGAGAACGTGACTTTAATTATATTCAGTCAGAGACGAGACAGCTCCCGACATCAGCTGTAGTTCACACCCACGGCCAGCAGATGGAGCTTGTGCTTCATGGCTGACCGTCTCAAACAGGCCTGACGTGTCTGAAGACATGGCGTCCATCTCACGGAAGTTGTCTCATGTCTCATTGGGCTTGGGATTCGCCATCCCTATTATAGTTTCTTCGATAACGAGGTGGGCTCTGCTTCACTTTGGAAACTTGGAAGAGCCACTCGCGGAGATCGCGCCGCCATCTTTGTTTTCGTCTGAAGTCGCATGGCGCCGCCATCTTTGTTTTGGTCTGACGACGCATCGGTACGC
This sequence comes from Atherinomorus stipes, assembly GCA_023101725.1. Taxonomy (NCBI): domain Eukaryota; kingdom Metazoa; phylum Chordata; class Actinopteri; order Atheriniformes; family Atherinidae; genus Atherinomorus; species Atherinomorus stipes. Next base: position 151,929 of record JALJCO010010417.1, read on the forward strand.
ATATTTTGCGTCGACATAATCAGTTACTGCTTCAGAGAGCGGCACTTTAGAGTCATGTTCTTTGATTTCTCAAGAGCTTTAATACGATTTAGCTGCTTTGTTATGTGAAAAGCTCCATAACTTCCAGCTGGAAATGTCCACAACAAACAACTCTTCACACAAGTTTCCCACAAGACAGGAAGAAACGGATCACTCCTGCCATCACCGTCTGGAAGAAGGCACTATCTTTGATCAATTACCATTGTTTTTATTTTTACAAAACAAAACTTCTACATTGCAAATTCGCTCTGAAATTATTTAAGTATTTTTCCTGTCATTTGGAGAGAAGGATTCAAGCATCAGCAAATTCCAGATGCATAGACCATGCAGTCAGGTCAAAATAAAACCAAAACATGAATCTGGCTGACGCAGCAAAGAATCAGTATTGGTTATGAAAGAATTATTTCCTAAACATATTTCAGAACTTGAAAGTATCTCCAAGATTTAGTGAGTAAAATGTCATACAGTAAGATCAGCTGAGACCTTTACCAAAATGAGGTTACCAGATAGCGACATACCAGGGTGATAAAACTTTATTCGCTGCCACAATTACCAGCTGACATTTAAAAACATTTAAAATTAATCAGATAAATCAAAAGTAAAAGTGCATACAGAATAGAAAGACTTCTTCCATGCATGTCTGCAGCAGAGGTTTTATTTACTTCTTTGCACTTCAAGAACGAGTAAAACAGGGAATTTGTCACAGCAGGAGTTTATTTCAGCTGCAAATTTATGCTACTTTTTATTTTCATGGTACAGTAGTCATTGCTGGACTTGGCTAGTGCAAAGACAACCCACTGAGACTTCACAGCACAACAAATCATTAAATGGTTGCCTCTTCCCTCACCATCTAACCTGAACACAGGATTGTGTATGACCAGTTTGCTTCCATCAGGATCAGAAGCAGCATGTGGCGATATGCAGGAGTCATGAAGAGCAAAGGGGGGACCAGATCACACTTTCATGGGATAAAAATACTACCCTTCAACATGTTATTGTAAATTCAGTGAAATAATTTGGCCTGAATTAAAAAAAAAATACATAAAGGAAAAAAAAAAGTAGGGAAGACTCAAGATGGCCACACTGGTGTGAGGCATCTTGCAGGCGTGCTCTTCAACTCGAACTTTTGAAAAAAATCTTATTAAACCCATATGCTGAGATTTGAGGATACTAAACTGATAAACGTACATTGTCGGGTCTGGCCAAAAAAAAAGAAAGAGTCGGAACCTGGATTTAACTATGCAAATAGGTCAGAGCCTCCTATTGGATAATTACTGCATGGGTGATTATCCTTCAGCTGAAAAACAAGTTATTTAACCCCAACTGGTGCAATGAGTTGCTTCTTATTTCCTAAACAACCATGTGGAAAGACACATCCCGTGGATGTAGAAAAGATATTAGTCTGTCTGAGAAGGGTCAGATCTTTGGCAACAAGCAGAGAAAACATCTAGAGAGATTGCAGAAAATACTAAAATTTGGTTCAGAACTGTCCAACACATTATTAAACACTGGAAGGATAGTGGAGATCCATCGTCTTCGAGGAAGAAATGTGGCCGGAAAGGCAGATGAAGCAATGCAGCATCATCCTAGTGCTACTGTACAAGCCTGTGGAGGCAGTGTGATGATCTGGGGTTGCTGCAGTTGCTCAGCACATACTGTTCAGCAACAGTATGAGCTTAGATAATGAGGTCAGCTGATACCTGAATATACTGAATGAGCAGGTTATTCCATCAATGGACTTTTTCTTCCCTGATGGCACGGGCATATTCCAAGATGACAATGCCAGGATTCATCGGGCTCAAATTGTGAAAGATGGTTCAGGGAGCATGACACATTATTTTCACACATGGATTGGCCCCCACAGAGTCCAGACCTGAACCCCATTGAGAATCTTTGGGATGTGCTAGAGAAGGCTGTGGTCAGACTCTACAATCATCATTAAGGTCTTGTTGAAAAATTAATGCAACACTGGATGGAAATAAATCTTGTGACATTGCAGAAGCTTATCTACACAATGTCACAGCGAATGCTGCAGTAATCAAAGCTAAAGGTGGTCCAACAAAGTATTAGAGTGTATAATCCTTTTCTTTGGTGGCCACTTTTTGTGGCCAGGCAGTGTACTTATTAGTTCTACTTCACCAAAATCATGACGAGCAGAAGGGCACGTAAACAACAGCATATGCAGCTACAAGCTACCAACAACAAAAAAAAAAAGCTAGAGCTAGCTCAGCACAACTTCAGGACGGCTCTGCTGCAGGAAGGGGAACGATAGAAGATGAAGCTGAAACTCTCTATGCTGGTGCTCCATCTCCATCAGAACCCGAGCTAGCCAGCCTTGCTATCACAGGGTTAGGCCGGCGTGGTGTCGCCCGGGGGGGCCTATATGGTCGCAAGGGTTTTCAAATAACTATAAAAAAGTATCCCCCAATTGAAAAAAAAAATGTGTGTTTTATGTTCACAAATTGTTATCTGTTCTTTGTGCGCATAATTCAGATCCATTCTAAGGTGAGTTTTCAGGAACAGGAACCAGAAGGTCGTAGGAGCTGCACACATTCACACGGTGCTCTAGTTTATCTAAACTGGCCACACTTACCCTCATTAGAAAGCGTATGTCATTGGCTACAAAATCAAAGACTCAAGTGGGCCTGATCAATAGACGGACTTTATAAGGCATCAAATGATGTGATCCCAACTGGAAGCACTTGTTTTATTCTAAGAGCTGTCCCACAATAAAATCTAATCAGAAATTGATGGGGACACTTCTGTTATGGAGGCAGGAAAGTGAGGAAAATAAATATACTTCAGCAGCATGGCTAGGCTGAAAAAATAAGGTGTAGCATCAGCGTGGATCAGCTTAGATTTTTTAAGATGGTGGAAAATTGACATTATGTTGCTTCCTCACAATATGGAATTTTTTTTTTGAAAAATATGTTTGATGACTTAATCAGTAGCCACTTAATAACAATTTAAGACTGGACTCATAATATGGCTTCAAAACCACTTCAAAGTTAGAGAGTTGCAGTTGCATCTTATTTACATTTACCATGCTGCTCTATCTTTATCATTTATGCTTTGATGGTTGTTGTGTCTATAAAAGGAATTTAGTAGTTTGATTGTGAAGAATCTAAACTTTCTAAACATGTACAACATGTCCATAGTGGCAAAGATTTAACAGTGGTTATTAAAGTTGTGTTGAGAGAAAATACACATACATGGGCACCGATGCCCAGGTGGGTTTAAAATGTCAGTACCGTACCCAAGTTTTTTTTTCTCCTATTTTTATGTGTATATGTGTGTGCATGCGCCTGCGTGTGTGCTTGTGCATGTGAGTGTTTCCATCATTTCGACTCACTCTTTTGAGTCACCAGAACCCCAACTTTTGATTACGGGACCTCCAACTTTACAAATTAAGCTTTGTGCTACCCGTATCAACCACGCTGAGCAGCGCATGTCGAAAGTGGAGAACGTGTTTACACGGCACTGGAGTCCTTGAATAAAGAGCTGATCCAGAAAGTGGATTATTTAGAGAACAGTTCACGGAGAAATAATCTGCGAATCATCAACATCCCTGAGAAGATGGAAGGACTTCATTTAAAAAGCTTCATCACTTGCGTGTTAAAGAACTTCCTCCAGACTGCGGATGATCTAGCAACTCCTGAGCTGGGATGGTGCACAGCCTGGTCACTAGGGGTGGGTTTAAGAAGTCAAATAACCGATTATAATCGATTCAAGCTCAAGTTTTGCAAGATTGATTCATAAAATTAAAAGATCTATTTTTTTTTTTTTATGTTTCCTTTTCTGGTGAAGAGACTCTAGTCTCGCATGATTTAACGATACTCGGCGAGATCTTAGCATACTTACACAACTGAGGGATCGGTTCTGTACCTCCTGTTTAAACTAAGCTTCTCTGAGCCTGTGAGCCAGAACTTAAGCCAAATACGAGTTATTTCGCTCAGCTATACATTACGTTTGTCTGTTCACTATTTAGCAGCATAATACTTTTCACATTAGCTGCTAATGCTAAGACCGCGGTCACCACCATGTTCAGCAGAATGTTTTGAAACGACCGGAAGCGACGTCACCACGCACGTACTCTGAAATAAATCCTCTGCGGTAATTGAATAAATCCGACAATGGACCAGATCACAACATAAGTCATTTGAAATGCTCATTTCCTCTAGAGCAGGATATTAGAAAATAAATAGTCTGGTGTTATTGGTATGATTTACATGACCACACGCCATAACTGCTGGTGTTCAAGCAGAGTTGTAAGCAGAAGGCGCATGTGCACACAGGTGTGTGTGTGTGTGTGTGTGTGTGTGTGTGTGGGGGTGTGTGTGTGTGTGTGTGTGTGTGTGTGTGGGCGCATTTTTGCCACATTGTGGGCGTTGTTACATACGTGGGGACGTCTTTCCTTCGTGGGGACATTTTCCCGGTCCCCAGGGTACAAACCCCTTTTGAGGGTCAAGATTAGGTTTTAGAGATTAAGTTACAATTAGGTCTTGGTTAGGATTAGGACAAGGGTTAGGTTTAGGCAATCAGTTATGGGCGTTAGGTTTAGGGTAAGGGGCTAAGGAATGCTTTATGTCACCCACGGGGATAGAAAAACAAATGTGTGAGTGTGTGTGTCCGTCTGTCACTGGATAGAGCATGCGCCGTGGAAAACATGTCAACAAGCTAAAGAAAAGACACTAAGATAAAACTTTTGTCAAAGTCTGCCAGGGACATGAAGATGGACACACTCTCCCACCAGTGAGGAGCAGCTGGAGTATTTCTGCTCTAATATTACGCCGAAAACGTTATGCTCATCACGGGAACGCGCACAGCTGATCAAGCTTCATGGTAGGAATTTCTGAGTCACGTATGGTCTAAAAAACTATTCACTTTTATTTATACGGTAAGTTTTTATTAATGTCAACACCTTATCTGAGATCTGAACTTAAACAAAAATGATGAATGAAACAATCTTCATCAGGACATTAACGTTTTAAATTCTGCTTTTTAGCACAGCATTAGTGGCCGTGAACCTGCAGCACAAACTGACTGGTTAACGTAGATGATGTAGACAAATCAGATCATTACAATTTGATTGCTCCCAGATGTCCGAGTTTAGCGGTCATGCGAACAGACTCAGTGTTTTATACCAATAGTTATCTGAGAAAGTCTTTAATATTCAGGAAAAATTATGTTGTTCCAAAAACATCTGTAAATGAATGGAAATTGAATCGAATCAGGCTGCTGTGAATCGGATCGAATCGATTCAGGAAATTTGTGGTGACACCCAGCCCTCCAGGGCACGCGACGAGGCCAAAATGAAAAACCAAGAGCAATCCTGGCCATATCACTCTGGTTTGAAGACAAGGAGAGGATCACCAGAGCTGTGCGGAGGGAAAAGGGAGCTGGTTTTCAGGTCCCAAAAATATTTCACATTTCAGGATTATTCCATCACGGTTTCACGCCAAAGAACGAGATGTAACACCATCAAGGCATCGCTGGACCGTCAGGATGTTCCCTCTGAGGCTGCTCTTCCCGCCCCCACTCATGCTCAAGACTGGGATGAACGCTCATCCCTGCTGCAACACACCTGACTCCAATCAACGGGTAATTGTGCAGAGCTTGATGTGAAAATGCACAAATCACAAGTTGTGTTGCAGCAGAAAAACTCCTAATACCTGCAGGATGCCGGCCCCCGAGGACTGGGGTGCCGAACCCTGTGCTACACAGTAAAATCCTCAGTGTTAAATTTGAGTTGTTAAATCCTATTAACTCTTTCAGAGTAATTCTAACACCACTGAGAGTAAAATGACCACAGTGCTGGTGAAAATTTTCAGAGTTAAAACAAGTTTCCTCTTTCAGTGTATAATTGACTCTATCAAGTGTAACTAAGTGCACCCAGAAAGACTCCGCCCTCTTTAGTTGAATATTTCCCATCATGCTTTGTGACTTCCCTGTAAAGTCCTGCACCGCGAGTTAAGTAGATACGTGATCCCTTTGGGTCTCCTTGGTGCATAGAGTGTGTTTAACAGCATGTTGTTTAAGATGACAGTTTGTTCTGTGCACCAGCACACACCTGACAACTGCATAGAATGCTGTTCTTCGCAGCTGTACAAATTTTGTGATGCTGGTTGTGAGCTCGAGTGGTGGCTCAGTCCATAGCTCAGTTCATGATAGGATAGATGTTTTATCAAAACTTTGTTGTGTGACAAAAAAATTCAACAACAAGCCCATGCACAACTTCCCTACTTCCTGAACGTAAGGCAGCTTCTTTGTTTCCTGTCTTTCATTACTAGAAAAAACTGATGACTGATATACTGAGTCAGGTGTGCTGCAACAGGAAAATCCTAAATCCTGCAGCATACTCGCCCCTCCAGGACCAGAGCTGCCCACGCCTGCCTTACATGGTGTTTCACCACAATCCACACCAACCCTCTGGCATCTGATTATACTCTTAGCTCTACATTTTTACTTAATCATATCTAACAATATGAAACGCTGTTGGGTTTTAATAACTTCAGACATTTCAGATCAAGCAAACTGGATTTATTTGCATTTATTTGGGGTGTTAAAAAATTTAAAAACCCACAACCAGAGCTTTTACGGCGTAGTGAAGGTTCACTCTTTGTATCTCTGTGTATCATCAGAAACTTGGCAAGAAATCCAACTATTTTTTATCAAACCTTACTTTAATACTTGTAGCTGCACTGCTACAAAATGGAATATGTTAAAATCACAGTGTTACCTTTGATTCAGACCTTTGATTTAACAAGCCCCAAAAAGTGAGGTACCAAAGAGAGTATTTTTTAACACTGGAATATATTCAGAATCTGTAATTCCCTTCATACCTTTACGAATAAAAATGTAGCAAGACTGGTCCATGCCACTGAAATAATCAAGTCTGTTCTCTCTCGTTCTTGCACAGATGCATTAAAATATATATTGTGTTTATAAATACACCACTCACAAAAACAGGGATATTCAACTTTCAGTTATAATTTAAGGAAAATGTAAAATTTCCACACCTTATTGATATTATATGATGAATGTTGGACATTTAATTGGAATTATGTTGTGGTAATGGGCTTTATGCACATCTCTCCAGTACTTCCTGAACTTATACTGCACGTTTGTTTCCTGTCTTTCAAGATTGGATGAACTGATTAATCCAGGTGTGTCTGACCACTTCCTGAGATCAGACACACCTGGATTAATCAGGTCATCCAATTATGAAAGACAGGAAACAAAGGTGCAGTACGAATTTCAGGAAGTAGTGGAGCTGTGCATAAAGCCTATTCCTCCATCTCAATTTATTGTCAGAAAAACTAACAGTTGTGGGTAAACCAAAACATAAAAATGACAATGTCTCAATAACTTGTCAAGTGTTTGGTGTCGTCTTGGTCTGATGGTGTCTAAGGACTCATCCAAATACACCCCCTTGCCCTATTTTTTAACCCTATCCCTAAACTTTGCGCGTTCCCATGAGGGTAGTGGTGTCCCAATTCCTCTTTGCATGTAGGGGTAGTGGACATAATGAGGGGTAGGGGGTATAAATGTAGCCTTTCAGAGCGAGGGATGTCAGAGGCTGACTTGCAGAGGAAGGGCCAGAGAAAATTCCCGAGAGAGCTTTATGTCATTATTTGACATACTGAATCAAACAACAATGGCAACCCCCGGAGAGCGACAGGACTCGGAGAAGAAAACTCACAAATGTAAACAGTATGTACAGATTACACATTTGTCTGTAATGTTAGCCAGACTAGCCATGCTAGCTAGGCTAGAATACTGATCAAAAGCTTGCGAAGGCTTTTCGGCAGTTTACAAGACACAACAGTTGTCAATGATGACTTCCTCTCTGTGTGGTTGTTTTGTTTATTTATCAACCAAAGTATGATGAATGATGGAAAAAAAAAAAGAAAAATGACCACAACTGTTAGCTCCTTGGTGTGCTGTCGTGTGTGCAAACGTCACTACGCAGTCACTTAAGTGCCCGAACATAAATGCAGCAAGTGGTATCTTAATTCTGAGGGAAGATTACAAAGCACTACCCCTTCTGGATTCAGTTCGAGGATCTAGTGATAGTGTGTGAGGGGTAGTGGTTGAAAGTAGGGGGAAAATTGGGATTTGGCCCAAATGTGGAAAGGATGATGAAGAGGACTGTTTAGAAACAAGATGTCATTAAACAAGAACATTTAGAGGTCAAGTCATGGTTTAGACACTACTTTTGTATTTTTTGTGGTTACTCATGTTTTTGGAGAACAGCAGGATGTGCAATACATATTTAACCATTTAACAACGTACAAGTGGACTGAAAAGTTTAGAGAAAGTCCGATTCAGTTCACCTGGAAAGGTTGTAGTGGATCTTAGGCTCATTCTGACATCATACAAAAAGCCAAATACCCGTAAATTTTTGTGAATATTGTACACACACACACACATATATATAATATCTATCTATCTATCTATCTATCTATCTATCTATCTATCTATTATATATCTATCTATCTATCTATCTATCTATCTATCTATCTATCTATCTATCTAGACTGGTATGCTAGCATAACTCCCACCTGGGTCATCATTGTGTACCAAACGGACACAGAATAGACATGCAAAGTCAAGGATTTGATCACAGAGTCTTTCATTTTTACATCATCATTCACTTCATATAACTGTGTCAGTCATAAAATCTTTAAGGGCACTGGTCCAGAGTGTATTATTGGTTTATCATTCAATAAAACCAAATGAAAATCTGTTTAATGGTGACAGGAATAATGTTTCCTAGTTTCCAAAGCAAGCAGCTGGTAATAGATCTTTTCCTTTTCTTGCAGAACTATGACTTTAAAGCCAGAGGGGGTCGAAAATCAATTTATCTGGTTCAACTTTCAATCTCGCTCACCTCCCACTGTGACTCTCCCTTTCTTTTTTTAACTTGAGCTAATTCATACTTTTAATTTAGGCTTTTAGCTGGCAATGTTAAAAGTCCACAATGAGGAAACAAGGATCAGAAATTAGTCTATTTAAGGACATTCAAAACAAGTCATTTGCTTTAATCATTTGTGGTAAATGAAGTACTGTAAAGTACTCATCCCTGTCCAGAAGACTTTTTTTTTTTTAATAACTCCTGAACGATACACAAATGAACTGATGCAATACCTTACTTGCTCAGTGTACATTTAAAATCCATACAAAAATGTATGCTACATCCCTGACAGTTGTTTTTCTCGTTAAAGAAACCTTGGATGACTGCACAGACAGACATACAGTATAAACCCACCTGGCACTTAGCAGCCTACCAGCAAAGCACTGTGTGAAATAAAAGTAATTTCTCACTGCCTGTCACAGCAGGAGGTGCAGCAGCAGTTAAAAAATAAGAAAAAGTTGAGCAGAGACAGAGCTTCTAAAGGCCAAGCAAATGTGCAGACCAGAAAGATTATCTAATGCTATTTAAAATTAGCTGCTTACCGCTCCAGCATCAGGATGAAAGGCTGACGCTGATGCATCGGGCCTCAAAAGTATAAACACAATTAAATAAGAACCAGCTTCTTCCTGCTTGGCATTCAATAATCCTGAGATCTCTGGTTTATATTCTTAGTTTTATGTGTAACCAGCAGGAACATGCGCACCAACATAATCCCTTAAAATGCTCCGAAAATACCTCCAACCTTCTCAATAAGCAATCAGCCTCACTGATGTGTCAAATTTATTTGCTTCATTTGACAAATCAAAAGCGACAACAAGAAAAAACGTTTTGGTTTTTAAGCCATCAGGGAGGGGACCTATGTGGAACGGGTTGCTTAGGGGCGGTCAATTCATCAAAGTGCTAAATGAATTGAACAACACTCTGGGGCTCAAGAAAAAACACGAAAGGGTGGTTCAAGTCAAATGTGTTTACCCCGATGATCGTGAACGTGCCCAGTGAAACTCCTTGTAATGTGCTTACAAGGATGCACAAGTTTATGTTTAGCCAACTCTTAAAATGTTGCTAAATTAAATGAAGACATCAGCATTTCGGGGTTCATTAGCATAAATCCTAACTTAAATAGGCTGAATGGGCTGGATGAAAGTGCCTTCCTTTTAATAAGTCTTTAGGTACTTTTTCCTCTATTATTTCTTAATGGTATGATCTTGTAAAGTTCAAGAAGAGCTTTGGAAATGATAATAGGGTGATGATAAGTCATTTTAAAGGTGCAAGTTTAAATGTTAAACACTATTCTTTTCTTTCCTCCACATGCTCTTACAATTGCCTGATGTGTAGAATGAGCTGATCTGTCTTCACTGCGGTGGTCTCTAATACTTTTTCTGAATGCTCAATGTGAGAAATTCGGGTACGAAGCCTCAGGGGGGCGCTTGTGGGGGAGACGGGCTGCGCGTTCTTGTTCGTCTGGCTGCACCGGTGTGGCGTATTCCACCACCGCAGGTCTGCGCATGTTGAGACAACACTAACTGCTGCTAGAAGATGGAGAGCAGGTGCCTCTCAAACCCAAACTCAGACTCCAGTAAGACAAAGAAGAAAAGTTTTGCCTGTGAGACGAAGAGAACCAAACTGGAGTCTCACTGGTCTCCACAGCAGGGGGGCTTTTTTCGGTACAGCACCGGGTAAGACGGGAGTAAACAACCGAGCAGCTTTTTTTCTTTGTTTTTTTTTTTAATTGGAGGGAGCTCCGATCCAGTCTGGGCATAAAATGGGACCCACAGTCACTAAACGTGATGTATAATGGAAATAAGGATGCATTATATTGCAATGCTAAGTTTTTAGCAAGTAAATGTGGCAGTATGACAGTATTATGACTGTTCCTGGGGAAGAGATACACTCTTGTCAACTTGTTAGATTTAGATGATTCAGCCTGTGAATGAAGATATTTAAACTACAAGCCAGCGTTAGCCTGTTGCTACCGTTAGCATACAGTGCGTCAGTTTACTCAACGATCAAACCGTAAACAACTTGCAGATTTATAACCATTACTTCAGTAGACATCGTGTCTCCAACTCTGGGCTCAGGCTGAGTGTAATGTGGGTTAGATTAGAGACCAGCGCAGTCGAAGCAGCTCATGCGTGTGCACGACATTAGCGTCACTTCCACTTGTCGTCAGAGGGGGCGAACCTCTGGAAAAAAGATGGAACTTGCGCTGTGCTCCTTTAAGAAATATTTGCCAGTTCACAGTTCCACAATAACAGGGACTTTTCTACATGATGGACCGTTGATAACGGAACAAAATCTCACTAGAATTGCAAGGGAACAAGAAGATCTCACGAGAAAAAACTGATATCGATATTTTCTGATATCACATCAGATATCGGCCGATGAAATCAGTACGACAATAATATTGGACATCTCTAGGGAACATATTAATGTTTCATTTGAAAATAACAAAGCCTCACAACACCACATCCTGATGCATGCACCACAGAAACTGTGGTGTGATCAATTAGGTTTTGAGATTTTTGCCTTATTCTTGCACTTATGATCGGCTTATGACAAGTTTTCCTGATAATCTTAAAGGATATCTTTCTTTTTTTTCAATCTGGACCTTATTTCTAGGAGTTCATATGTCCATTAACTCACCGGTAAAATTTCTGCATCACTTTGGCTTCAGGTATGTGATGACCTGTCAACGTGGCTCAGGTGTAACTTTCCTGCAAGCCCCACACTGTGTTTACTGGGGGACTTGGATGAGATCAACACGGTAACCAACTATGCACATATGATACTTACTGTATTATGTATTGCAAAGAAAACTATCTTGGTAAACTGGAAATCCAAAAATAATCTGAGCATTAGCCAGTTTAGGAATTTCTTAGTAGACCATATCAGTATTGAGACGATGTCTGCCTCCTCTAAGAACCAGTTAGATGAATTCCACTCCCTCTGGTCCCCTGTGATTAGCTCCATCACTTAACGTTGGTGTAGGAGAGCCGCCTCGGCGATGTGGGGGTTGGGTGCTGGCGAGTGCTTGATGGCCATGGATCCCTGGCGGTTGACTTGGGGGGGGGGGGGGGGTCTGGGCTGCCTCGCCGCTGGGGCGGGGCTGTATCCAGCCCGATGGGGGGCATGGGGGTCAGCGGTTGGGGCTGCTCTGCGGCGGTGGGCGGGTCGCTGGTGGGGCCCTGGCCGGTTGCTGTCGGCCGGCGCCGGGTGGCCGGGGCCGTCCCGGGGCGGGGGGGTCCTGGGCGCCCGGTGGTCGGGGGTGGTCCCTGCCCTCCGGGGCCGGGGGACCCGGCTTGGCGCTTGGGGGGGGGCGGGCCGGCGGGACGTGCCTCCTCTGGTTTTGGCCGGTCCTCACGACCTGGTGACGTCTAGTCACTGCGCCTGGGGCCGGGGCGCCTCTGCTGTGTGCGTGCGGGTGTGTGTGCCGGTGGGGGTGTGTGTGTGGGTGGGGCTGGGGGGTGTATCGTTGTCGTGCCTGTGTTGGGATGTGGACATTCGGGATGTTGGTGTCGCGGGAGCGGCTATGTAGGGGATGTGGATTTCCCCTGTGCTTGTCCTGCGTGTGGGGCTCTGGGGGTCGCGGACGGAGCTGCGCTTTCCGCCGAGGTGCTTGGTTTTCGGCGGACCCGTAGTCGTTTCGTGTTGTGTCGATGTTGAGGTGTCTGGCATGGATGTCGGGGTGTGGGGTGTTGTCCATATCGTTCAGCTCTAGTGTGTGGAGGTGGGGGGTTGCGGGGTGGCCGGGTCTTTTCCACGCCGGGTGCCTGTCCCGCCCCGGCCGCTGTGTCGGTTGGGGCTGGCCTGCGCGGGTGGTCTCGTGCGGGTTGGTCTCGCGTGGTCCGGGGGGCTGGGGGCGGTGGACTTGTGGCGTGGGGGGGCTGGTGGCCTCGTGGTCCCCGTCCTTGGTGTGTGTGGGTGGGTGTGTGACTGGAGGGGGGGCGTGAATGCGGGTGTGTGTGTGTGTGGTTGCCTGTGGGGGTGTGTGGAGATGGGTGGGTGGGTGGGGGTGCATGGGGGATGGGTGTTTGGGTGTGGGGGGTGGTGGTGCATTGGTGGGGTTTGTGTGTGTCGTGTTGGGGGGGGTTTGGGTGGGGAGCGGGGGGTGGATCTGTGGGGGGATCGGATGCGGGGCGGCTGGGTGGGTGGGGGGGGTGTGTGGGTGGGTGGGTGGTTGGTGGCCCTGGCGGGGTTGGGGGGATTGTGCGTGTCGCGGCCTGGGTGGGGTGCAGGCTTGGGTTTGGAGGGGGGGGGCATGGACACTGGGGGGGGCGGATGTGTGGGGACTAACTGGCTATACAGGAGGGGCGGGAGGAGGATGGGATGGGGGAGTGTTGACGGGGGTAAAGTTGTGGGTTGTTTAAAGTAGGGTTTAGGGGTGATATGATGGAGTGGGGGAGGAAAGGGGAGGGAAAAAAAAAAGCAGCTCTGCGTGCCTCTTGGGGGGTTTGCGGGGCCTGGGGATGTTGGGCCGGTGACTCTGGCCCCTCCGCTCCCGTCCCTTTTCCCCCCTCCCTGGCCTGGGGTGGTCGAGCGCCCCCAGGGCCCAAGGCTGGCCCCTCTGTGGTGAATGCCGGTCGCCTGGCCGTGGGGGCGGCCATGCTTGCCCCCTTCTGCCCTGGGGGGATCCCGGGAGGCAGGGGTACCTAATGACGGTAACGGCTCTTCTTCCAGGGGGGAATTCATACCCCCCTGGTCTCCTTTCCCAAGACCCCCCCCCCCCTTGCTCTACCCTCACACACACACACGTAGGGTTTTGGGGAGGGTGCGTGTCAAGCGGGCGTGGTGAGGGAGGGCACCAAAGTGCCTTTGCTTGCCACATCTAGAGACAGCCTGCTCCCCAGTTTTAACCACACTTAGACACCTAAACACATAAAATAACAACAGCTCACAACCACTTCTGAGGGGCGGGCCATATAGTGTGTGGAAGGAGGGAGGGGCCGGTTGGGGGGTCATGCCCCCTACGTGACCCCACTCCCGGCATGACTTGGCACTGCCCCTCAGCTTTAACTGCAAACAACACACATCTTACACACACAGTCATGAGCGGGGGGTGGGGGGGGACAGGGTCCTTTCATACCCCGGTCTCCCGGGCGCTGCTGGGGGGAGAGGGGGAACAGTGGCTGCTTCACGCGCCAGGGGTTAAGGCTGGCTGCATTGCGGGGGATCTGCTGGCCTGGGGGATGCCTGGCCTGCTGCGTCCGGGGGTGGGGGGATGGGGGGGGAGGGGGCTTGGAGCTCACGGCTCCTTCCCGGCCCGAGCTACCACTCAAGAGGCACGAGGGCATGGGCAAGAGCGAGGTGGGTATGTGAGAATAATGAATGAGAGTGTGAAAGAGGAAATGTGGGAGGGAGGAACTTGGGCTGGAAGAGGGAGGAGATGTGGGTAAGTGGTTGGAGGAAAGGGGGGATGGAGGAAGGAGGGGCATGCTCGTGAGTGTCTATTAGGGATGGTCATGAGGGGCTGAAGGAAGGAAGGGCGGGAGTGTGATAGGTCAGAGGGATGGGTGGGGCTGGACATGTAAGGGGGGACTGTATGGGGTATTGGGGGTATAGGGAGGTGGGGCGTATGTGTGGGGGGTAGGGAGGGGTTGGTGCAGTTATGTGGGGGGAGTGCATGTGTGTGTTAGAGGGCATGAGGAGGTGGGGGTAGGTGTGGACGGTAGAGGGAGGAGAGTGTTGGGGGTGGAGGGAGGAGTGAGTGTGGGTATGTAAGGTCGGAGAGCGGAGTGGGTGGGTGTATGCGTGTGTGGGGGGGGTACACGGAGGTGTTGGGTAGGGCTGGGCGGTGTGGGCGGGGTTTCGTATCTCGGTGTTCGTGCCGGGCATCTCGGTGTCGGTGTGGTGCGGTGTGGCTGCGGGTTGGTTGGGGGCCGGGCGCTTTGGTGGGGGGTGCGGTTTTGTTTGTGGCTTCCGGGGCTTTGCGGGCGCGGGGGGATCTGTATCTTTTGTGTGGTTGCTCTTGCGGTGTTGATGTCTTGGGTGCCCGTGTCTCGATGTGGATGCGGTGACTATATATCTTTCAGCCCTAGTGTTGGGGTAGGTGTGTGGGGAGTGTGTGTGTGAGCGTGGTGGCGGGGTAGGGGGTGGTAGAGGTGGTGGCGCCCTGGTGTCAGGTGTGTGGGGCAGGGACGTTGGGGGTGGGGGCTGGCCTGCCCTGGGGGGTGTCGTCTGGGGGGTCCGGTCCTCCTGGGTTTCAGTTGGGCCGCCCGGGTCGGGGGGGGTGGCTGCTCCTGGGCGCTTGGGCCCGGCGCTGTCTCTGCTCCGGGGGGCGCCCGGTGGGGTCAGCAGCTGCTGGTCTTGGTCCGCTGGGGCCTGGGCCCCCAGACCGCGGGGGGCTCCGGCTGGATAAATAAAGAAATAAAATGAATAAACATGATATCAAGTGGAGCCTTATGTTCAAAAAAAAAAAAAAAAAAAAAAAAAATATAAATAAAAAAAAAAAAAAAAAAAAAAAAAAAAAAAAAAAAGAAAAAGAAATAAAGCTCCGCTTGGTAAAGAAAAATTATTAAAAAAAAAAAGGAAATAAAATTTCATTTCTGCTGCCTTAAACCCGGAAAAAAAAAAAAAAAAAAAAAAAAAAAAAAAAAAAAAAAAATGCGGTGAGTAAATGCGTGTATAAATACATGGAGGGAAAGGAAGGGGAGGAAAAAAAGAAAGTTATCCTTTCTGCCTTGCCTTACAATGGAGAACTTAAACATTTAGCACATATAGCAAACCTGTGTTAGCATCGTGCTGAAATCTTAGTAAGACAGATCTGATGTATATATTTCTTGACTTTCTGTTCCTGTTTTTTTCATAACAGTGATCCTAAAATGCTTTTCTCATACTGGATCCCTTTTTCAACAGGCAGGGCTCAGTTATGTAATCGAGAAAAAAGGTAAACAAAGAAAGAAAAAAGAAAACAGGAGAAATTAGATTAATGTCGATATCTATTCATCATGGTTAGACAGGGAGATAAAAAGCATGATGCTGTGTTAATCTGTTGAAACAGCATTTAAAGTAATTTTATTTATACAACTGTATAAGAAACTGCTGGGATATTGGGGTTGAAATAGGCTGACAGGTCAACATAATCATATTATCCACAGCTGTAATGCGCAAAAACAACTTCAGCCTGTAAACTGTAAGTTTGGATCTGTGATTTTATTTTTTTCCCTGTACATTTGTCAGACAGAGAAAATGCTCGTGTTTGACTTCCTTTAAGGAAAGTTTTCTTGTTCCCAGAGCTCAGCAGCTGACTTTAAAATGCCCTGTAACACAGCTTGGCAATATGTCACAGGACAAAGAGCCAAGCTGTGGAGGTCAGTGCTGCAACATCAAACACACAAGGAGCAAAAAGAGAGACAGACATGGAAAGCAAACAGACAAAAAAGTGGTTCATCCTGCAATTTGGCCCCGTTAAGTTCTGAATTAAACACAGTGTACTGCAAAGAGTCAAAAAACACGAGGCAAAAAGTCTGTTTATGGAGGGAAGTAAAACAAAAAAGATCATACCGGAGGAGGAAATTGTCTGTTATGATAAAGTCAGAATAAAGATACGCTTTGACAAAATATTTCATTTTCCTCAGCCTTGGAGGAAAAGATGGCTGGTAAAGACGGCGGGAATCTGCTTTGTGTGTAAGGCTGCCATCTACTGAGAACAATATTCGAGCAGTGACGCTCTCTCAGCCAAACTCATCCTCTTTGTGCTCAGCAGTCGTGGATGAACAACAAGGTAAATGAATTTCAGCTGGCAAGCAGCTTCTTCTCACTTCCTGTCTCTTCTCAGCTTCAAAATGTCCTTTAAATTTCCAGCGAGGAGAGATGTCCTCAACTCCTTTGTTGTAATTTCTATTTTCAGTTTGAAGATTAATGCAACAGCATCAGCAAACCCTCTTCACTGCAAGAGCGCTGAACTAAACCAGCGGTGTGCATGACGAGGAGGGCTGGTTGCTAGGTTGCATATTCCTTCAGCTGCAAGCCTCTTTGATACGTGCGCCGCTCTGTGCTTTCACAGACATGCACCCACTAACACGGCTCAGGCCGGGCAGCTACACAGAAGAGATCACTGAAATTCAGACTGCATGTAGCCCTGGTTTCCTTCAAATCAGAGGACAAACAGGCACTCTTCCAGCCAGCTAAATATCAAGGCAGCCTCTCCAACGAGCAGCGAGACAGGAGTCGTCTAACCACACTAACAAGGTGAGCAGACACTGAGATGTTGTGGCGGGTGTCTGTGCTCCTTCAGGAGGAACCGACAACAACCGGACTGGCACCGCTAATAAGGTGTCAGCACAGCCCTGCCCCTCGCTGAGAAGCCAATCATGCAGCTCACATTTGGGGCTGCAGCAAAGATCAGGATCCTGGCATTAAACCACGGTGGGGCAACATTTTCACACAGCGCAGAGCTGCAGCACACAGCAATGTTGCTGACAGAAATACTGGCTGTTATTTGCCCAAAATTGGGATGGATGGCAGCAGGAAATCTCCTCCACGCTCAGGCAGTGGCCCATGGAAACATGACGTCTGCTCACCATCTACCCCTCCCCCCCTAAAAAAAGACAAAAAGCAACCACCTGTGAGACAAAACCTCAGTCACTGTTCTGCCGCTTCAAGGACAGGTCCGGACTTTAAAGTCTGTCTTTATAACACATCCTCACACATCTTCACAGCTGGAGGAATAATCAGAGCTTGGCTGGCAAAATTAAGAATGCTAGCTGCTTCGTTTCCTCTGTGAATAACAGCCCACGAACAAGGCCAAGAGCATATATATATGGATGAGATGAGAAGACTTCCAGGCAGTGGGACGTATGCACTTCCTAATACCGATTGGTGAGAGCAAGAAAACAAAATAACCCTCCACTGAAGAGAAATCAGTAAACATGAACATGGCCTTGAGCTGGTTTTACTTCCTCCTGAAAAATATGCTCAAATCCAGTCGGTAGCATCTCCTTGGTAAGGCTGAAATGAACAACCTTGGGCTCTATGAATGAGAGACACGTGAGAGAGTTATGAAATTTTAATCTTTTTATCCTTACCATTAACAATAAAACTCCAGGAAAACAGTCTGTTTTATTACTAATTATTGTTGTAAATTAGAGAATAAAAGCTGATATCAATCAGTGTGTTTACATGCAGCCAGTAACACTTCCATAACCGGAATATTAGCAATAACCTGGTTGTGCATGGCCATGTTAACACTGACAAAAACCCAAATATTACCCTTGGGTTACTCCTTTTCTAACGCGAATATTTGATCTTGTAAACGCGTATCTGAATATCTCCATTAAAAGGAATAAATTGTGTTGTGTATGAATTCTATCTGCAAGAATTATTGCTCCTGAAAGTACAGGTACTGTTGCTGACTCTTCATGGAGAGACGTCACTATTGGCTGGCTGAAAAGTCGCCAGAAGTCGCTAAATGACGTCACCAGACCAAACAATTGATTTCGCGCATGCACAGTACCACACACCGTCATCCCATATATCTATTCTTGACATGCTACAATGTTCATTTAGAAGGGAACTGAGGGGGTGACATACACATTTGAGTCATGGTGCAAAGAGGACCCAGTTGTGCCACAAGGCATCATGGGAAATAATCTGAATGAGGAAGTGTGGTCATCTCACAGCAGCTCAGCAGGGCAAGTACTATCCAGCGGAAGCCCCTGACGTGACAGAAGTAGAAGTATCATTTCATATACATTATATATATATATATATATATATATATATATATATATATATATATATAATATAATATATATATATATATATATATATATATATATATATAAAATGATATGCATAGGCACAGAGGTCCTTTTGTGACTTTGTTCCTTATTAATCTGGCAATCTGGATTTTCATGATAAATTAGACTCAAATTTCCTGTTATTTTTTTTTTGTGTGTTGTTTTTTTTTTGTCAAATTTCTAGTTTAGTCAAATCAATCCCAACAAACATTGCTTCTAATCAACGATCAATGGGTTTATGCACAGCTCCACCCTCTATTTGCCAGCTCCTTTTCCTGTTATATTGGACGATTTGATTAATCAGGTGTGTCTGACCTTGGAAACCACGAGGACAATGGCCAGACACACCTGGATTAATCAGTCTGTCCAGTAATGAAAGACAGGAGGCAAAGGAGCTGGCTTACGTTCAGGAAGTAGTGGAGTTGTGCATAAAGTCCATACAGTCCTTTAGTGAAAAACCAGGTTTGGATAATAGCAGACTAATTGCGCAAGACTCCTACGCCAAGTCTGAAGCACTCGTGAAATTTGTTTGTGCCTGACCGAAGTTTATAAATACAAGAAAATTGGTGAATGCAGCATTTTCTCCTAAATCACTCATACGGACCATTTAAGAAAGAATTTGTTCGTACAAATGCTTCTTGCATGAGGCCCATTGACCTTTAAAGATTGAATATGGAACATTTTTATTAAAAGCCAAATTAAAATAAATAAATAAATAACAAAATGCCTCCACTGGTTGTTTGGAGGGTTCCAGAATGAAAGTACATTTCCTGAAAAAAAAAAAATTATATATATATATATATACTGTATATACTGTGTGTTATATATATATATATATATATTCAGCCTGAAAATAATCATAAAGTAAATTTTAACGGGTTTGACAATGGTGTTATGTTGACGTCAATCCAATACACGCCACCATTGTGGGTTGCCAAATATGAAAATATGATCTATGTGAGGCAATAGGTATTATGCACAGCTCCAGTACTTCCTGAACTTAAACCTACGTACACACCAGACGCGATTTTGGCGTCAAAATCGCGCCTGACGCCCAAAGTTGGATGCTTGGTCACTAAAAAGTCAGACGCTTGATTTCCAGCGTCTTGACGCCCCTGACGCGCAGCGAGAGATGTCCAGCTAAGGCGCGCTCGTTGCGCCCCGGGAGGAGTCCCTCCTTTTTCTTTTTCCCGTCACCGGTCTGTCTGCGCCATCGCAGATGCAGGAGAGAGAGCGTCTCAGCTTTACATGATGAATGAATAAAGTTAGGGAATGTCTGGCATCTCTGCTCTGTCTGGGTTCACCAGGTGATTCCAGGTGTTCTGAGTGTGATGAGTTTCACCGTTTACTCCAGGAGCTGCGCGCTGGCGAGGGGCGCTTTCAGCCGTCTGATCCAGCCCAGTTTAACGTTCCGCTGTCCCGATGCATTATAAGCCGATTACATCCCATTAGCACAGCAGGTCATCAAACCGCCGGTCTGACACCGGGACCAGACACAGATCACAGTTTATCCTCCTCCGTGTTCAGAGAGAGAGGAGATTCCCCTGGTTCTTCTTGGATTTTCCTGTCTGGTCAGAAAATGTGTGTCCGTGTCATTACATTTAGTCGCTGTGATTGGTTTACGCCTCGCGTCAAGACGCCAAAGTTCAGATTTTCCCAACTCCGGCGTCTGCCGCCCTCAAGATCTCAAAATCTGAAAACTCGCAGCGCGTAACGAGCCTAGATGCGCCATGCCCAACGCGCATAACACGCCGCAGGGTTTTCGACACCTCCCTGACGCGCGTCGGCCATTGACTTTTTATGTAAACCTGACGCCCAAATCGCGCTTTGTGTGTACGCAGGGTAATACTGCACCTTTATTTCCTGTCTTACATGATTGGATGAGCTGATTAATCCAGGTGTGTCTGACCGTTTGCTGATTAATCAAATCATGTAAGACAGTAAATAAAAAGGTGCAGTTTTCAGTTCAGGAAGTACTGGAGCTGTGCATAAAGCCCACGGTATGTTGGGCACAGTTAGGCTGGTACAGGGGGGAACAGTGGAGTCGGCGAGTCTAGCAGCTGCTTCAGAGCCTCAGAGATATTGTTATCCGCCTCTGACCTGAGAAGAGCAAAAACTGGAGTAAATTTAGCTGAAGACTACACTTGATGGACCCACATAAACGTTTTCCACGGCATCAAAACGCAGAAATGGTGACTTTCCTCCTGGATCGGTAAGCTAACTCCTCTGCAGTACTTATTGAACATGCTGCAGGCTGTTGGTCACTTGTCTATCGGCAGTGAGCCTGACAACCAAGCGGCTGGAGATGTTTTTCTGCCGTTGCAACTACAATCTAGACACACGTGATGGCGCTCTTCTGTCCGTATTCCATATCCAACCTTTAACCCAAATTTTGATGGCATATAAACATAGTCAATGAGTAGGGATGTATACCGAGTACCGGTACCACTTGGTACCGGTTCCTAATCTTAATAATACCGGGGTACCATTAAAATTCTGGACAAGCACCACTGTTATTGATACTTCATGAATATCTACCTACCTTCATGTCCAGGCCTCATCAACTCCCTCTGAACAAGTGTCTCCACCACTGCATCTTTTAACATGTTGTAATGTCTTTATTGTTTACTCTAAATTACGGTATAGTATTAATAAGAGTATCAATAAATATTAGTATCAATAAAATGTATCGGTATCGGTATCAGTAAAATCATAAGGATATACATCCCTAACAATGAGTCAGTGGTACTGATGAGAACATGATCTGAAAAACCCTCAAGCAGAGATCAACTGAAAGTCTTGCATCTGACATGAAGGCCAATAAATGCTACATTTGGGTTTAACATAATACTAACAAACTCACAAATACAGTCTGAAGACTTTCTGACAGCTAGTTATCATGTTGGAGATTGCAAACATTTCAGCCTGTTCACCCAGAATCCAAAAGCAAAATCATTTCCACTGCCTGGTCAAATAACACACCTGGATTTATCAGAAAGAACTGATTAATATGTTTAATTAGCCATAACATAACTTATCTACCTGTAAGTGATGTGGTGAGGAGCTTCTCATTCAGAGGGCAGACATCCCGCCATCGTTGAAGTTACTTTATTTCAGAGGGATCCAATAGTTGATCTGCATTAAAGGGATACTGTGTAACTTTTGACCCAAATACTAACCAAATAGTCTAATATATTATAATATTAATGTAAGAATAGATGATTTCTGGGGTACATATACAGCAGTTGATGCATGTCAGGGCTCTGAGGCGGCTCTCATCCTCAAAAACCAGACATTGTAACTTTGCAGAGCGGATCCATCTCTCATTCGATCATGTGACCTGGAGCGCTTTGCTTATGATTCGATGGCTTTGATATCAGCTGATGAAAGTGGTCTGCAAACATGATTCCAAAACATGGTTAGAGATTGTTTAATTTTGCAACAGTTGTGTGGCCTGTTGGAAGTTACAGGTTTGGTGACCCTAGTGGCCAAAATTTACAGAGTATCCCTTTAAGAAAACAGCAACAAGATTGCTGAAATTACTGAAACAGCATTGAGAAATGTCCACTGCATTGTTACAAGCTGGAAGCACTGAGGTGAACTGTCATGTTGTTGAAAAAAAAAGTGGAATCACTTAAACTTTCAGTGAAATCAAATGTTAGAAAATCACCAGTTAAGAAGCATTTCATCACACACAACACGGAGAACTGAAAGCCCAAACAGACGTGTAGAACGGAGAAGATCACTTAACAGTGAGGATGATATGATTAAATAATTGTATGAATAGATAAATAAGGCTTCATTTTGCTGTGGAGCCTGAAGACCGATGTTCAGGAGTAACATAAAAAGCTCATGTGTCTGATTGATGCACACATCAGGATAAAATGAGCAGTAGATGAAGTTTTGCTCCCATCAAACCTAATATACTACAGAAGCTCAGTTATGACCACCTGAATACAGTGAATGGCCAGGTCTTTCCCGTCAACATGTTTTTCCTTCCCTGAGGGCCTGAGTATGTTCCAAGATGACAATGTCAGAATTCATCAGGCTCAGCTTTCTAAAACAAGAAGTAAGCTAATGTGGGAACATGGAAAACACAAAGGACAAGGTAAGTCTGAAGCACGAGACACGGGAAACCCAGCCGTGACACGACCCTGGCACGGGGACCAGTCAGAATTCCTTCTTCTCCGTTGCAAACGAAACGTCACTCTTCTTGCATGTATGTTTCATGACTGCAGTGCACGTGCAGGTACTAAAACATATGTTGTGGCTGACACAACATAGTCCTTCGTTTTTTGTTTTTTCCTCTCCACAAGCCCAGCCCGATCCTACGGAAGAGGATTAGGGCCACTAGAAAAAAAAAAAAAATTCTGAGAAAAAAGTCAGATTTCTGACTTTAATCTCAGAATTCTGACTTTTTTCTCAGAATTCTGACTTTAATCTCAGAATTCTGAGAAAAAAGTCAGAATTCTGACTTTTTTCTCAGAATTCTGACTTTTTTCTCAGAATTCTGAGATTAAAGTCAGAATTCTGAGAAAAAAGTCAGAATTCTGACTTTTCGGAAATTGAAAAAAAAATCCAGAATTTTTTTTTTTTTTTACTGTTCTGGAAAAAAGTCAGAATTCTGAGATTAAAGTCAGAATTCTGACTTTTTTCTCAGAATTCTGAGATTAAAGTCAGAATTCTGACTTTTTTCTCAGAATTCTGAGAGTAAAGTCAGAATTCTGAGATTAAACTCAGAATTCTGACTTTTCAATCAAAATTTTTTTTTTTTCTAGTGGCCCTAATCCTCTTCCGTACAATCCAGTTTGACACAGCTGTTGTAGCCATCTCAAAAACCAGTGCTGACAGTGCAAATGTGACAGATGGTGAGATAAGAATCTGCTAATGAATCAACAGGAATAACGTATAATAAAGTTGTTATCTTTGCATATCAACTTGATTCGGGTGATATTGTGAGAAAAATACAAAACCGTTCCAACTCCGGTCCTCAGGACCCACTGCCCTGCATGTCTGTGAGGCATCTCTTATTTTTCACACCTGAATCAAATGATTGGCTCATCAAAAGACTCTGAAAGAACTTGATGAGGAAGTTCATGAATCTGAATCAGGTGTGTTGGAGGAGAAACACCTTGAAGACCTGCAGGGCAGTGGGTCCTGACCGGAGTTTGGAAACGCTGGTCTAACATGTGAAGGTACTAAATGAAGGTAAAGCAAGCAAAGTGAGATGTTGTGGATTCATGAGAACCTGCTCAAGTTGTGTCAGCGCAAACCTCGTTGGTATGATATGTCCTGCAGCGTTATCATGGCCAGTCCAAGAGAATCATAGCTCAGAAGTGGAAAAACGGCAGCTGTGGGAGGTGGTCTGCAACTCAGAGAGCACCATTATTACTGAACGGCCTTTATACATCAAAGAGGTTTCATGCCATTCTCAGGAACATTATTCCCTTTTATGACACCATCAAGTAACTGTTACCTTCAGTAGTTTTGAAAATACAGTATACATAAAAAGACAACCAAAAGAAAAAAGTAAGAATGTGAAAAAAATGGACAGAGTATCCGGCACTTACAAGATTAAATACCATCTAAACAGATGAGTTATACAAAAATTCACCCCCTCACAGATGACATGAAGGTAAACTTGACCTATTAAACCTAAAATGATGTTTGAACCAGGCTGTAAACATGTTTATTTCTGCTGTGAAGTTGGTCTTTTTAACATGGGAGTCTATGGGGATTTACTCTGTTTTGGAGCCAGAACCTACCAGATAAACGAAGAACTACAATAATTAAACTTAACTTCTGGGTTTCACTCTTTTCCAGCAGAGTTTGCACCTTGATCTGAAGCATTAAAAATTCACTGCTGTCTCTTTAAGAGGCCTCCTGCTCTTTCTTACACGCCCACTCCACTCATCACAACATCTCATGCTTTGGTTGGGCGGAGCTTGGCAGGGAGGGGGAGGAGCTTTGTGGTATGGAGGTGCTAAGTAGTAGCAGTCGTCTTGGCAGCCATGTTGGTTTCCACAGGAGATTCAGGGGTTTCTAAAATATGCATGAATGAGTCAAAGTAACCCCCAGGGCATGTTTTATGGGGAGGGAATGACATGATAACATAATAAAGAGATCAAAACAGTCAATTTTTACCCACCTCCAAACATACCCAAGTTCCTTAGGACCCAATGGAAAATTTGTCTTGCTTGTGAAATTCCTGAAACTCGCAATTTGAGGTTCCTGTAGTCAAACCCTGTGGTTTTCTGTGTAGGTTTACTCATCCTTTAAGTTAAATATTAATTTGTCCTGATAAGTCTGAAAGTCATAGATGCAGCCAGCGAGTCACACGTATGGTTTCTACCCACTGAGCATTTTTTGGTCTAAAAGACGTCTAATAGACATCTAACGGTCCTTAGACGTCTAGGCTAAAATCGTCTACCACTGGTCTAAAAGTGAAAGTTTTTTAGCCGTCCAAGCTTAGACCTAATCTAAACTGCTTTGTATATTGATCGATGACTTGCCAAATGTTTTGATCCAACATTTGACCATCATTTATCCAGCCTACAGTTGTTTTTTAACATAATCGTTAATAATAAAGGATTAAATTATAATGTCTAGATTCGGGCAAAAGCATAGACCAATTACAGTCGGGTGAATTTTGGTCTAAACTTAGACTAGACATCTAATAGACGTCTTTGGCTCGCGGGGGTATATATCCTTAACCCAAAACTCACAACCTTTCAGCCACATGCCCGGAGTTGGCCAGTGAAAGTGTGGCGTTGCAGCAGAATGTCAGAGCACAGGTGACAATAACTGAGCAGATAAAGCTCTAATGTGTGTCCCTGGAAGCTGTAAACACATTAACAAGACACAGACGACACTGATGCCTCTGCTTGAGACAAGATGTTAGAGAAAGTAAAGATGAAGCACACGAGGCTTAGTTGCTATCTTTGTTTTATTAGGCTTTGCTGCTGCGCTGAGGCTTATTTTGCTGCCTGCATTTTAATGAGAAAGCGAGGAGGGAGGGAGGCACGGGGAGTGTGGAGGGGGAGGGATTGTGTAACTGTGTTACATAACACAGTGAGCATGGCCTTCTCCGTCTCTGCACCTCAAACAGAGACACACTGGAGCAAACAGGAGGGAGAGGACGGGGGGGTTAAAAAGGTGCTGGTGTTAATGAGGGCGATGTGAAGAGATGTGGGCCTCGCTGAAAAATCATACCTCATTACTGCCGAGCTTCTAATGATGCTGATGATGAGGAGTTGTTTAGGAAGTGGGGGGACGTGGAGCGTGGACCCCTGGCTTTTCTTGGATTAAAACTCGACAGTGAAGTGGTCTTCAAGTGGGTTTGCTGGGTAACTAAAATAGATGTCTCACTCTCAGCGGCTTTAACTGTCAACATTTCAGTCCACCACTGAGTCTCAATTGCTAATTTTGATCGGCTTTGCCGAGTACAAAACTCAGCCCATACAGTCGTCCCCAGAATTACACCCTTACACTGAAGAAAAGGCTGAATTCACAACAGTAATTCAGATAGCAAGAAACTAAATAAACTAATAATAAATAAAGATTTACAAAATTATATCTTGGTGAAAAAATATAATGCTTTTGAATTGTATTGAAATTAATAATTTGAAAAAATAAACAAACAAAACTGTCCCAGACCAAAAAGAGCACCCTGCTCATGAACAGTGAATTAAAATATGTGTCAACAGGTGCAGATCTCTGAATGAACATTGCAGAAAACACATGATTACAGTGACTGTTTCTAAGTTTTGCTCAACAAAATTTGAGCTTAGGAGCCACATCATATTTTTTTACTTATTTGAATTTTTGTGTGGTTTTTTTAATATTTCTTTTAAACAACAATTCAAAATCAATGTCATTATTTTCATAGCATTTTTATTTATTATTACTTTTGTCAATTTCAGCTTATTTCAATGACAGCTGATGTTTTTTCTGTCTTTAATGGGAGGCTATGAATACTTTTGAGGACGACTGTATATTTCCACAACACTGGGCAGTACAAAGCTTTTAAAAAGTAGACTTGACTGCAACTACCTAGTTAAGAAAGTAACCTGAGGTATTTCCTGCTGCTCACTGAAACAGAACAAAGAAACTCAACTTGTAGAAAAGACTAAAAGAAACTACGATTCAATGAAAAATGTGTTTATTTTTAGAATATCAAACTAACAGAATGTTACAACCACAATGTAGAAAAACTGCAGCTCTGAGTTCGTTTGTCAGTCTGAAAACACAGTTTCAGTCCAGATCAGCCTGATCATGAATAGTTTACTTTGACACAGAACGTCTCCTCCGTCTTCTCTTCCAGGTTATTCACGTAGACCAGGATCTCCGCGGAGCCGGCGCTCTGGCTGGGGGCGAACCGCAATCCAATGGTGTAACTCTCCCCCCCGCCGATCTGAAACAGCGAACATAAACAGGTGAACACAAGCAGCTTTGCTCTGCGTGCTCTCTTATTTAAATTCAACCAGGAAGCTTGCGTATGCAGCATCTTATATTTGTTAGCTTGGTCGTCCTAATCCGATGCAATTTTAGTTAATATATCTTCCTCGCTCACCGCACATGCATTTGTGTGTTTGGAAATGTTTGGAAGCATCACCTCTTTTGTTTGATTTTACATGACATCACATGCACTTCAAACGCTGTGTGTAAAATAATTTTAGCTGATTAAAGAGCAGAGTGTGTTTAATCTTCCTAGTGATTGGAAAATGCCTTAGGTTTGTGTTGTTCTTGACTGTTTCAATTATTCAGCTCATGAAGCTGATGGAGGTTACTTCAGGGCTTGTAGAGTCAATAAAAGGAAAGCAAGCTCGGGATTATAAAAACAGTTGTTGAGGAAAGTAGCTTCCCCTTGCTGGAATCAAAAAGAACTGATTGAATGAGTGAATATTTCTGTAAAGGTTTTTAAGTTACTTTACTTCAGCTGGTTAGGGTCCTTCTCTGTTAGCTTCTGCTAATTCAAGGATAAATGAAAGCTTATGGGGGTGAAAAAGCTTGAGAAGGTTGCAGTTCGAAGGAAAGAAGCTGAAAAAGACGTGCGAGTTGGGCTCATTTGAATACGAGCGAATGTTTTTGCTTCATTTACCAGGATGTCCCAGCAACCTTTGTGACGGAGATAGCAGACTCGGCTCTGATGAAAAATCTTGACCATGATAAAAATAAACCATAGGTTGTGGTTTGCTTACACCAAATGCACACTGGCACGAGCTTGCACAATGCAGGGTTTGTCATGAAGCACGTTAATCCAAGCGTTTCAATGCTTTCATCTGCTTTGTTGTGCAGAAACTCGTCTACAGCAGCAGATAGTTCAAAGCATCAGGGAAGTAACTGATGAGAATTCCTTCAATTCAAAGCTTAAATCTTTCTTGAGCAACAAATAATTTTATATGCCAACACAAAGCTCAAGTTTACTTTAAAGGAGTCATCACCCGGAAATCCCACTTTTTCATGTTAAAACATGTATTGGAACAGGACCTCAGTGAAAACGTGCCAGAAACTCCAGAATAAAAGTGTAAAGAAGTTAGAAGTATAAAGAAATTAGACAAATGTACTTCCCCAGATTTAAAATCCACTGTACAGAATTTCAGTCACTCCCAGATGAGGAGAAATTAAAATATATCTTAGGTGAGAAACCAAAGTGCTGCGGACGAGCAGCTGAGTATGTGTCCTCCCGCCACAGACTGAGGGATGACCACGGAAACACCACATACCTGTAACCCTGTAAACATGTATGTTGTGATCAAAACAGTCTGTTTTTGATGCTTTTATGATATTGTATATGTGTTTGATATAAATGTATTGTTGTATGCTTTGGCAATATAAGCACTGTCTTGTCATGCCAATAAAGCTATTGAAATTGAAATTGAAAGTGGCTTCGTCTTTGAGTGCGGGCTCTCTCTTCTCACCAGAATCGGCCACAAGAGTGCTCTCCACAGTACACCTTTTTGTTTTTTTCTCTGTTAATGACGTGATCCAGAGGCAGCTAGCTGCTAAGCTAGCCTCTAGAGCAGCACCTGAAATCAGCTGATTACCTTCCACAGAGTAGCGTTTAATGACTAGATTTGTCAGAGAGGAGGAGGACGACGATGACGAGTTGCTTTGGCAGAAATTCAGCAGTTTTCAGTGCTGTAGCAGGAAGGACAGCACTACCAGGGACAAGTGGATTACGTTTATTTAGCAAAGATGTGCAGTCGGTAAGTGTTGCTGCTTGTGTAACTTATTATCTTTTGTGTAAGAGACCAGTAAACGATGTCAGACGAACGGTGACAAGATGCTAATGTAGCTACAAAAGCTAACACAGTTGTTGCTGTTTGAGGAACTTCACGTCAGACGTCTGTTTTTATCACGTTTTTCTCTGTTGGGACATCATTTCCTTCACTTGGTCTGTCCTGATAACTTTGTTTTGGCTTTGACGCCTGCCTCATGAAAGCGCTTACAGACAGGTGTAATTCTGGTGCGTATTCTGGCGACAAACAAAAGTTGGGGATAAAAAGAGGTCAAAATGAGCTCATTAAATTTTTCCCCCCACCCAACTATAATAAAAAATTCAATTGAAGATAATTTAAGAAGGATTATGTATGTGAAACAGTAGATTATGACACCTTTAAGCAAGCTAAAAGCTAAAAGCTGAATTTTAACTTTGAGAATGTTTACAGTAGACGCGAGACCAGAGCCTGCAAAAGTCGTGTGATTTAATCCAGCACTCAACAAAAAGCTGGAATCAGTCTGCTGCTCCCTCTCATGTTTTTTTCCCCCAGTGGATAGTTTCTTCAGGAGAAACCTGAACATGTGGAACAGGTGTGAGACAGAACAGCAACCTGCTCCTCTCCCATTATTGATGTCTTGGCCAACAGGACGCGATGAGCCCCACTGCTCAGATCGAGAAAATCTCCCTGGTGCTGGTGGTGCTGATCCACAGGAACACTGGAGCTGAACCCAAGGAGTGGAAAGGTTGGAAAACTCGGAGGCTTAATTCTCCTGGTCATGCAAACTGATCTCACAAAAATATGTGAAATGAGCACAAGCAACCAGCCTGCATATGCCTGCATCCTGCAAATTACCAGGCCTCTGCAGGGCTGAATGACAAGCACATGAGTTCATTCAGGTGACCGGGAGGAATGCATTTAACCGTTGCAGGATAGCAGCTCTCGAGGAATGAACTCCATAGGGATGGGTAATACCAAAATTATCCTGTCGATTCAGTACCAGTAGTTTATGATGCTTTTTCATCGATTCGTTACTTCATGTCTCTTGAAAGAAAATGATGCAAATGAACAGTTTGCATAAATATCTTGTATGCAAAGGAAATATTACATATCAGTAAAATTTGAGAACAAAAGTACTGTCGCGAAATGCTCTTAAAACAATAATAAAATATATTGAGTAAATTAAACAAAAATAAGATTCAAAACTTTCTTTCAGTTGTCAAATAACTTAAGGAGAGATTAAGATTATTTAAATTTATTCAGAGTAAAGGTCAAATATAAAATGTAATAGAAATATTATGAATTTACCAAAACATAATGTGCAATAACATGCGTTAAACCATTGAAAAAAATAACGAAACATCATCACTAACAGCAGCATCATCATGACATCTGATAGGCTACCACCATGATGTGACACAGAAGCTAGAATCTGGTTGTTTTCACATCATTTTAGTGCCTAAAACTCTCAGAAGTGAACACAAATTGCATGTTTTGTATCTGTACAGTGGTCTCTTGATGTTAAAAAAAAGTATTTGATATTTTGTCTGGCTGGTCTTGAAGGGTATCGATATGGCCATCCCTAGGACTCAGCCACAGAGCAGTTGTCCATCATCCAGAAGATCAGTAAATCGTTCCCAGGTTTACCCCAGGCAACATGAAACCAGAGGTGGGAGTTGTGGAGTCAACAAGTCTTCTCCATGTCATGTATATGTTCCTCCCAGCTACTGAACCAGGTGAGTCCAATGAGAACAATGAATTAAATCGGACTGATTGGACTCACCTGGTTCAGCAGCTGGGAGGAACATATACATGACATGGAGAAGACTTGTTGACTCCACAATTCCCACCTCTGCATTAAATTAAAAAACCTGAAAAAATGTAGGCTACATCAAAACAAAAAAAACAAAAAAAAACTATGAATCGTATACATAATACATAGATAATACATATACATTGATAATAAAAACAAAAGTCCGTATTTTCGTGCATGCACAAACGACTTATATGGGCGTAATACTGGTTAACTTCACATTGCACTATTCTACTTGTCAGCAACACGTAATTTAAAACAGAAAAGTTTGTGTCTGGGACTCGAAAAGCTTCCCCATTTAATTAAGATTCCACAACTTTATATGCCAGCAACATGTACTTTGAAGCATTTACATGTCAGGGAGTTACAGATGAGTGGTAGGGCCTCATGATTGTTCATGCTCATTTGACGCATTTAATACCTCAGACTTGTTATACAATCAAAAAAAGTCCTAAGTCAAAAATAACCCATAATAGATTAATTTTGACTTACTGATGAGTTAAAAAGAGACCAACTAATTTCTGGGTTACTTCAAAATTGGGTTATTTTTTTTTACCCAACTTTCGGATTAAATATTTGACCCATAAGTTGGGTTTTATTGACTACAATGTTGGGTTATTTAAACCCTGAAGTTGGGTTATATTGACTACAATGTTGGGTTATTTGATCCCAGAAGTTGGGTTATATTGACTACAATGTTGGTTATTTTTACCCAGAAGTTGGGCTATATTGACTTCAATGTTGGTTATTTTTACCCAGAAGTCGGGTTATATTGACTACAATGTTGGGTTATTTTAACCCAGAAGTTGGGTTATATTGACTACAATGTTGGTTATTTTTACCCAGAAGTTGGGTTATATTGACTACAATGTTGGGTTATTTTAACCCAGAAGTTGGGTTATATTGACTACAATGTTGGTTATTTTTACCCAGAAGTTGGGCTATATTGACTTCAATGTTGGTTATTTTTACCCAGAAGTCGGGTTATATTGACTACAATGTTGGGTTATTTTAACCCAGAAGTTGGGTTATATTGACTACAATGTTGGTTATTTTTACCCAGAAGTTGGGTTATATTGACTACAATGTTGAGTTATTTTAACCCAGAAGTTGGGTTATATTGACTACAATGTTGAGTTATTTTAACCCAGAAGTTGGGTTATATTGACTACAATGTTGGGTTATTTTATCCCAGAAGTTGGGTTATATTGACTACAATGTTGGGTTATTTTAACCCAGAAGTTGGGTTATATTGACTACAATGTTGGTTATTTTTACCCAGAAGTTGGGTTATATTGACTACAATGTTGGTTATTTTTACCCAGAAGTCGGGTTATATTGACTACAATGTTGGGTTATTTTAACCCAGAAGTTGGGTTATATTGACTGCAATGTTGGGTTATTTTTACCCAGAAGTTGGGTTATATTGACTACAATGTTGGGTTATTTTATCCCAAAAGTTGGGTTATATTGACTACAATGTTGGTTATTTTTACCCAGAAGTTGGGTTATATTGACTACAATGTTGGGTTATTTTAACCCAGAAGTTGGGTTATATTGACTGCAATGTTGGGTTATTTTTACCCAGAAGTCGGGTTATATTGACTACAATGTTGGGTTATTTTATCCCAGAAGTTTGGTTATATTGACTACAATGTTGGGTTATTTTATCCCAATAGTTGGGTTATATTGACTACAATGTTGGTTATTTTTACCCAGAAGTTGGGTTATATTGACTACAATGTTGGTTATTTTTACCCAGAAGTCGGGTTATATTGACTACAATGTTGGGTTATTTTATCCCAGAAGTTTGGTTATATTGACTACAATGTTGGGTTATTTTATCCCAAAAGTTGGGTTGTATTGACTACAATGTTGGGTTATTTTAACCCAGAAGTTAGTATATATCGACTACAATGTTGGGTTATTTCAACCCTGAAGTTGGGTTGTATTGTCTACTATTGTTGACTACAATGTTGATTTACTTTAACCCAGAAATTGGGTCAACAACCCAACAGCCCAAATAACCCAGACATTAGTTGTACCCTTTTTAACCCAGCAGTCTGACCCAGGAGTTTTTAGTGTGTAAAGTGATCTTACTGATGATGCTCGGTGTAAAACAGCCCTGGGCAAAAAGACCTGCCCCTAAACACTAAACAACCAATAGAACAAGGAGCTCAATCTTCTTTATTCACCCATAAACAGGCCGTGATGGACACTTGTCTTAACACCATGAGTTTTGCTGATGAAAATGAACCATGTTTGCCGGGCAGGCCTTCTCTCTGACCAGATCCAGACAAGAGCTCAGCCTTTAACACTGGATGCCCAGGAAATTTAAGCTATAGACCCAAATTTAAACAGAGCACTGTCCACTCAGGTGTACTTTGCTTTCATGCAGAGATAATAACATGCAGCATTAGTTTCAGTGCTGGTACTGCAGGCATTAGATTAACAGTAATTACCTTAATTTGCACAGAAAATAAAATGTATTACAGGACATAAATGTCCTATCTAGAAAAAAAAAGCTTAATTGCTTATCCACACAGTGTTAGGATTTCTTATGCCTAATTTCATAAGTGGAGTCTGAAATAAGGAAATAATTCAACAAGGAAAGGCAAAATAGTTTTGTTTCATACCAACTGATATCACAACCTTTTTCCCCCCTTGCTTTGGTCTAAATTACCGGTTTCTCTGTGCAGCCTGCAATTTGGATTATTCTCCTCTCTAATTAAAGGGAGACAGTGCTGAATGTTGTAATTCTTTCTTGCCAGGGCTTGTAGCCTCCAAGGTCTTTATTTGGTCTTTTTGTTTGTTTGTGTTTGCAGTATTTCAATCAGGCATTAACTGTCTTCTTGTATTTTATTTTTTAATAGCCACAGCAGAAATATGGGTCAATTTTGAGGATTTATGCAGTAATCTCCTTTAACAGCATGGCCATATTGATCTCTTCTTTGCTTTTTACACCTGAAGGCTGGTTTTATCATGGTAAGGTAATTAAGCCAAAAAAGAAAAAAAGGGTGTCTTCATTTGCCTGATGTGAGGGGTACAATAAATTCTTTATTGGGCACCTGGAGAGTCGCTGACAAGGTAAAAAAAAAAAAAGAAAGAAAAGAACAGAGGATTGCTTTCATTCTGTCCACCTCCTTTATGATGATGCAACATCTTCAGGCCCAAAACACCAAGACTAATTGCTTTTTTTTTTTCTGCACATAAGCACCCATTGCTTGTTTATTTGTTCATTTTACCTGATATTGTCCTATTTGTTTTGCTGTTTTATCACATCCTCAGCTAATGAAAGACAGTGAAGGCACCGACTTCAGTGTTTTATGCGAGTGAGTGAATCAGCAAGAAATACAGAGACAGACCGCTTGTTAATAAAACAGCAGCGGTGATGACACCGTTATATTCTTGTTCTAAGAACAGACAAGAAAAATGTTCACTTCTCACAGCCAAGGTGGGAAGGAATAAACAATCAGCCTGTTGGTCACAGCTCACCACAAGGCACACAGTAAAAGAGTCTGTATATTTTACGGTAAACTATTGGCAGCTGTGGTTGCCAGAATTTTACCGTAAAAAATATGTACAAGACATGTA
This sequence comes from Atherinomorus stipes, assembly GCA_023101725.1. Lineage (NCBI taxonomy): Eukaryota > Metazoa > Chordata > Actinopteri > Atheriniformes > Atherinidae > Atherinomorus > Atherinomorus stipes. The sequence goes on from JALJCO010010417.1 coordinate 186,249, forward strand.
TTACCATTTATACGACATTATGGTATGACTTTATAGAACTGTGAATTACAATACAGTGTTATTTACAGTAAATTACTTTTAAAAGAATGATATTTAATAAACCAATTTACAGTAATGTTGTGTAAAAAATAACAGTAAAATGTAAACTATTTTGCAGTACACTACCGTAATAAATATGGAGACCAGGCAGAAGTAATTACGGTGTGCTTTTATAGAAATTATACATTTCATGGTTGAAAACTGTTTTATTAAGGGTAAATTACTATCTATAAAATAATAATTCAGGTTTCTTAATAATCGATTCGATTTATATTGCATTTTTCTTGCAGGGCACTCATTCATTCCTCAGTCATACATGGTGATGGTAAGTTACGCATGTAGCCACAGCTGCCCTGGAGCAGACTGACAGAAACTTGGCAGTTATTCCGCACCAACAGCCTCTCCGAACACCACCGAAACAATCACACACATTCATACATCAGTGACGCTCTCATTGGAAGCAAGGAGGATGAAGTGTCTTGCACAAGGAGGCAATGACAGACGACAGGGGGAGCGGGATTCGAACTGCTGATCCTTCAGTCATTGGACGACCTGCTCTACCACCTGAGCCATGTTCAGCTTGATGTCGTATATGTTGCTCAGGCCCTTCCTGCTGATGTCCATGTTTGAATTATATTTAACTTTATTACCACATTTATTACACAAATGTTTTTTTTCACATATTATAACACTAATAATTAAAGCTATTTATCATTTCTTAACTTAAGGTGGAAATTTGTCTTTTTTACATACTGTTACAGTAAAAGGTACAGTTCAACACCATTTCTTAATTTAGAGTAGTTACATGTATCTTATACACTAGTATACTATTTTCAGTTTTACAGGCTTTTACTCTTGGTATTTAAGTTTTTTACTCTGAATTTTAGAAAAATTCTTATAGTGTGCATCTGGTGCATGGGCGTAAAATCTTAGTACACTGCTGAAACATCCAGTAATTTCATATCTTAGTCTGTCTACATCTGTTCCACTAATATTTCTGTTCCACTTTCCGTCCACAGAAACTAAGAGTTGCCTCAAACTCACATTTCCGTAGTCTATCGCAGAGATGCCTCTGCAGCTTCCTGCAACGACTGCTGTTTGACTTTATGAGCATGCACATCATGCAATGTCAGCAGCACTGTCCATTAAAACTAATGTTAGTGACATTATTTATATCGTGTTAACAACATGGGCGCCCTTAATCCAGCAAACTAACTAACAAGGTTTTGTCGAGCCGTAAATCTGAGTATTGATTTGACTCTAAACAGAGAAGGAGGGCTGTCTTATCTTACCTGGAATTGATCCTCTTTGAACTGGAGCAGGTCTGGATGGTCAGAGCGCAGCAGAAACATGTGCTTGCTGGTATACGGGTTCGTGTAGGTGATTTTCCTGGAGCTGCCACGCCCACCGCCAACCGGGACACTCACTTCAAATGCCTGCGCACACACACACACACACACACACATAAACAGCTTATGCCACATGGATTGCTTGTTAAAGTGGTCAGCATCACACAGGGGTTTCAAGTTCAAGGCAAACCTTTGAGGAATAAAAATTTGGTGAACACAGGTGATAGCCGGTCAGTTACACACTGATTAGAGAGAGACAGCAGTTATGGATTGGATTGACAGAGTTGACCTGGGTTCTGCTGCACTTAGCCTTTTCTTGGCAAAAGTCATAAAAGGGGGGAGTCTAGCTGCCCCAGAGAGCTGCGACCACGATTCAAGCACTTAAGCACTCAACGTGCACTGAGTCACCGACAGCTCGGAGTTTTAGTTCGACCTTTTAAAGCAGCTGTTCGTCATACAACTCTTCACATCACACAGGTATGAAACTTTTTCACTTTGTGAACAAGCTTTCCCAAATCATGTCACAAAGCACGAGCCGATGCCAACATGTTCAGATTCAAGTGAAAGCGTGTGTGAGTGCATGTACACACACTCCTCCTGAACTCTACACTCATTTTAACATTTTCAGACTGCCTGATCCAAAACTGACTTTCACATCCCTACTCGACAAAGTTTGCAAAATATTCTGCAAATACCTCAAGTTTTAAAAAAAGGCTTTATAAACTTTTAAAGTCCATCCTTTATATGTTGTAAATCCTAGCATAATGTAATACACTGAGCAGATGTGGAGCAGATGAGTGAATATGGCTTTTCTTATTCAAGCAAACTACGGCCCAGTCTCACTTCTGTCCCTCAGCCCTTCATGTCCATATTGGGCGTTCATGTGTCTCACTCCTGTTAGGACAGAGGGGTAGGGATAAGTGGAAGACTTGTAGTTCTCAAGACCGGTCTTGGTCTTGAGAACACTTTTTCGTGGTCTTGGTCTTGTCATGGATTCGGCAGTCTTTGGTCTTGGGTCTCTTGGTCTCCCAATGTCTCAGACTGGCCGAGCAGTCTTGAAGGGATTTGTAACCTAGAATTTCCGAGCAGGCACAGTTTTTTTTATACATCATTATACGCCCCCTACAAATACCAATCAAGTACCAAAAAATACAATCTCATATTTATACTAAGCAGCTGACCCCATATGGTGCTTAGGTTCTACAACTCATGCAAAATGGCAAAAAACTTTTTTTTTTTTTTGTCTCAGTCTCGAGCTGAACTAGCCTCAGTCTTAACTTTGTCTGTCTTCATCTTGGTCTTGTCTTGGTCTTAATGCTCCCTGGTCTAGGTGGTGTCTTGGTCTTGGTTTAGGCAGTCTTGACTCCAAGTCTAGTAAGTGGTAAAGCTACATACTAGAGATGCACCGGTCCAGCTTTTTCCGATCCAATCCGATACCGATACTTGGGCTGAGCATATTGGTCGATACCCGACACTGATCCGATACTACTGTTGAATGAATGAACCATAAACTTTGCCATGTAAGTGAAGGCATCAGGCTTGACACAAACATTTAGCCTTGTGAAAAAAAGGTAATAAATAACACTTCTCTGCTCTGGGTGAGGACGTAATCGGCACTGCGGACATAGAACTGAAGTGACTAGATCGCTGTAACTGTATTGTTGTGTACAGTATGATATGAATAATTTTTAAAAATTGCTGAATCGGAATCCTGGTTCGGCCTTATTCATCCGATATCCGATCAAGCAAATTGGTCAATATCGGGGCTGATATCCGATCCAGGTATAGGGTCGGTGCATCTCCATTATATACCCCTTCAAATGAAGGGTTTTCAGATGCATACTTAAAACAAAGGGGTATGACAAATTTGGGAATCACCAACAAGACGGCTGCTACAGAGTCCAAATAAATCCACAAATGTAAATATTTTCTCCAAAGATAAAGTTCTATAATGTATGACAACTGTTGTATTGTCTAGTTTAACGTTGTTGTTTAACGGCCATTTTCTTTGTAAATACCATGAAAAAAATGGCTAGTGCTGTGTTGAAGCTTCAGTAACATAAATGCTAGCAGGCTGAAAACCAGCTCTATATCCCTGATAACCTACAGTGAAAGTGTAATCAATAAAAACTATGGCAACATTGCTGCTGGTCTTCTGTTGCATGGAGGGCATCATGGGATACATCACAAGCGGGAATGTCATGCACCAATCGGACTCGCTTGTTAACGTTAATCCACAGCTGTAGACGGCTCATTTTTCTCAAGATTTCCAGCGACATCTCAGCACGCATCTGCGTACGTTCAAGCCGGCGGGACGACTGATGAATGGATGAAATTTTATTGAGAAAGCACTTTTCATGCATAAGTAGCACAGAGTGATTTACATGTTAAAATCAGCAATGTTTCAATAAAATGACAATTAGTCAAATAATTACACATTCTCTCTCTCCCCCACACACCCTCCCCCGCTATTTGTTATAACTGTATGAGTATAACCTGGCTTGACTGTGAGGAAATGATTTCTTGGGGATCCGTCTCCACTGGGAGCCATCATGGTCTCAGAAGCCGCCACCAGAGGGACCGCCCAGATCCAGGTAGCCTGGGGCCCACACCACAGCCATAGCGTTGACCCCTCAGCCACCCCGACAAGAGGGCTCCCCAATGGCAATAACCCCACAGACCAAAGAGCAAAGCTTCCAGCGTGGAGGACCCCATGAGGACAACTGGAGTTGGTGCTAAAACTCCAGTGTTTGACGTGTGAGACTGTTGAAGGGGTGTCCCTGACTTTCAGCCCTACCCATTGCGGCTCCGTTTTAAGTGGCAAGGGGTAAAAAGAGAAATGAGATTGGGCCTAAAGATAGTCACCCTTCTACGAACAGGATGAGGGAAAACAACCTGACATCCCAAAAAAAAAAGCACCATTTTTTCTCTGTTGGGAGCAACAGCTTGTATTTTACACATCTGCATAAGGTGGATCAGCAGGTTGATTCGGTGAAGTGCTGGCCTGGAACTAAAATGTACCACCTGAAAATACCAATTAGCTTATCTGAACGTGAAAGCATATAGTAAAAAAGAAAAAAAACAACATAATTTTAAGGAGTAAAGTGAGAGAAAGAGGAGCTACCTTGGACAGCACGGGACGGTGGACGTTGAGACAGAGCAGCCAGGCGGCGACAAGCTGCTGCTGCTCCACATCGACCGCATTCACATACAGGAAACGGCTTCCGGCCCGCCACGGCTGCACCTTCAGCTGCAGCTCCTGCACCGCTGCAGGAGGCAGCACAAACACGCCGGCCGGATCCACCTACAGGAAAGCAGGGTGTTAAACGTGGATCGGATCTGGCAACAAGGTGGCGAGCTGTTGTTGATTGGGTTGGCTGTGAGGATGAGGAGCACACAAGAAGGGGAGATAAAGTAATTGACCAAGACAGTGAAAGGAAAAGAAGAGGTGAAAAAGGACTGAACTAATGAGAAAGGGTGTTTAAAAGAGAGGCTGAAGAGGGAGTTCAGATTACAGAAGAGTGGGTGAAAGAGAGGTTGAATGAGGTTCCGTGAAAAAGGAAAAGAGAGAGGGCTGACAATGAAACGGGAGAAAGTCGAGGCAGAAAAGTGACAGACACAAGGATGTGAGAATGAGATTTACTGTGCAGCTCTTTTTTCAATCTGTTGAGAAAAGCAAAGCTATTCTCTGACGCTGAGCTTTATCCTGTTTTGTAAGACTCCTCCGATGCGTTCCACACTGAGCCAAACCTGCTGAGCGTCGGATCAAAGCTGCTACTGATGCACACGGTGAAATCTTTTAAAAATACATCTGTCACTCTTTCAGAGACTTCCCCATTCCTACAGGGGAACACGTTTGGGCCGTACAGTGTGCACGCGTGGAAGCTGCGACAGTCCTTCGCCCTGTCTGTGAATGTGTGCGAGTGTTATGAAATGCGCTCGCACTGGAACTCTGAGTGAGGAGCTCTGTCAAACTCGGCTCTTGCACGCCGTCAGGAATCAGAAACAATCTATTAAAAATAGAGGGCAATTGGATGATCATAAAAATACATTTGTACGTCTTCAGTGAACAAAGGCCACTGCTAATTTCTCAGATGTGTCAAAGTCAGATCTCATATAATTGCAGAAAGTAGTGGAACCTAATAAAATGAAATGAAAGGACAAGCAAAGACACATTATGCTGTCAGTCAGCATTCGTATATTCTTGATAATGGCTTGAATCCTAACCCGGGGCTATTACAGAGGAGACTGTTGCCTTCCCATTGTTTCATGCTGGTAGGAGAACAATTAGCAGAAAATCATTTTCTCATTCTGAAAGAAACCTGGCAGGAGCCAAGCTTTCAACTTCCCATTAGATATGTAAGAACTGAGATATGGTGTGGGCTGCTATGATTAAATTTCTGCTTTTCGGTGTCTTCTGTGTCCTCTTTTTTTTTTTTTGCCTTTGGTGCGAGCTGCACATTGTCAAATTAACAAAGAAGCACAAACAGTAAAACACAGAAGACGGATGAATTATTCCAGCGGAGGATGATGGAAGAGTTGAAAGCTTCATTTTAGAGTGAGTATGCCTCTTTCACGTGTTAAAAAAATGCATCCGACCCTGAAGAGCGTGTGATGACCAGGATGTAGATCTACTGTCACGCATGTCGGGATATTGAGAGGCAAGTGACAGAATATGAAAATATGCAGAGGTGGCAGAGAGGACACAACTACAAACTGTACTGTACTGTTCTCAAATTTATGCATACCCTCCCATTAAAGAAGGAAAAAAATCAGCTGTCAGTGAAATAAGCTGAAATTGACAAAAGCAATAATAAATAAAAATTCTATGAAAACCTTGACATTGATTTTAAATTGCGGTTTGAAAGAAATATTAAAAACAAACACACAAAAAATAAAACAGGCATAATCCGAAGCTAAAATTTTGTTAAGCAACACTTTGAGACAATCATTGCAATCAGGTGTTTTCTCTAATGTTCAATAAGACTTCTGCACTGTTGAGAGGTATGTTGGTCCACTGCTCATGGGAAAGGTGCTGTAATGTGTCTGGAACAGCTTTGTTTCTTTTGTTTTTTTTAAATTATTATTTACAACTACAATTCAAAAGCAAAATTTCATGTCACTAAATTATAATAAAAAAAAACAACATAACAATACAAAAACAATAACAATACAAAAATTTTTTTTATTTATTATTGGTTTCTATATTTTCTTGTTCTTTGAATTACTATTGTGAATTTTGAGGACAACTGTGTGAATATATATATATACACACACACACACACAAAGTCATTCTCCAAATTATTCATACCCTCAAATTAAAGAAGGAAACAAATCTGCTGTCAGAGCAATGAGTTAAATAATAAGAAGCTAAAATTGACGAAGGCAATACGACATGAAATTTCTCTGAAATTCATGACATTGATATATCTATCTTTTTTTCCCTAAAATTTTTTTAACTGCCACAGCTGGTTGCTAACTCTTAACGTCTTCAAAACAAACCTGCAACATTTCAGTATGCCACTGATTCTGTATGTAACTATGGTAGATTTTTCTGGGGATTTAATGAGTAAAGATGTTATTTTTGTTTGTTTTTGCTCATCATACTTTCATTGTAAAGTACTTTGAGTTAAATTTATTCATATGAAGAAGTGCTCTATGAAAGAACTGGTTAAAACTGGGGTTAGTGCTGAGTAGCTCATCAATGCTACAGAAGATGACAACCGTGGACTGTAATGTCTGTCTGGTAGGCAGGGTAGTTCAAAACATCCTCATGCACATTCATTTTAAATTTTTACTATGCATTTAACAATGTCCACAAATTGGAAATGGTTTACTGCACCAGTACACGACGTAAAATCATCCTGGAGTGCTTTGTTGAGACTGCAGCGACAGCAAGACCCCATTCTGTTCACTTTTCATCCCCACAAAGCATGTTGTGCTTATCATTATCAGCACATGGATCACATTCTGTTAGAACTACTCGCTTTAAATTGATTTCTCAATATCTTTTTTTATCACCGCCATGTAGAATGTCATTTTTGCACAGCTATTGTGATGGTAATAGAACCTTCCACCATGCATCATCTGGCACTGTTGTTCATCCATTTTATATTTTCAGTTTACTTCATTGGCCGCGTGCGAGTAAAAATGGCCTCAATCTAATGTCACAGGCTGTAGGTGCAGTCTGTAAATCATTTCAGCTGTTTTCATTGCCCAGCACTGATTTAAATATACCTGTTTCAGTGATCCTATTAATGCCATACCAGTGTTGTAGAGACATTAAACAATATGATTATAAGCTGTAAGTCTGGCGGTAAAAAGACTTTCCAGTTGAGGGAATGAGTGTTTTGTTACAAAGTGATTAAACAGTCTTGTTGCAGCTACATTTCCAAGACCCCATTCATTTTCTAAACCATCACCATTATAATCATAAAGCTGCAGTAGGATAGAAACAGATGTTAAGTGAATTTAAGATAAACAAATGCAACAGATGCACTGTTATACATGAAATATGTAATGGAATACCCAATTAATTATTCACTACATGGATTATCTAAAGCAAAAAGGACTTAAATCACATCATTGTTTAAAAACTTATCATTAGGTCAAACCATGGACCAATTTATAATCATGTAGAGATAACAGCCACGTTTTCAAAGGGACATTCCTATAATCGCAAATGGACCTATTCACAAAAAAGTGCTACAATTAATTATGAATAAAAGCCCCCATTCCAAATTACCCAATCAATTCAATCCAAATAAGCCTGAGGGAAACAAAGCCTATTGACTCAGTCCGACCCAGATACACCAGTCCTGGCAGGAGCATCAGGCTCCACCAATTAAAAGGCAGCTGCTTTCCAAAAAAAGCAGTGATACAAGTTACAGCTCACACATCTGTTACAAAACACACACAGGATTACAACTAGAGGTATGCGTGGGCCTAGAAAGGCACGGAATAGAGACTTCCAGTGGAGTCTTGATTAAATAAAACTTGTCAAGACCTCTACTCTTCACACAACCAAGAGTTTGTTCATTTTTTGAAGAAAAATGCTGTTAAACTCAACTCAAATGATGGAGTGGATTTCTACATTTAAAAAGGTGATATTGTGATAAATGTACCTCCGTCTCCTTGGGATGTGATGAGAAACATTTGACCTTGCGAACAGCCTGCTTCCCCCTCAGGATTAGTGATTGGCAGCTCCGCTGGCCAGTCACACAGCTGACATCCACCCGTTCCAGGAAGTGCACGTAAATCTGCCAGATCTGGGAGGGCACTGCCATCCACTTATTGCTACGCAGAAAAAAAAACAAAAAAAAAACACATCATCAAGAACAATTAAGCTCGGGCTCTCTGGAGACGCAGCCGGTGCAGCATGAGGCTGGAAATGAGGAGGACTGATCTACGGCTCTGCTAGCATTTTAATAAGCAGAAACATCATCATCATCATCATCCACTCACTGCTGAGATGAAGGGAGCGGAGTCTCAGAGGCCCAAGCTGACTCCGAGAGTGGGAGGCGATGTAGTCACCTACTCAGTTCTGCTCTGTGACAACGGCACTCAAGGAGCATTTGGGGATATTAGGAATATAAATCATCTGATACTGGGCTTTAGAGGGCAGCCAGTACACCAGTAACACTTAAAAATGCTGATGAGGGAGGGATTTTTGGGGGGTGGGGGGTTGTAAAAAAAAAAACCACCCTGGGGGGCATTCGATTTTTCAGTTTAAAAGGTTTTCTGGATATCAGACTACATAACCTCCAAACCCACCAATATATAGCATCATGCTGGTAATGTGATTTAATGTTAAATAGTTTTTTTTAGATTAACATCAACCCTTATATATCAAATAAGTAGGGCTGTCAAAAATTTAATCCTGATTAATCACATTACTTTAATTACTTCTAGAACACATTTAGGATTAAAGGTGTCTCAGCAGGAATTTCGCATTTATCTTTAGTAGGCTAGCTACTGAGATCGTGTCCTTACACGTCTCTGAGGCAGTTAATCCAGAATGCTGCTGATACGTCCTCACAGGCTGGCTTCACAACTTTATTAAGGTGAAGCTGACATTCAGGTCTGAGTCCTGGACTACTCCCAGAATTCTGGCTTGATTTTAGCCTTTAAGTTGTCAAACAAAATTTAATGTTTTCTGCATATAGCAGGATTAATTAATAAAAAAAATCTCTTGTTTGACAATAGGATTTATTTAGGATTATTTTTTTGGACAGCCCTAAAAATAAGATATATGGGGGTCAGCATCTTGCATGAGGACGCCTCTGCACGTGGAGGGGAGGAGCTGAGGACACCGACAGCCACACTTGCGTGATATACTGTAGATAAAGGCTTTAAGATGAGATCTGAGGCCTTGTTCACACATAGCAGGGTATCTCATAAAACAAAGATATTTTCCTATGATTTGGTCTGTAATCCACTTGTTAATGAGGATTTTTGGCATTTAAAGCGATTCTTTAAAAACTCCGGCCAAAGTGAAGTTTTGTGTTTGCCTCCGTTTATGCATCTGCAATGTGGATATTAATAACCGTGATTTTAGGGTTTGAAGCATCACTGCCTGTGACAGAATATGCTCTGACATCACACCTGCAACTCGTATTTCCACTAGGTCTGCACCATTTACCGCCCAGGCGAACAAGCTGTGAACCAGGTTGACAAAGCTGCACTATGTTTAAAACGGGTGATCAGTCACATGACCTGACTTTTATTATTTTCTACTGACTTTGCTCCCAAAGATCCATGACTAATTTTTTTCTGCTGTAAACATGTTTATTTTTGCTGTAAAAATGTTTATTTCTGCTGTATACATGTTTATTTCTGCTGTGAACATATTTATTTCTGCTGTATATGTGTTTATTTTTGCTGTATACGTGTTTATTTCTGCTGTAAATATATGTATTTCTGTTGGAAGTTGGCCTGTTTAACATGGGAGTCTATGAGGATTTGCTCTATCTTGGAGCCAGCCCCTAGTGGATGAAGAAAGAACTACAACTATTTAAATTTACTTCCGGACTTCACTCTTCTCCAGCGGAGTTTGCCCCTCGATTACAACATGGATAAAAAGGAGCACTTTACCATCACCCGGCTGACGGTAAAAGAACGAACCTCTCAGAAACAGAGCTCATACTCTGTGAATGGGCCATTTCTGCAGTTCGGTGTGGGTGGGTTTTCTTCTAAAAATGAAGTGGTGTGGATTTTTTTTTTTTTTTTTTCTTCTAGTTGGAGGAGAGAGGATATTCATTTTATAAAACTCTGGCTACATGTGGACAAGGATCACTAGCAGATTTAGCAATGATTTTATCAACAGGTCCCCAAAGAGTACAAGCAATCCTTGGCCATATTCATTTTCTGATAGAGTAACAGGAACGCCTTTAAGATGATACCGTGAGAAACTACTCATGCAAATGGGAAACTTTTCAAAACCCCATCATACCCCTGACTTTCGATTTAATGATGAATCCTGATATTCCTCATGGCAAATTAACCCTGGTGTAATGTATGAAAGCTGCACATAATGATGGAGATTTGAAAACTCGGGGACAGAATGTGTGACTTCAGGCAGGTAGACCACTTAACTGTTATGCGATTAGTAAATCAATTCAAGCCTGCGTGAGCATTTTAATTAGTTAAAACTGAATGTTTCTTCAGGCTAAGTTGTTTGTGCTCAGTGTGTACTCTCTGTCTGAACAGTAAATGATACATACGTGAAAATCATTAAAAAGAACATCTTTATCTGTGGACTGGGACTTCCAGGCACTTTCAAATACACATCCTGAGGCTCCCCTGACACCTAGACAGAAACACAGCAATAAGGAGAAAGATGTTCAAATGGATGTGTAAAAAGAGGCAAAAAGAAAGCTTACATTTGTATCATGTACAGCATGATGTAAGTGCAGAAAAAAGGTTGCAATTCATGACCGGAGAGTTTAATAGTGCTTTCCACCTCAGTTCAGTAATCAGTCCCCTGGTAATATTAGTGTGGGGAAGTGTGGGTAATTTGTACAACAAGTCCAAATCAAAGAAGATGGTTTGAAAGGAAAAAAAACACTGTTTCTTACACATTCTTTAAATTTATTTCAAATGCGGGATGTCAACAGGTGATTGCAACCATGATTTGGTGTAAATGCAGCACTTATGAAAGGCTACATCTGTGAGCAGCAAAACTGAGCCGAAGACCTTCAGTTTGTCAGTTAATGTGTAAGAAAATCATTTAACTGTTTGAAAACAATGTTCATTAAAGAAAAGCTAAAGGGGATTTGCCCATGTTTCCCTTTTTAGTGCATAATTTAACTATTGAAGCAATCTGGAGGAATTTCACAGTGTAAAGGGTGCAAGCCTAAACTGGGCACCCATGATCTCCCATCCCTATTGTACTGTCGCAAAAAGTCTTTCAGTCAGTCAGTCAGTCGTGTAAATAATTATTAGCAAGGCTAACTTACACTTCTCTGATGGCAGCATTAATGCAGAAAAGTTCACAGAAATTTTAGAAGAACATATGCAGCCTTACAGGCGACAGTAAGATGACTCCATAGTTTAGATCTCACCTGCTGTGGACATTGTTAACCCCCTTTTAAAGCTACAGTGTGTAACCAATTTAGCTTTTTATTTGCAAAACTCAAGTATTGCTTTAATAAATATTTGTTCTACTAAAGTCTAATCACAATCACATCCCAATAAAAGCGTTATCGTAGCTAAGAATGAGTTATTTGTAAATATGCACGGTGGCGGTGCACCCAACCCAAGGCTGCAATACGGTGTACATTTAGGACATCCTCGTCCTCAGAGTCAAAATGTCAGGACAAAATTTATCATAAATCAGGAAAAAATTGTAAAAAAAAGTCATTCGTAGTCAGAAGGTATTACTAGTTGACCAAAATAATACTAGTTTCTCATTTTTCCTCAGTTTTGATTTTTTTTTTTTTTGCTGAATATTAGTTTTTATGTTTGACTTTTTATGTAAGGGATGATGTCTGGAACGCAGGTGATTATCAGGAAATACTGACTGACAGGGCGAACGCAGACCCGACATGAAGCGATGGTCTCAACTAAGACACAACTGAGATCAGGGGCAAACTACTGTGAGACCTGTTTATCCCAATTCTCAAGTATGGCTCAAATAGTTATCTCAACTCAACCTTCCTTTGTCTCAGTGATGTCTTTTCTTTTCTTTTTTCTTTTTAGCTCACCTCTTGCTCCTAAGGAACCCTTAGGAGAAATAATTCAGAAACAAATGATCACACGATGATACCATTATATGAGAAGCTCAAACTGATCTCAGAGATGAGATTGAGCCACAAATGAGCAGCACATTTTTCCCCATGGGTCTCCACTGGTCTTCTCATTGTTTTTTTTTTTTATTTTTGAGAGGGTGAATCCTTAAACTCAGCCTTGACCCAGCGCTCAAAATCCCCACACTCGCCAAAGATGTTCAAATTAACTGGGAAGTAATCCCTTTTTCTACCACAAGGTGTCACTAAGTGCTCGCTAACTGTTTTTTGTTGCTTTTTTTTTCTGTTGAGATAAGTGACAGGACTACTTGCGATGCGGAAGGATATTAGGTCAACCATAAGACCTCGTGTGTTAAAGAAAGGATAAAAGATACATTTGCCTTGACAGCGGCCATTATATAAAAATAATGACCGCTGAAACGTTTGGGAAAACCCATTCAAGTCAACTGAGCATTCTACTGCTTTCTAAAGAGCCGTATGATAATGCCTTTTTTTTTCTTAAATATCCTGTTTAATTGTTTAGAAAAAATAAAATTCTCAATGTAGCAATCACTGCCTTTTTTCATTCTTATTCATTTATTTTACCCACCATCCCACCCTTTTCTGATTAGGGGTTGCAGCTTGAAAGAAAAATTATTGCCTCACCAGCATCCTCGTCTGGCAGATAATGTTAGAATCACTGCAGCGCACCGAAATAGGAGTCCTGAAATCTGCACTTCCAGCTGGTTATCCCATAAACAAGAAGAAAAAAATAGCACATGATAAGAGCCACAAAGTCTCTAGTGATATGTATATATGAGCAGAATGAATACACACAAATACTGCATGTGGGTGTGCTATTTATGTTGTGCAGCTATCTTTACTATATCTATTTATTTATTGTAATTTTCAGGTTTTACATTCTTCTATACTTTTATTAACTTAACTAATTTCTAAAAGAGAAAACTGATCTCATACAGAGTAATCTAAACTTAGGGAAGCAGAAACAGAAGCTGTTCAGGCCGTAATGGATGACGGGGGATATCTGGAGTAACACCAGCAACCTGTGGGGTCGTGACATGGTGGCAGGCGGATCGCCTTCTTGAGGATACAAAGTTCAGGGTGATAAAGTCGGAACGCCTGATTCACAACGTGGGGTGTTGGCTCCACGTTCAGTTGGCAGATGGCCATCGGCTTCCCATCTTCTGCTTTGAAAGTAACCTGTGGAGAAAAGGTGGAAAGTCAGCGGCGCTTGCAGCAAGCTATCCCCCTGCTTCATGTTACACTTCCCCACCAGTGAAACTGCACCTCAATCATCACTAAAGCAGCTGGGTTTATGAAAGCTCTGCAAAGACAAAGCTCTGTTGATTATGGATTTATCTTAGGGAGTTTTTGCTGTCCACTAATGTAAGTTGACATCACCTAAAATGTTTTGCCAGAACTAACCAGAAGTATCTGCAAGTAAATTTCAACAAAAACCCCCAAACTTAAAGAGCCCCAGAAAATCTAAGGTACTTTTCCCCTGGGTAAATGACCTTATTTTGCCTCTGAGCCCAGAGGTGCAGGCCAGATTAAGTCTTTTAAGCTGATCTTTGCAGCTGTGTCATGTCAGGATGTCAGTAATGGTCAGATGGTAAATCTACTGTACATATTTCTACTAGCTTTTGTTTTTATTTTCATTTGTATGTTAGAACGAAACGGTGCTGAAGCAGTCACACATTAATATTTCATTAGTCTGATTGATTGTTTTGCTGTCAAAGTCATTCTTTCCTCTGTGTGCCTCAATGGCAGAAAAATGAACAGCTATATGAGGAAATGTGCTTTAGCTTCACTTACTCAAAATCTGCAACTTAGTTACATACTTATATGTCATTTTTCTGTGCTTTTTTTTATTTGCAGCCATCTGTTGGGGCAGCAGCATAAGACTGATTCAAAGAAACTCAACAAACTTATAAAAAAATGGTTAAAAAAAAGTTGCCCATTTAGGTTAACACAATGGACTCTAAATAGTGGGAAAAACACAATCAGAAACAGCTCAAAAGCAATAAGGTATAAGGACAAGTAAATAAAGTATTACTCTTGTTCATTTCTATATTGTTACAGCTGTTCTTGTTTGCATCTTAAAACGCAACGGCTGTGAGACAATCAATGTTTCGCTTGTTGAAGCTCTCCGTCCTCATTCATTCTTAAACTCATCCAACCAGTCTGTGCTGTGCCTTATCAGCCGTCGGAAGCAGCCATGAATGACTGAGTTTTAAAGGGACTTGAGGCAAGATTAAGAAACAAAACAGTGTTTGAATTTACCGCAACCGTCTTCTTCCTGTATCAAAACTGCGGATGTAGGTCATTTGATGTCACGTCCGCAGGGCAGCGCGGGAAATTGGGACACTGAATTGCAGCGCAAATTTTGCAGCACACAGCCTGTTCAAGGCAACGGAGAGAAACGTGGGTGGAAACGTTATTTTTGGTATTTAGTGCTTCATCACCCATTAGTATTTAAAAAAATGGACATGCATGTTTGTTTAATTCCTGCCTCTAGTCCCTTCAATGGTGTGTTTTTATACAATTGCAGATACACCTGCGGTTTAACTAAATGCTGTGATGACTGAAATGAAAGATAAGACAACTGAGACTAGTAATAATCAACCAGTCAGTTATGTTCATTGCTGCAAGCCCTCAGAATCCTACAGGTGAGGCAGGTAATACTAGGGGTGTGAACTGGCCACAATCTGGTGATACGATACGCATTACAGTATGATACATGGGTGGTAATAAGATATATTGCAATATATTGAGATACTATTGCAAGTTTAATGGCAAGAAAGTTAACAGCATATTCAACACTAGAAGCACATTCATGCTCGTCATCACCTTTATGAAAAAGAACAGAGATCTACATTTTAAAAAGAACTAGAAAAGCACTCAAGAGAGCGCAGACCTCCGCCAAGCAGCTCACTGTTGCAGTTGCATTTCTGCATCGTGACATCATGTGCTCAGTCCCGCTGCTGCACACTTCTGCCATAAGGGGGGCACTCACACCTCATCAACTGCCTTTCAAATATGGCCTATCTCACAATGATGAAGAATCCTTTAAAACATTCCTGGATCTAGAAGGTGATCCGGATCCCCACCAGCTCACCCTTGAGCTGAGGTACACGGCTGGTGAAAATTTCAGGTCAATCCATCCAAAACTTTTTCCGTAAAGTTGCTGACAGACAGATGGACAGAAGGACAGAAGGACAGACGGACGGACAAATCAACGCTACTGAAAACATTACCTCCCTGGCGGAGGTAATAAACAAATCAATTGTTCATAAATCATAAACGTGTGCAAAAATAAATGTGTACAGCAGAAATAAATCCAAATAGATACAGATCTTTAACATCCTAGACGGACAAAACCTACAGACACGTGATCTTCCATTTGCCCCAGGAGTTGATCACATCTTGCCGGATGCGTACCGGATCATCGGGAGACACTCCTTGCCAGGCAAGGAGCGTCTCCCCGTCCCGCTCTTTGAGTTGAAAAGATTTGATCAGTTGCATTGAGAGACCAGTTGACCAGACCCATGGTTGTCGTTGAGATTCAGAAAGTGATGCAGAATGAGGCTCAGACAGGCGACAAGACAGAAGAGCTGCAGGGTAAAATGGGAGCGGGAGGGAGCAGAAGAAAAAGCGACTGCCTCTGGTGAGAGCAGGAAGAGAAAGACCCTTGTTCTGATTGTGCAAGATAGATAAACCAACATTTGACTAGTAGGTGAAGATCTAAAAGAAATATAGAAGAAAATGGAGTTCCTGGTGAACATACAACCACTTTGGTGAAACAAAAACTTACATAAGATGAAATGTAACATGTAAACAATGTAACATTCAGACAGTGCATGAGTAAATAAGTTTTTTTTTCATTTCCAAGTATTTATCATAAGAAGATGCTCAAAGCAAATTCAAAACATTTTTACTGTTATACTTTTAGCTTGTAGGTTTGTTTAAGAAATTCAAGTGCTTGGAGGATTCCTCAAGTAAATAATATAAAATGTAACAATGTTGGCATGTACATGAGTTTGTTTAAGGAAAATAACTTTACTTGAATTTTAATAACGACACAATATCACAAAAAGTATCGCAATATCTCAGTGTATCAATATATTGTTGCACCCCTAGGTAGTACATATTAAAAGGCAGCAGGACCTGAACTTTTTTGCCTGCTTTCTCTCTTTTGTAGGTCCTGCAAACAATTCTGGTCATCTCTGGTCGTCTCTATATTCTCTCTTTTTAATCTTAAATGCTTTTAATTTTGAATCATGCTTCTAATCGTTTTTTCTCTCCCTTTTGCTTATAATGTTTTATGTAAAGCACTTTGAATTGTTCTGTTCATGAAATGTGCTATACAAATAAACTTGCCTTGCCTATCTTGGTATAAAAACTGGAATAATCATGTCTTTTTCCTGAGGCACTCCACCACTCAATGAAGTACACATTTAAAAGGCGGTGGTTGAGAAGGTTTGCTTACTGGAGTGTGATCATAATGGAGAATGTTGTGCTCGACGCTGTACATGAGAATAAGTAAGTCGGATGTTATCTGACTGCTGACATCCCCAAAGACCATCTGAATGTGCTTTGAAGATTGCTGTGTAAAATAGCCGCCAGGATTTGCTCAAATAAACACAAATGTGTTTCTACATGTGCGCTGATGCCATATGGTTAGAGCTGCTCTTCATATACATACCAGTATATGCAGACACATCAGAATTTCTAACTATCTCATTTTTCATCATTCTCCAGCACATGTTTAATACAGTATTTGTAGCTTAATGACTGTGTAGGGTTTTAAGAGCATTTCAGATGGGTTGAGTGCTCACTGGAGCACAGTGGCTTCAAAAAGCTGAGGAAATGTGACTCAATGAAGCTAGCCTTGTGGTCAGAATCAGTCAAAGAGCAAGCAGGTAGCTGACAAAGAACTGCAAACACTTTGTTAGTGAGCACAATACAAAGGGTAGAGATGAGGGAAGAATTAATTCAAACATCCAAAGGTCCTTAAGGAATTTAGTTTTAAAGGAGCCCTATATGAAATGGCTTTTAAGAGCTTTTCAGCATGTCAGTGTGTTTTTCCTCATAAGAAATGATTTAAATGTTTTTTTTTATTATGCATATTTGAGTAATCTACATGAATATTTAAACCAGCGCTCCTCCTGCAACGGCTGACTACCACCCCGTACGTATGAACGTGGCACCAATCACGAAAGTCCAAATGCGCACGCTCAGTATCGTAGCAAGACGCCCTGTTGAACAGAAACTCAGAGAATCCGATACACACTCTGAGGAAGAAACTAACACCTGCAGGAAGATTTCCTCAGAGACAAGCAGCCATCAGCTAACAGACGTTTGATCCAGAGTTCAGGAGAATTTTCTTCCTTTTTTTCTTTTTTTTTAAGCTCTAGAGGACAGCAAGTTGGGGAAAATGCAGTTACGTTCAGCGTGGTTATGTTCAGCGTGGGAGTTTATTGTTGTACTGGATGAATCGACTTGCCAGAAGTGGTTGGATTTTAACTTCAGGAGCAGGGAAAAAAAAACTCAACTTTGTGTGTGAACTTCACTCCTGACAACTTCATGAATCTCGGGCAGTAAAGTGTTTTTTCTCTGGGATTACTTCTGAAACCTGACGCAGTTCCTACTATAAAAACGCGCATGGACAGACAACAGCACTGGTGAGTCAACACATCTCTCAGCTCAATGCTAACTGTTAGGCTATGATTTGTTCCCTAATTTACTTACTTGTCAGGGGTCTCTGTGGTACTTCTGTGGTACTGCGTGTACTTCAAACTCCATATCAGACTCTGGGTCGAGCATACAGCTCCATAACAGGCTGGTCTGTTTTATCCCGTCGATCGGAGTAATTATCCATCAATGTTTACAACTAACATCCACGTGAGAGCTGCCGGTGCCGGTGCTACAGACAATTCTGTGACCCTTAGAATAAGTGTCTCTTTCGGGGCGACGTATGAAATGGGCGTAAAACATGTTGCAATTGGTCGAGGCTCCGCGGTTCAGTACAGTCAGCCATCTTACTTCGTGTTGGAAATTAGATACATCGAAAAACTAATATTTAACACCAAATTAGTTTCTATAGTAACGATGGGAACATATTAGCTTATAAATGCCTATTTTGACTTTTGGAACATTTGAAAAGCATGATACAGCTCCTTTAAGAGAAGTTAAGTTTGGACTGGAAAAGACTTTTAACAATTGATTCAAACACTTGAGGCAGTGTTTAGCTTAACTGGTTAGGAAGCTGCCCCAGAGGCTGCAGTTCCTCAGCACAGCTGGTCTGGGTATGATTCCCAGCCTGGGACCTTTTACTGCATGTCATCCCCCACTATCTCCTGACCCCCCCCCCCAAATCCTGTCAATATACTGTCATATAAAGGCCACTAGGGCCTGAAAAAAACACTTACAGTACCATATAATATAGTGTGTACTGTATATATTATATAGTGTAGCCTATCTGAATTCTGTTCATTTATGTTCACTGAGGAATGCGCACATATATGAGGTGCAAAAAGTTATTGCGAGCCAGCGCAGTGATGTTAGCACTGCAAATGTATGTTTATCCTTCCGTTTCATTGTTAATAGCGTCCTTAGCAACCACCACAGAAACAACCACAAAACCTGAAAGAATGTGCGTCAAAACAAAACACTATGGATTGTATACATAAATCAAACGGATATTCTGAAAATAAAGTGTCTATTTGTAGCTAGAAAAGTTATCAAAACAAAGCTAACGCCACAATCTATCTTAAAAATGCTAAATTTCTCCTGAAGATTGAAGAGATATCCGCCATGTTTCTTATGGTCACACCAGGGGGATACTCGGTAGTCACGTAACCACTTCTACAGATCACTTTTAGTGAAAACATAAATAAAGTCCGTATTTTGGTGCATGCACAAATGACCCTATAGTACTGTTCGTCTGTCTTTGGAGGACTTGTTGAAAGTTTAATAAACTTCCTAAATCCAAAGTTTGTGAACTTTGTAATTTTCATTTATCTATTTTAAATGTTCTTTCAAGGGTTGATAAACATGGGCAAACATCTGAATTAGAGGAAAACTGTGGAGCCCCTGGATTGCTGGGGTTTGAAGAGTATTTTCAAAGCTTCTGAAAGCTGTTTCACATAACAAAACAGTCCTCACAAACTAATTAAGGTGTTTTGTGCATCTTATCTGAGTGCTTTAATCTCTCAGCATGTTAAAACATTTAATTAGTACTCCAATCATTTTATTCAATCTAAGGTGATAAAAAAAAAGACTTTTGTATATTGATCAAAACGGATCAATGATGTTTAGTTTTTAAGTTGGTCAAATATTCTAGCGTGAACAGGATTGGATTAGGTTTTACATTCCAAGATGAGGACATCAAATACATCTAATAATAGAACCCAAAATAATGAAATGCATAACAGATTCAAATAACCAGTTTTAAGAGTTAACATGATTCAATTTTCTCATTGCAGCTGTCCACATCACTAATGTGTCAGAGTTGCAGGCTCACGCTGACCTGCAGGACTGGCCCATTTCTGGCTCTGGTGATGTGTTCTGACTGACAACGGTGCCAAAGCTGGCATACTGACAGCTCTGCTGTTGGGACTTGTCAGATTTAGCGGGATACATATTTGATCCAGGCCTGACCTCTTTGACCTGTTGACAGGATTTTTGCTCAGAGCAGCAGTGCTGAGTCTGGCACACAATATACAAAAACTGGAGGCAGACGCACAAACACACGTTCAGCAAATATTGCATCACCCTGTGCAATGTGAAGGTTTCAGGGAAAGGTACACCAACAGCAGGAATATCATGAGGTAATCCAGGTTAGTGAGAGGTGATATCTGTGAGGATATGAGTTGGTAAAGTTGGGACGGATCTAAGCTCAAATCAGCGAGAGGGCCCACGAGTCAATGTAGGTTGATTCATGAGAGAAGACAGAATTTTGGGCACAGCAGCTCCAGATGCAGTCTTCTTATAAACATCAGCAAACACTGACATGCCCGAAACGTTAACGCCCCATTTAAGATTAACTCAAAGTAGAAGCTGTCAATCAGAAACCAGTTAATTCTCCATCATGAGAATTTTTCCTTTTCATTAAAGGTGCAGTGTGTAGCAAAATCAAAAGTCCGTGGCAGAAAAGTGTCATATATAATTCAAAACTCTGTTTCGACTGACGTGTAATCACTTCACTAGAATTGCTGTTATATGTTTCTTTTCTTAGAATGAGTCACTTAAAGGATAACTTTCTTTTTTTTTTCAACCTGGACCTTATTTCTAGGAGTATATACGTGCATTTACTCACCAGTAAAGTTTCTGCATTACTTTGAGTCCTTTGGAAGATATTGCGTTGAGTCACCCTTCGGCGTGCATCCTGTAAAATGGCGTAGATGGGGCAGCCTCTATATACGACATTATCTGCAGTAAAACTCCTTGATTTCATCAATGCTTTAATCAGAATGAACGAACGAATGAGTATATTTTCCTGTGAGTTCAGAGTACCGTAAATTGTTTTTGTTGTTGTCTGGGTAGCAGCTGCTCTTCTCAGCTGCACTACGGAAGCTCGCATCATGAACATGCGGGCCCGAAAAGTGTGCATAACACCCTGATAACTAACGGAAAGCTAAATCTGGACTCACGGGACAATAGAACTCGTTCGTTCGTTCATTCCACTTGAAGTATTGGTGAAAATCAAAGAGTTTTGCTGCAGATAATGACTTATTAGTGGCTGCCCCGTCTCCGCCATTATTACTGGATGTACACCATAGGGTGACTCAACAAAATATCTTCCGAAGGACTCAAAGTGATGCAGAAACTTTACCGGTGAGTAAATGCATGTATATACTCCTAGAAATAAGGTCCAGGTTAACATTTAAGCCCTGTTTCCATCTGGGTCGGGGTGGTATTGGGCCACATTTTTTTGTGTCTTCGCAGATAAAAACTGGGACGGGGTCCCTTACATCCGACCCGACCCGTCCTACTTTTTTGGTACCCCTCCATCAGGGTACTGATCTAACCGATTCAGATCAAACAGGTGGAGCTTAACTGCCATATTTGTGCCACCCTTTTTACTACAGTGTCTCTGATTGGACAAAAACAATGTGTGTGAAGTGAGAACACGAAAACTGCTGTACCAGCTTTGTTTAATGGGAGTTAGAGCACTGTTTGGGATAAGTAATGTCTTAAAAGTAGGGCTGGGATGATGCGTCAACATAACCAATTACGTCGACAAATACATCAAAAAATATGTTGACGCATAATATGCATGCCAATGTGTCGTCAAAAGAAAACAAAGATGGTGGCGCCATCTCCAACGCGAGTGGCTCCTCCAAGTTTCCAGCGTTTGAGGCAGGGAAGGCCCACACTTGTTCATCGAAGGTATGGGGATGTTAGGGATGGTGAAACCGAAGTCTCATGAGACAATGAGACACAACTTCCGTGAGATCGACGCCATGTCTTCAGACATGCAAGACCTGTTTGAGACGTGAACACGAGCTCCATCTGCTGGCCCTGGGTGTGAACTGCAGCTGATGCCAGGAGCTGTCTCAACTCTGACTCGGTGTATAATAAAGGTTACATTCTCAACCTAACGTTAGGGTTTCATCTGTCGGTAATATCTTGGAATCACTTCAAGGAAAGTAAAATAAAGTATTTTTCATTTAATTTCCAAGTGACTGGAACCCGTATTTAGCGTTGACAGGTTGTAAATGAAGATGCACTTTTTCAGGAAGCTAGACCTTTGTTCAAA
This sequence comes from Atherinomorus stipes, assembly GCA_023101725.1. NCBI lineage: Eukaryota > Metazoa > Chordata > Actinopteri > Atheriniformes > Atherinidae > Atherinomorus > Atherinomorus stipes. Next base: position 208,646 of record JALJCO010010417.1, read on the forward strand.
CTCTAAATTCTGAATGTTTACTTATCTTCATTATTTTTTGTTGGAAAACATTTTCTGTATTAGCTTAAAGCCTCCAAGTTTACACTACCATTTATTTCAATAACTCACAAGTATTGTGGGTGACTTTTTTTTAAATCTTTATTTTCATGTAAATGAAAGAATCAAAAGATGCACATTTTTCAGTCAGCTGTGTTTTCAACATAAATTTTAAATTCTGTTGGTTCAGGAAAGACTCCATGACAGGCTGCCGGCTCCCACTGCCTTTTTATTCATGCTCTTTCTTTCATTTCAGACATGTATATCAACATGTATAAATTGCTGTCTGTCAATTTATGGGGAGATAACTGATAATCAAATCGAACTGAAAAAATGAATTGTTAGATTAATTGATGCATCGAAAAAATAATCAATAGATTAATTATTTTAAAAAATAATTGTTTATCCCAGCCCTACTTAAAAGACATTAAAAGTAGTAACTCATAGTACAGTCATAGCTACACTTGAGACCACTGGATCCACTCACAGATGAAAACGTCTTTATGTCTGGGAGAATTTTGGCCACTGACGGCCACCGTACATTCACAACAGTGTTTGGCATATGAAATTACTGCTATACTCATCTTTACCACTAGATGTCAGTAATTCTTGCACACTGTACCTTTAAGAAAAAAGTGTTTTTCATAAGCCTTACTCAATAATCATTTCTAGTTTGTGTAAGTCTGTTGATAGTTGGCACTTCAAAGTGTTCTTTGTGACTGCAGGAGAGAGGAGGAGGAGGGTTGAGATGATGCACCACCACTCCTCAGAGGGCTGTTTGCAGTGTTTGCTCACTAGATGTGAGACTATGGGATGGTGCAGAAGATTAACTCCACTGAAGCTCAAAATCTGAAGCTCTATAATGTAGATGGAGCCCAGATGTATTTGTCTTTCAATGCTCCTTATCTAATAAAGACCTGATGCAGCATTTGCGTGTACAGTCACTTTACATGATTCTTCTTGCTTAAACAGACTGCTGTACTTTTTAAGCTTTTGCAGTGGCAGGAAAAAATACTTTAATGTCCATTCTGGCATAGCAACAAATCCAAGATGGCGGGGGGTGGGTGGGTGGTGGGGGGGGGGGGGGGCACAAAGAACTGCAGATGAAGATAACTGTATTTTGATCTGGATAAAATGTTGTGCAGGGCTTTCTGTACCTTGATAGTTTTGGCAGTGATAATTTTGGACAGATTCTTCTTGGCCATCTGAGAACCTCTGCCTGCGGGCAGGTAGCTTGGTCCCTGTGAGGGTTTGATAAGAAACAGAACTGTTATCAACACTGAGAGTCTACCAAAAAACAGCAATGAATGCAAAGAAAACATTACATCTGCATTCACGGGAGGAAAATAATAATGAAATCAAAAATCAGTAAAAATCCAAAGGGCTTGCACCCTCAAGGCATTTGTAGAGGATAAAACCTTCACCAATGGAAGTCATTTGTATTTGTAACGGTTCTTGTGGCAATAGATGAAATTGTGATTGATAATCCTAGAGGTCTACTTATGTTTCCACTATTTCTCAGAATAAAGCCAAATCTATGGTAGAATAAAGGCAAGCAAATTCGAAAATAATTTCTTGAACTGGAACCAGTTTATGTAAAGCATAAAGTTTTAAGAGCCCCCTCTGATCAGGTAGTGTGAGTGGTGATGGAAACATGGTGACTGCTGGAGATGGTAATCATCACTTCTTCCAGCGTTAAAGACCATCTCTAACATACATTTACAGAATGTGCAGTCTTAATCCCACTCTGGCCGGCTGTTTACCTGGAGGGCCGTGGTGTGGTCGCAGAGGAAGGTCTGGTATTTCAGGGGGATATGGATACTCTCTTTGGGTCGGAGGTAAACTCTGGGACCTGGAGCACCCTCCTCCTCGTGGAACATGCTCTCCTCCACTGCAGTAGGAGTTCTGGTTAGAGCTTTGAAGTAACGCCATTCTTCAGTGTTAGTGATGACACTGGAAGATTGAAGAACATGAACATGATCAAAGCAGGTTCTAGTACATGTATGTTGGAAGATGACCCATTCAGGATCAGTTCCAATCCTGGATGATTTACATGACAACAAATGACAACCCTCACTTGTGTACAGTTCAAAGTTTCCTGGACAAACAGAACAAACAAGAAAACAATGTCTACTTTCTTCTCTGCTACTCATCATGTGACATAATCCTAGTCTTATAACCATAATTAATAAAAGAAAATGGGCTCTTTTAAACATGATTGCAGCTGATGGCAAAGTAGGACCACCGTCCCACGGGGAAACAAAGAAGAAGAAAAAGAATTTGATAGAGGTGGTGATAATCTGAGAAAAACAACTCACCATTAAAGGTGCGTTACGTAACAAAATCATAGATCAATGGCGGCAAATGTAATTTATAATTCAAAACTGTGTTTCTATTGATGTGTAATTGCTGCCTTAAAAAAGCTGTTATGTGTTTATTTTCTCAGAATAAGCCATTTATATCTACTCGTTCTGGGTCCACATACATGGAGGCAGCCAGTTTTCTACAGTGTCTCTAGTAGCCCTTTTCCACCAGCACAAGTCAGCTCAACTCAAATAAACTCAACTCAATTCAACTTGGCTTGGTAGCTCTTCAATAACAATCCATTACCCCATCACAAGTGGGCGGGGTAAGAGTGAAGCTGCTGCAACTACTAGATTGTGCGACGCAAACAGCAGCAACAGTTCACACTCCCTACCAGTAGGTGGCGGTAAATTGTTTGCCAGCCAGTAAAAACGCCAGTAAAAACAGCAACAGAGAAAGAAGATGAGAGGCACGGATGAGATGGTTACTTGCAACATTTCTGGCAGACTTTGGATAGTTTAGTTGGTAAAGCATCTGGCTTTTGATCTGAAGGTCCAGGGTTCTGTTTAGATGAAAAATTTTCTTTTTTTTCTCCACGATCTTGTTGAGAAACTGAAACCACTCTCTCACAAGCTCATATCTATCTAACGAACTACACTATCTATCTATCTATCGCCTGCACAGGGACTTGAACCTTTGACCCTTGGATTAAAAGTCAGATGCTCTACCAACCAAGCTTTTCAAATTCTGTCTGTATAATCACAAGTTATACCATCTCACCTGTGCCCCTCATCTTTCTTCTCCTCATCTTCTTCCTTTGTTACGTTTTTACCGGTGGCTGGCTAACAATTTATGAGGTGCGTTATCGCCACCTACTGGTAGGGAGTGTGAACTGTCGCTCTTTTAATTATGTCACTTTCAGACCCTGATATCTGATTGACTAACCCCTTGGCATGCAGTGAGATGAAGTCAGACATAGCTCGCCTCAGCACGCTCACAACCTCACTAGAGGAGGTACAGAAAATGTATCACCTCAGCTCGGAAATCCCCGAGTAGAAAAGCCCACTAACCGAGGCGAGGTGAGGCAAGTTGAGCAGAAAAGTAATGGTGGAAAAGGGGCATAAATGGACAAAACAATGTGAGGGAAGTGAAAACACTGAACTTTAAAACTGCTGTACCAGCTTTGTTTAATGGGGGTTAGAACACTGTTTGACTTAAAAGACATTAAAAGTAGTTACTCATAGTAAGTCATAGCTACACCTGAGACCATTTGATCTATTCACAGATGAACACATCTTTAAGTTTGGGAGAATTTTGGCCACTGACAGCCACCATTCTCAACAGTGCTTGGCATATGAAGTCATTGCTACATCCATCTTTACCACTAGATGTCAGTAATTCTAACACACTGTACAGAAAAAAAATGAGTTCAGAAAAACTTATAGGGTGAATTCAAGTCCCCCTCTTCGCCCTAACCCTTGGCCCCAACCCGTCGTTTTGCGTGTTCATGTGAAAGGGTAGTGGTGTCCCAATTCTGGTTCAGGCCGAGGGGGAGGGCTAAGTGGTAGGGCTATCTGGCCTTCAAAATGGGATATTTTTAAGGGGCTCACTAGAAAACAAGTGGTATGATTTTACCAACAATTTCATGCGATAAACGGGCAATACGGCAAGAAAATCTGCAACGGCAGCCAAAGAAACATAAATGTGAGTATTATTTTGTAAAAAAATATGAAAATTGGTATTTTAAGGTCGTATTAATGTATTAAAGACAGTGTTACAGTTTTATCACAAATAAGGGAAAAAAATCTCTTAATGTTACTTGTATCTGCTCATGTCTGTAACATAACGTTGACGTTAAGCTTGAGTCAAAGGCATCTTCTTTTTCTTTAATTTATCAAAGGAAGATTATTGCTGCTACAGACGGGATTTTTAAAAAAACAAATCTTTATTTATAATTCAGTGCTACAGACGACATTGCAAAGTCTTCTGGAAACAGCCGTGATGTCAGTTTACTGCGCCACAGATGACTGTTGGTGACGCATGAGGATTTCGAAAGGTTGTCCCATTTCTTCAAGGAATAATTTAATCCTAGGCCCAAGAGGAAGGGCTAGGTGTAAGGATGAAAATAGGAATTGGAATTGGGCAATATTCTCAGATTCGACGAAAACAAGCGTTTATGAAAAAAAAAATAGAAAAATGTAAGCAATAAGTATGAAAGAACAACATTGCTTTCATTTAAGCTAACAGTGTTATTGTGAAGGACAGAAACGGTAAAACAGTCGCAAAACAAAGCTGCACATCAGGAGAACTGAGTGCAAGCATGTTTAGGAGTGTTTACACTCTACAGCACAGATAAACACATCTCCACCTCTGCAGGACTCTGTTGCATCGACAGTTTATCTGAAAGTCCCCTTTCTGCCAATGGAGATCGAACGTGGTGTATTCACAGACCCACAAATGTAGTTGCGAAGCAGAAGGAGCAGGTTGCAGTTTGAAGCCATTTTTGTTTGTTTTGTTTTTCTTTTTTTTGTCCGTGAGACCAGCTCACTGTTACTGACAGATGTCTATGCATGGATTTGTCAAAAAATTTCAGCCCAAAAACGGTCTCGACAGAAAAATAAAGCACCCACACTTGTAATGGGCCATGATACATGATGGAGAGGGATTACTTTGTTTTTAAGTTCTATCCAGCTTGATCTGTTTTTAAGAAGACTGGACAGTATGTGGAAACCAGAATTCAGTGGATACTCTTGCAATGTTAAGGTGAATCTTAAACAGCACTGGATGCAATAATGCAGATGACAGGAGGGGAAAGTCAAACTGACTTAATTTTAGCATTCATGAAGCAATTCAGCTAACTTAATTGATAAAGTTACATGTTAACCTGTTAGACATTCACAAATCCCTACAGTACTATCCCAGCAAACAAAAAGGGAAAAAGTAGATTTGGTTGTGTGTATGATAGACACAAACTAAAGGAAGGAGGAAGGCTTTCACCATATAACCCACAGAAGCTATTACACTGCATTGAAATGTGCTACTGAGTGTATGAAATCAAAGATATACCAAATATCCAGCAGTCTGACAGCATCTAAACATCATTTGAAGTGTTAAGACACATGGACGAGAGGAAGATGACATTTACAGCAGCTTCACGCTTCACCTCACACTGACTCAGAAGCAAGAAACCTTCTCATACCAACTATCATTACTCCGTTTAGTTTGAATCATCCATGTTTAGCTCTATGAAACAGCAACAGTACTTTATATTAGGTGTGAAGTAGAAACTAAAGGCTCAGTGAAGGCAAAAAGGAGAAGAAAAATGAAAGAAGCTGAGGGAAAACCTTAGATTAGACATTAAAAACACTTGGCTCGCCACCCTTGTCTCCATTTTCTGCTTATTTTTCATTTACCAAACTGTTACTGAATAAATTTTGCGAGTAATTTTTGGGAGCTTTTTGTGAAGATCCTGATCTGACTAGCTGAACTGAAAAGAAAGGAAAGAATTTAAAGTTGTTTTCATATCTTTTTTCATATTTCAGTGGTGTACAGGTAAAAATCATATTGTTGAAGCACATTTAAAATCCCTGAAGTCATGTTGGAAGTTCAGCAAAAAAAACAAAAAAAAACAAAAACATAGTAGATACATTGAAATAGACTATATACAATTTCTTTGAGTATTGATGGTTTACAGCTTTATATAACAAGTCTCCTAATATCTTTACTGATAAATGTGCAGCTTTAATTCCTGAAAATGTGAATATATTCAAGACTGTCAGCATTTCTCTCTTCTTCCTCCCAACAATGGCCCATCGTGTGGTTGTCTGTGTACACGTTCTTCAACTCAAAATATACATATTATGGCTACGTAGGCTTTTGAGAAAAGTTGAAACAGAATAACCAAAAGGTTTTTTTTAAACTATATTCCAACAGGCAGAAAGATGTGAGTTACCACATCAGTCTGTAAGTGTATGTGTATTGTATGTGTACGTACAGTATGTGTATGTGTGTATGTGTATGGAAATAATAAAGATTTTCATGTGTCATATGCATAGGTATCTGTACAGTATGTTGATGTGTATGTGTGAGTGCATGCATGTTTGAATGTATATACACAGATTGGCATGATTCAGATTCTGTATGCACTATGGCAATATATTTGTATGCAGATGTAAGTTTGTTTTTGTTTTTTGTCCAGACATATGTGCACAAATATTTTACTGTAATTACCTGTTGGACCTCAGGAAGAATAGCAGCAGATATTGGCTGCAGCTAATGGGGATCCAAATAAAAACAAAATGAAATGAGTCTGTAAGCATAAAGCATTTACCGGTAACACACTGTTATTGTAAGGCAGGTTGTTATACTGTATGATGTTATGACCCTGATGGAATTATTTGGCTGAATAATATTTAGTTTGCCTTCTAATGAAGCCATTTTTAAAAGGTGCCACTCCAAATTTCATGTACATGTTACTGTAAATGTAAAGCTATTTAATAATAACCCTCTAAGGCCGTTGGATGCACCGGTGCGTCCAGATCGCATGTCCAATTTAAGATGATGTAGCAGCTAAACGCAGCAACATAGAGACTCCATTCTAACTTCTCTGGATAGTGAAGAGTTCAAACTATAAACCACTTTTTAAATCGTGTTAAAAGACCAAATATAACCGGAGTTGTGTTATGAGATGTACAACATAGTTTTCCAACTGATATTACATCCAGTACATGTTTAAATATGAATGTCAATAAGATGCCAAACACTTGAATACACTTGGTAGTGTATTCAAAAATTTCGAAATAGGAAGTTCAAACACATCTTCTGGCTCTTGGCGAGTGCAGACACTTTTCTCTTCTCTCCTCCCCTCTGTTCTCCTGCTACTTTGTCTGTCGGATCTACTGAGACTCTCTCTGCATTTTTCTTCCTAAACCCTAAATTACACCATGGATCTGGTCAGCTGGGCGTTCAACAACGTGGGTAAATTTTTTCCACCATGAGACAAGGTGTGGGGGCAGCATCTTGTCCAGACGGAACCAGTCCCGCGGGGTACACCATGGATTCCTGGAAGAAATGGGGGGTCCTATGCCTCTCAAATCTATCTGTGGAGGACGTGGAGGATACCTACTTATTGGTGATTATAATAACTGGGTTCCTGCTGATTGGAGTAGGTTGATACCTGGTCTATCGGAAACAGCAGAGACAGGCAGCCATGGCAAAGCTGTCTGATCAGGCGATTTTCCGAGCCCTGAACACTCAGACTCAGTCCCAGTGCGAAATCAAGCGCACGCAGGATGCGATGGAAACTACTTTGGAGAAGCTCTCGGTTCGGATCAAAGGAGGAGAACTATGATTCGGATGAATTGGACCGCCACAGCCCAGTGAAGGACTGAAGGTAGAGTCAAAACAACTCTGCCTGTCTCCAACAACAAGTCCTATCTGCCACCTGACCTCCCACAAAATGGCCATATCAACTCGCCTTGGAAGGAATGCAAACAGACTCTCTGCCCCCTGCCTCGCCATGTCTCATGTCTCCCCTTGGTCCTCATCTCCTCCCACCAGGAACCGGCGGCGGATGGAAGGATGCACCCATTCGGAGCTGCGTCCTCTCCACCACTGGGCTCTGGACTCTTCCTCCTTCCCCCTCCTTCATGTTTCATGATGTGTATGGTCGTTCAGTTGTATTAGTCTGAGTATGGTGCTTAATTGTTATGGTGTGTTTTTTTTCCTGTACCCGAGTACTGATTCAGCAGCACTCGTGTACATGCTCTATTTTGCTCACCTACCCAACTCTCCTCATGTAATCATTTCCCTTCTCTGACACCAAGGAAGCGTGGGCATCTGTCGCATCCTCAAGTCTTCCCGGTCCTGTATGTTATGCTATGTTTTTATGGTTTCTGTTGTTTGTCCAATCTGGATGGGTTGTACTGGAAGTCATTTCATGTAACTGGGATGCTGGTTATATGACAATAAAAGCAATTCATTCATTCATTCATTCATTCATTCATTCATTCATTCATTCATTCATTCATCCTGACAGCAACTCCTCTTATTAAATCATTCATTACCATTTCATATCATCAAAAACAAATGAATGAACTATTTAACCCATTGGTACCAGATGTCCCGTGGGTGGGACGTGACAATTAAATAAGCATTTTGCTCTGTCTCTTCCGAGTACCTAAACATGCTATACACTATTGGAGAGCTAAGATTCTTGGGATTAAATTGATGTATACCATTCCAGTCTACATTTATCACTGCAGATTAAGTAAATATTTATTATTGACCAGTTGCCAATGCAATGACAAATGCATCTTATAAGCCATACTGTACTCCAGTGGCAGATGACACTGCCACAAAAATGCTCCTGTTACATCAGCAAGGGTCCAGTAAAAGTTGTCAAGTAAAATAGTTGGTACACACCAAGTCTCAATTCATAAAAGTCCATTTTGGATGGAAGCTGAAGCATTTTAAGGGGTTAACTACTAATCTATTCCTTTGACATGCCAAATTCATCATAATAAAAAGCAGCAGTGAATGTTTGTATTAAAGGTGCAAACCAGTGCTGACCACTCACTCTTACAGTATTTGGCTCCAACAATAAGTTTACAATCAGGAAAACAGTATACATTAACTTAAGTCTGCAGCCAAGCAGTTACAGCCTTCACACACTTCAAACACTTAGCTTTTAATTAGTGACAGCAGGTATTAAAGAGGGGTGAGAATGTCACTAAAGTCTCTATTCAATCCCGAACCAATCAATTTAAATGAAGCAAACAGCACAAAAATGACTGTTACACATAAAGCATGCCAGCACAGGGAAGCCTCATCTCTTCCTCCGTTTCCTTTAAATGAAAAAATTTCATGCACAGACGCATATAAGGAGGTACTTCTTCAGACTTCAAAGGTTCCAAGCCACAGGCATTTAGAGAGGGGGGTTTCTCCCAATAGAAGAGCAGGAGTTGTTTTTTTTTTCTTTTAATTTTCAGCATCCAATCTCATTAGGAATAGGAAAAGATTCAATTAAAAAGATTCAGTCAATTCCATAAAGTTTATTTGGAGATTCGGAATAAAATGTTTAGAACTAAATATTTTTCCTTTGGCTCATTCAACAAAGAGTTTTATCGTGTGTTTATCTGCAAGTCTCCTTCTAAAACTAATGGCTGATTCAGTTTAAAGAAAGAAAACAACAAGGCAGGAGGTGAAGAGGACAATCAGATGGTGGTTAAAGTTAAGAAAGAAAAGGAGCGAGACTTAGATGATGAAAAGGGCAGCAGGGAAGAGAAAGGGAAGAATGCAGAGTTACAAAAACAGCATGAGAGAAGAGTGACGACAGACGTCATGCCGAGGACCTCAAGTGTCCTTTCACTGTGTTTTCAGAATATCTAAAGATTCATGACGAACTCTGGGCTCTATCAGACCAAGTGTTAAAGGTATCCATACAAAATAGATGGCAACAGGTATCAAACATGTTCTCCACGTCAAGAGGAGCCTTTGGGCTTGAAATCATTGCAGACTTCAAAGCCACAGCAAGCTTAGTCTTTCACCGAGTGCTCTCTCTTCAAAGTCTGACGCTGGAATTCTGGGTTAGGGTCAGACTTCTTTCTTGTTTGTTTCTGTACAACAAAGAGTTGACCCAAGGCTCTTTTTGTGTTCTCAAGACATTTCTTCATCAAATATTGGATGAAATATTGACGAGAAAGCAACAACAGAGTAACCTCAGTGCACTGACCAAGCTGAGGTTCATTTAATTCCAGCACAGGTACAGAGCTGCAGCTCATTTTGTTGCCCCTCAGATATTAATGTAAATATATTTATAAATGAGATCACAGGAGATGCATTATTTATCTGTCCATCTTAATGAAAGATACACAATGACATCCACAGTAGGGAAGTGGTAATAGGATTGAATACCAAGAATATGGATGAAGGGTTATTCAGGATTACTTCGCAAACTGAGAGCTTGTTTTTCCAGGAAGGACTCCTGAGATACCCGAGATGTAAAAGTTCCAACCTCTTCCAAGCTGTTTTCATATTTCATCAGTACTTCTCACTTATAAAGATTTTATTTATTTGTACGGATGATATTTGTCAGGAATTAATGTTGACACGCTATTTTAAGAAATGTAGTAACACATTTGACGTGCAGCACGGTAAATTTTCTTGTCTTGTCTGTTTCTAGACAACAAAGAGTTGTGCCAAGGCTCTCTTCATGTTCTGGAGACATGTTCTCACCAACTATTGGATGAAATATTGATGAGAGAGCAACAACAGAATCGGTTGATTAAACAGATATGGAAAATGACTAGTGATTAATATAACTTTACTAGTAAAGATGAGTAATACCCTTTTAATTGAAAGAATAACAATTACTGATGATGTGAAATTATATTTCCACTGCCCCCCCCAAAGAATTCGCCACCAAAAAAAGGCATACACTAATATTTCGTTGGACCGCCTTTAGCTTTGACTACGGAAGCATTTGCTGTCATTGTGTGGATAAGTTTGAATGTCACAAGATTTGTTTCCATCCAGTGTTGCATTAATTTTTCCCCAAGATCTTGCATTGATGATGGTAGAGTCTGATCACAGCCTTCTCTAGGACATCCCAACGATTCTCAATGGGGTTCAGGACTGGACTCTGTGGTGGCCAATCCATGTGTGAAAGTCCAATCTTTTTGCTTCCCTAGCAAATTGAAGCCTTTTTTTTCCCGGTTAGTCTCTACACAGCTGTTCAGTCCCAATCCCTTCAGTTCCCTTTGGATTGTGCGTGTGGAAATGCTCTTACATTCACTATTATACATAGTCCTGAGTTCTACCGTTGTTTTTCTTTGATTTGATCTTACCAAACGTTTAAGTCATCGCCGACCACGATCATTCAGGATTTTTTTTGCAGACCACATTTCTTCCTGGAAGACAATGGGTCCCAACTATCCTTCCAGTTTTTAATAATGTGTTGGACAGTTTTTGACCCAATTTTAGTAGTTTCTGCATCTCCTTAGATGCTTTCTCTGCTTGATGCATGCCAGTGATTTGACTCTTCTCAAACAGAATAACATCTTTTCCAAGACCACAGATGTGTCTTTCCACACGTTTTTTTAGGAAATGAGAAGCAACTTATTGCACCAGTCGGGGTTAAAGGAATAGTACACCCACAAAATGATGAGTGTTCATCTTCTATTCACCCTCATGCTGAGCAAGACTCTGGAGCACTTTTTTAATATCTCAAATACAGCTGGAGATCAGACAGGTTTTTGTTTTCCCCCAACTTTAATCGGTGGATGAACCAAAAAGTTCCATAAAAATCCACAAAAACTTGGCAATATTCCTCCATACTGCTCATTCAATGTAATCTAAGTGTCCTGAGAGGGTATAGTATTTAGTATTTTTTCATCACCAAAACAGTTGTACATCTAGCTGCCGCAAAGCTCACTGCTGCAAGTTTTTGACACTAGCTGTGGCAGACGAGATCGCACGTTCTCTTTTTCTTTCTTTCTTTGTTTTAAATCAATAGCCGACCCATCTTGTGTTTGTCCTGGTTTGTCCGCAGCTCGTTCGCTCTTAGCACAATGTAAACAGCGAATTTCTTCTTCCACGCTTGCATTATTGGCACAGCAGGCGCTGAACGCCGCGGCTTCCATACAGTAGTGTCGTGAACTCGGAGGGGCATGCTTTGTGGCAGCTAGATATAGCGCTGTTTAGGCTATAAAAATGTACTAAATGATGTCATTTTGAGTAAATTATTGATGCTACCCACTCAGGACACTTGGATTATATTGGACAAGCAGCATGGAGGAATATTGCCAAGTTTTTGTGGACATTTATGGACCTTTTTGGTTTGAGCACTGGTCACCTCTATTACATGAAAGTTGGGGGGAAACAAAAACCTGTCCGATCTCTGGCTGGATTTGAGATATTAAAAAAGTGCTCCACAGAGTTGCTCAGCATGAGGATGAGTAGAAAATGAATGCACACCATTCTGTGGGTGTACTATTCCTTTAAATAACTTGTTACCAGCTGAAAGATAATCGCCCATGCAGTAATTATCCAATAGGAGGCTCGTACCTATTTGCTTAGTTAAATCCAGGTGGCAAATTTTGGGGAGGCCAGGAAGTGTATGATTAGTTACCTGTGGAAGTTTGATTTCTTGTTTCAAATGACTGCTTTTCACAGTTTCTATCAGACACTATTATCAAACACTTCTGCAAGCTCATCCAAATGGATCCCAAGGCCTGCAGAAGCAGAATCAGACTCTCTGTTGCACTCGTTGTGGCAGGGACATGTCTTTCTCTCATCAGGCTCACCAGCCTCCAACAAGCATGCAGCAGGCGAAGACAGCCACCTTTATAAATCTCCGCTCCCGAAGTCAAGCCATAATAAATCATTCTGGTTATATTTAACTGCAGTTGGGGTCAGAAAATTCATGTTGCATGGTGGCAAAGGGATTTAAAACTGGTTTTAAAACACACACACACTCACAAAAACAGTTGTTCATATCAATAAATGTTACCTGTCACAAATTTCTCTGTATTCCAACTTAGGCTGGTCTGTCAGCACCTTTTGTTTTTAATCTTACCTAAAATCCTCAACTGTGCTTCCTTTGCTTTGTCTACCATCCTGCAAACATAAAACATCTTTTTGTATTCAAGTTCATTTATTTTTGTGCAGTGCTTCTTGGGACCTGATTCTGTGTACACCCCCGTTTTAGACTAATACAGCGTGTCGTTTGCTCTGCAGCAAAACAAATCCAAAAGTGCAACCTGAAAATACAGCAATAAAACAGTATCAGTCTAAAAGCCGGGGCCGCCTCTCTAACATGCATTTTTTACAGGCCTACTCTAATGACAGCTTACACTGCAACTTTGCAACAACATATTCTATCAATGTAAACAAAACAAGAGAACACATTCAGTAAAAGTAAACTATGCAGGCAGGTGAACTAATGGATTTACCAGACGGGTGTCAGACCCAGGAGCAACATTGCAAGTAACTGCTGTGAAATTCACATTTTTCCTGTAAAAAGTTTAATAAACCCAAGAAATGGTCATTTAAACATCACAAGAAAATATTCAAGCCTCCGAAAAACGTGATAAAAATGACTATTGAAGTTTTTCTCTCTTCCTATCTGCTGTAGCGACCACAGTCACACATATAAAACCCATGACAGCACGACAAATGTAGCAATACCGCTGATCTATAATAAAATATCGCGGTATCATAAAATAATAAACGTGTTCTTGGCAGTGTGGTGCTCAGTGAAAGCTGACTGACTCCTGCTGCAGCAGAAGCACATCAAATGCAAAGGCTTCTTCCTCATTTTCACATTTCAGGCCGTTGGTGGAGGTGACAGACAGTTTGGTGTAAAGTGTCACACTGCCTTATCAAGAAATAAATAAACGAAGAGGGTGCTAAGCCAGCGAGAGGACAGATACAGGGATTGATGACTCTCAATTAGAATAGGCCCGGCGGCCGGGTTAATGCCATAATGATTCATCCACGGTGCACTGCAGCCTTTGTTGATCAACGTGATATATGTTAATCCAAAGCTCAGGCATGAGCAGAATCCAAAACAAAAGACTCAGAGATGGGGGATTAAAAATGATGCTAACGGAAAGAAACAGGCACGGCATGGATACCGAGAAAGGGTGATCCAGGAAATATCAGCCATAACGGCTGCTATGTGTGGATTAAAGGGGATCTTACCAGCCTTATATTTGCATCTGTGTCAAGGACAAATGTTTTTGCTGTGGAAGCAGAGAGAATCATCTTTGGTGTTTGTGAGATTAACAGAATGACATGCAAAATATGATGTCAAGTGGAAACACTCCAGGAAAATATCAAGGTCCAAGTAAAGTCAATTTAGAGATTTGCATGGTATACTTTTTTGGAAAAGGCTGTGAAAGAAAAACATTTATTATAACTGCAAAGAGTGACTGTTCAACAGTTTTTCTGCTATTTTATGCCCATGCTGGTCTGAAATCATGACTTCACAATTCAAGGCAAGCAAAAACTGACACTGCTTCTTCTATTATGTCATGAAATGGTCTTCTCCAATGTAACAGCGTCAGATCAGCCCACTATACGTCCAGTAGCCAACGAGCTGCAGGGTTTCCCCTGGAAACCAGGCTAAACCTGGCGGTAGGCGACCCGAGGGCAGCTGGTTGCCGGCCCCATAGCTTCTTTTTAATTTTCAAAAAATGTTTTAAAGGAAAACTTCCTTTTTTTTCAACCTGGACCTTATTTGTAAGAGGTTATACGTGCATTTACTCACTGGTAGAATTTTTGTATCATTTTGACTGCTTTGAATGAATATTTAGATTAAGTCGCCATCCGGTGTTTATCCATGTAATGGGAGAGACGGGGCAGCCTCTCTATAAGGCAAAACCTCTTTATTTCACCAACACTTTAAGATGAATGAACAAACGAACGATTCCTATTGTTCCTGTGAGTTCAGAGTTTAGCGGATTGTGGTTTGTCGTTGTCTGGCTAGTTAGCTGCTCCTGTTAGCTTAGCTGCACTGCGGGGGCACGTGTGACCTGTAGAATGTGGGGAAAAAAAACAATAACGGAGAACTCCATCTCTCCCATTACATGAATATACCTTAATCCAAATAACGTCCAAAGGAGTCAAAGCGATACAGAAATTTTACCGGTGAGTAAATGCACATGTAAACTCCTACAAATAAGGTCAAGGTTGAAAAAAAAAAGAAAGTTATCCTTTAAGTTGACAGGAAAGTTGAAAATATGGCTTTATTATTTTATTCAACTTTTTCACAACAAAACAAAACACATTTAATGTTGGATTAAGCAGCAACATTTTACTGTCAAACCAGGAGATATTAGCACGGGTAATATTGTTAATATTATTTAAATATTTAGGGACAACGGAGGGAAACTAGCGTTTTGCTAAAATCCGCTATATTTACAGAAAACTGTTCATTAAAATATAAGCTGCCCCATTCAAATGAATGATTCTGAATTTTCACAAAGTACAAAACATGCTGAGCTTATTCAGTCCTACAGAGCCACCGGCTGAATTTAAAGTCAGCTAAGCATTTTGGGTTAAACCCGCTTGTTCGTGTTGATTGTCGCGGCTCTCAGAAGGCTGCTATGTGCCGTGAGAGCAAAAGCTGAGTCAGCATTTAGCCGCGGCCCGACTAATGTTAACGAGGTTGGCTCGGTGGCAGTTCAGTCCCTTGTGTCACTGCTCTGCCGACCTCGAGTACAACACCGTTTGAGCCTTTATCTGTGGCATGTTGCTTTAATCGTAGTTGGTGTTGCCATGTAGACGTAGAGACAGTTTGGGAGGTTTAGGCGGGAAAAAAAAAACACCTGACCTTTGACTCCCTGTGTTTTCTTGAATTGACTACGTGATGTCACCAATTAGCTTCAAATGATACTCAATAAATCTCTGTATAACTGTTAATACTGCTGTATCATTTTTAAGTATTAAAAATACATAAACGAATGACGGTTAGCCTGGCAGCCTGCCTGGCTAACATTACACTGGGGGAAACCGTGAGCTGGTATTTCCATTTTCCAGAAAGGCAGCTTGTCTTGATAGTATTTGATCAGTTTTATGACATTAGTTCAGAAAAATCTGATTTATGTTCGGTGATTTGAGGGGTCAAGTTAAAAAGCTTGTATCGTTGTTACAGACTGTATGAATGCACCTCGGTAAATAAACTGAGTAGGACAGATCACCCTGATGTTTGCTGCAGACAGAACTTCTAGGTGGAGTCATGTGATGGAGGATTTCTGCTGTGGGCAGCTGGGATTGCCGTTTGCAGATGATGTGGTCTTGTTGGCTTCATCGAGCACAGACATCCAGCAGCAGTTTGCAGCCAAGTGTGAAGCAGCCGTGATAGAATTAGCATCTCTGAGACAGAGGTTATGGTCCTCAGCCAAAGAAGGGTGGGTTGCCCTCTTTGGGTTCGCTGCCTCAAGTGAAGGAGTTTAAGGATCTCAGTCTTTTTCATGAGTAAGAGTAGAACAGAGCACAAGATTGATGGGCAGCTTGGGGCAGCGTCTGTGTGGTCCACTACCCACAGCTCACCTCTACTCACAACGTGCAGGTAGCGACCCACAGACTGAGATCTGTTGCCCCTCTGGATGAGAGGAATAAAATGGATTGATGTATAAAATGAGCTCTACCTTATTTTTTAATGGTTAATAACATATTTGTCTGTTATCCTGGCACACTTTTTCTTCTGTACTTAGACTAAAGATTTTTCCTCCATGTTAATGAACAGATATAAAACATGATCTTTCTATCTTGCTTATTTTAAGCTAAAAAAAAAAAAGAAAGAAACAATCTAAATGGAAAATTAAAAACTAAAAAAAAAAAAAAGGTACATGTATGGAATGTTAAATAAGAGAAACACATGCAAACACCCACACTAGCACCACCCACTTAAAAATTTATCATATCAGAACTGTGAGCAAACTGTGACTCAGACTCCAACAACCTGAGCAAAATGTCACACGAGCATATCTGTGATCTTAAATGATCTCTGAGGTGTTCATGTGCATACCTTTAATACAGCTGCAGCTGGTGTTTGGAGGAAGGCATTTCTTGTCATTATTCCTCCGGAGATAACCCTGGAGTGACTTTCCACTCTGCTTAGTCATTATTTCTAAGACACGCCAAAAATGATTTTTTCGTTTTCGTCAACAGTTTGCCCAAGAAGCCAAAAGTTTCACTTCTCAAATCTTTTTTTTTTTTTTGACGTTTTTCCAGAAGCTAAGGAATAAAGATCTTTTGAATAAATATGTACCCTGATGCTGTTTGCAGCATTAAACACAGATAGCCTTTCAGTTAACACGTTTACAATCATCTGAGTCAATCAGACGTGATCTAGTGATTTTATTTCAATAACAAACCTGCATGAAATGACCTGAAATACAGATTGAATACATCAATCCGGTTTTTATTGTTTGAGGATATAATCAAGACAAACCCCCCAAAACAAAACAGCAGGATTTCACCACCAAGTGTGTCTGCTGTCATGGGTCGCCCCATGCCTCATAAGGCTTGCGAACAGTTTAGTAAACATTTGCATTTCTATTGCATTTTTCAATCTGGTTGGCGTTTGTAATCGTGTAACGTAGGTTGTGTTGTGCTTCTGGAACTGAGTACCATTTTAGATACCTTTGCTAGCACTTGCTAAAAGTTAGCTTGAAACCAGCTAGGTTGTTCCATGTCGCGTAATCCAGCATACGACCAAATAAGTAACAATACACAGCAGTTATAATGACAGTTTACAGTGACTGTGTCAGTCTGGTGCCCTTACAGGAACAAGTCAGTCTTGGGCCTGAAATGGTGCCAGTTCAGAAAAGGCAGCAAAGACTAGAGCCCCATAACTAAGAGCCTTATAGTGGTCAGGGTGTTACCCTTGAGATGCACTGATCCGATATTGACTAATTAGCTGGACTGGATATCGGATGAATGAGGCTGATCCAGCATTCTGATCCAGTCATTTCTTTTTTTTTATTAATATCAAACACAGCAACAGAGTTACAGCGATCTAGAAGCTTCAATTCTATGTTTGCAACACCAGTTACGTCATCACGTCAGAGCAGAAAAGTATTATTTTTTTCTTTTTGCTGCAAATGCACATTTTGTTATTTGTTACTAATATTACATTTATATCTGTGTTAATTTGTCACCTTTATTTAAACACAGCTGAATGTTTGTGTCAGGCCTGATGCCTTCACTCACATGGCAAAGTATAGGGTTCATTCATTCAATTCATTCAACAATAGTATCGGCTCGGCATTGAGTATCGGCCGATACGCTCAGCCTAGGTATCGTATCGGATTGGAAAAAAATGGATCGGTGCATCTGTACTTCAAAAGGTTTTTTTTATAGTTTTTGCTGTTTTCTTTAAAGTTTTACAGGATTTTTTTGGGGTAAATTATGCATTTTCGTCCAACTGCACCTGTCACTTTACTGGTGAGGAAAACAAAGAAAGGTGAAGGTGAAAACCTGACTACCCAACCAAACCTCACACGGTTCTTCTTGGATCCTATATTTTCCGACTTGTTAAGCTTCTCCAAACTCACTGCATCTAATAATCAATTCTTGTGCCAGAAATATATTAAGACAAAACATCTGAATACACAAAAAAGCAGAAATGCTTTACACAAAGGTATTAAAATATTTTTCAAAATCAATTTAGGAAAAACTTAAGAGGTGCACACTAATGTATTAGTGAGTTGGGGTGATATTTTGTGGGTCCAGGCAGCAGAGATTTAGCTCCTCTACAAATTGAGAGGGTAGATTATGGATTCTAATCTCAAGTTTATTGTGGGATTGATTAGTTTTTGATAACAAAAGCCCATTAGTGCTGCACTGCCACGTTTCATGCTACTGTAATTACAGCTCTAATTCAAAGAGAACATTTAGTCTCAGTAAGAAAAGCTAAAGGATAACATGAACTATTAACTTATATTTGCTGAAGTGTGTTCAGCTGCCTCAGATTCAGGATCTAAAGCATTTGAGGCCACACATTGTTTAACTGTCTGATTCTTTTTTAAATTAGGCATCTCGAGGACCAGTCATACGTTATCATATTCAAGAAATTCAGCTGCAAAAGAACCTGTGATCGTACAGTACGATGAGTGTCCATCCAACTGAAAAAAGTCTAAAGTTTATCATCATGAATTTCAAGCCCTGACAGAAAATTACAAGGTGCTATAGTGAAGACTTGATACTTTAACTGGTGGTGAATGTTTTAGGGGAATAAGTGAATAGATTAACTGTTGCCTCAAAGAGCCAAGCTCTTGAATGAATATGCTGGAGAGTGTCAAGTATGAGGGTGCAACATATTTTTTTTCTGAAACAGTGAAAATAGGCTCCAGAGCTTTCCCAACGCAATTGGAAACACATTCTGAATGTGTGAACATATTTCACGGTGCAGCATCTCTTGTTTTGGTTTGACAACAGAAAACATAGAGAGCTGAGAAAACACATGCTCGCGCCCAGTGTGTTACGCTGGGGATGCACTAATGAATTTGCAACATCCATCCAGTTTTACAGATGAACGCACAATGAGTAAATATTTCCCCCAACGTTCGGATGCCATGTAAAGTCTAAATCAAAGAGAATGCTTTTTTTGTTGTTTTTTTTGTTTTTGGTGTTGTTTTTAATAATTTCTCCCTACAGTACAGTCTATTTAATTTGAAATTATACACGGGGAACATGTTGAAACTGAGACTTTATGTTTTATAATGCATTGATGACCAGAGCTTAAATTCGCCAAGTCAGGACAACACTGAAACTGAGGAATCTCATATATTCAAAACGTTCATCTTGTCTTCAGTATGATAATCTCATTGACTTTTTTGTTAGTAAGACAAACAGTTTTTAGCTCAAGGAATCTCATGTTTTTAATTAAAATAATAAATAGTAATAGTAAAAAAATATTGGACCAAAAGAGGAATATGAAAGATAAAAATAGTGATACTCTACTAAATATAGCATAGGTAACTTGGTTAAAAAAGGCTAAATTCACATTAGTAATTGAAATGATAAGACACTAAAGAAACTAATAATAAATAAAAATTAAAAAAAATATATATATAATTTAGTGAAATTAAATGTTGCGTTTGAATTGTGGTTGAAAATAATAATTAAAACAAACAAACTGTCCTAGACAACAAAAAGCACCTTTCCAAAGAACAGAGGACCAAAATACCTGTAAACAGGTGTAGAAGTCTTTTTGAGCATTACAGAAAACACCTGATTGCAGTGATTGTCTCAAAATGTTGCTAAATAAAATTTAAGCTTCAGACTATGCTTGTTTAATTGTTTTTTTGTTTGTTTATATATATATATATATATATATATATATATATATATATATATATATGTTTATATATATATACAGTGGGTACGGAAAGTATTCAGACCCCTTTTAACTTTTCACTCTTTGTTTCATTGCAGCCATTTGCTAAAATCAAAAAAGTTAATTTTATTTCTCATTAATGTACACTCAGCACCCCATCTTGACAGAAAAAAACTGAAATGTAGAAATTTTAGCAAATTTATTAAAAAGAAAAAACTGAAATATCACATGATCATAAGTTTTCAGACCCTTTGCAGTGACACTCATATTTAACTCACAGATTGTCCATTTCTTCTGATCCTCCTTGAGATGGTTCTACTCCTTCATTGGAGTCCAGCTGTGTTTAAATAAACTGATTGGACTTGATTTGGAAATGCATACACCTGTCTATATCAGACCTTGCAGCTCACAGTGCATGTCAGAGTAGATGAGAATCATGAGGTGGAAGGAACTGTCCAAGGAGCTCAGAGACAGAATTGTGGCGAGACACAGATCTGGACAAGGTTACAAAAGAATTTCTGCAGCATTAAAGATTCCTATGAGCACGGTGGCCTCCATAGTCCTTAAATGAAAGAAAGTTTGGGACGACCAGAACTCTTCCTAGACAGGGCCGTCCAGCCAAACTGAGCAATCATGGGAAAAGAGCTCTGGTGAGAGAGTAAAGAAGAAGCCAAAGATCACTGTGGCTGAGCTCCAGAGATGCAGTAGGGAGATGGAGAAAGTTCCACAAAGTCAACTATCACTGCAGCCTCCACCAGTCGGGGCTTTATGGCAGAGTTGTCTGATGGAAGACTCTCCTCAGCGCAGACATATGAAAGCCCGCATACAGTTTGCCAAAAAACACATGAAGAACTCCCAGACTGAGAGAAATAAGATTCTCTGGTCTGATGAGACCAAGATTGAGCATTTTGGAATTAATTCTAAGCGGTATGTGTGGAGAAAACCAGGCAATGCTCATCACCTGCCCAATACGATCCCAACAGCGAAACATGGTGGTGGCAGCATCATGCTATGGGGGTGTTTTTCAGCTGCAGGGACAGGACGACTGGTTGCAGTTGAAGGAAAGATGAATGTGGCCAAGTACAGAGATATTCTGGAAGAAAACCTCTTCCAGAGTGTTCAGGACCTCAGACTGGGCCGAAGGTTCACCTTTCAGTAAGACAATGACCCTCACACACAGCTAAAATAACAAAGGAGTGGCTTCAGAACAACTCTGGGACCATTCTGGACCGGCCCAGCCAGAGCTCTGACTTAAACCCAACTGAGCATCTCTGGAGAGACCTGAAAATGGCTGAACACCACCGTTCACCATCCAACCTGACAGAACTGGAGAGGATCTGCAAGTAAGAATGGTAGAAGATCCCAAATCCAGATGTGAAACACTTGTTGCATCATTCCCAAGAAGATTCATGGCTGTAGTCGCTCAAAAGGTGCCTCTACTCAGTATTGAGTGAAGGGTCTGAATACTTATGACCATGTGATATTTCAGTTTTTCTCTTTTAATAACTTTGCAAAAATTTCTACATTTCTGTTTTTTTCCTGTCAAGATGGGGTGCTGATTGTACATTAATGAGAAATAAAATTAACTTTTTTGATTTTAGCAAATGGTTGCAATGAAACAAAGAGTGAAAAGTTTAAAGGGGTCTGAATACTTTCTGTACCCACTGTATGTATATATATATATATATATATATATATATATATATATATATTTTAGACACAATTCAAAATTAATGTCACGATTTTCATATAATTTTTATTTAAAGGTTGAATATGGAACATTTTTATTAAAAGCTATATTTAAAAAAAAAAAAAAAGAAAAACCTCCGCAGGTCGTTTGGGGGTGTACAGAATGAAAGTACAACATTTCCTAGAAAAATTATATTTAGCCTAAAAATAATTATAAAATAAATTTTAACGGGTTCGATAATGGCGTTTTATTTACGTCTACAAGCCAATACACGCCGCCATTGCGGGCTGCCAAATACGATCTCTGTGTGGAAACAAAATTCTGGGCCCAGTCAGGCTTGTACAGGGGAAAACAGTGGAGATGACGAGTGAAGCAGCTGCTTAGAATCCTGGAGATATTGTTATCTGTTTCTGAGGAGGAGTGACCTGAGAAGAGCAAAACCTGGAGTAAATTTAGCTGAAGACTTCACTAAATGGACCCACATAAAATGTTTTCCACGGCGTAAAACATGGAAATGGAGACTTTCCTCCTGGATCGGTAAGCTAACTTGTTGCTAACGTGGCTAACGTTAGCTGTCAGTTATAAACTCCTCTGTGTTACTTGTTGGACATGCTGCAGACTGTTGGTCGCTTGCGTATCCGCAGTGAGCCTGGCACCCAAACAGCTGGAGTTGTTTTCTGCCGTTGCAACTATAACCTAGAGACACACGTGATGTCGCTGTTCTGTCCGTGTTCCATATTCAACCTTTAATATGACTTTTGTCAACTTCAACTTATTTCACTGAAGGCTGAATTTTTTTCCACGTCTTCAATTTGAGATTATGAATAATTTTGAGGACGACTGTAAACATACATATTTATAAGAGGTGCAACAATACATGTATATATATCAAACCATTCAAACAGGTGTTAACCAAACCGTGAGCTTACATATCAAACAATACAGAATTTTACTTTATTTTATCAACTTTTACTTCATTTTTTTTTATCAACTTCTTTAAACATGTTCCGTGTTGAAAACTCAGTGGATCTGTGTTCGACTGCTCTGCCTAAGCTGCACTGCTACGTGCACATCCCATGAGCGCCTCCCACAAGCTTCACTCAAGCTAGAGAGACAAACTACAGTATGAGAAGGTGGGAGTTTTATTTTGCCCCGTTCACTCCCATACACGGATGGTGACTAATCTAAATATCGTCTGAAGGAGTCAGAGTGATACAGAATTTTTTCCAGTGGGTAAATGCACGTATAAATTCCTAGAAATAAGGTCTAGGTTGAAAAAAACAAAAATTATTCTTTAAATTTGACAGCTAAAAGTGTAATACCTCCCTGCCAGTTGGTAGCAGGCAAACACTCACATACTCAATTAGCAATAGCAACATTACAGAACCAGCTAACCATTATGTAGCACTAACAAATGTTTAACTAGCATGTCCAGGAGGAAAGCAGCAACCTCCACGTAGCTTTTCAGCCACTTTGCTAACTTCAACCTCTTCCTGCTTCATTTTTTGTCTGCCTGAATTTGAGAAGGCCAGTAAGATGCTATTTCTACACACAGCAATCAAGCTAGCAGTGAACAACCCAACGTTGGCATGGTAATGAGATGTAAATATTCATTTTTTTGAGACCCATCAAAATTGCTAAAACAGGTTTTCATATGTAATCAAATAAATTTGGGCTAAATGAATACTTTTATTATGCACCCCTCTGTGTGTTTTGTAGATGTATTATTTTTTTTAAAAAGTATTGTTTTGCTAGCACCTTTAAGATTATACATTTAATTATATCGACACTCATCTATGTCAGGGGAACTGACAGAAACAAACAGCTGTGGATGGAGTTTCAGCCCTGAGAGTCTTACCTGAGCTCTGGATCATCGATGTAAATGGTGACAGTCTGAGGTACATTAAAGGGGTTTTTAAGGACAAACTCCACATATTTCGCAGTGCCCAGGCTGGCGTAGATGCGCTGCTGGGTGGTGATGGCTTGGCTCAACATGTTAGCTATTCCCTCTGCCTTGCTTCGATCTTCTCTGGATTTGTCTTGCTGAAATTCTCTGGCTAACGGGGCTCCTTTAGCGTGACCCTAACACCAAAACACAACAGATGAATTTCAGGCATGAACATCGGAGCATTTTTCTTTTAACTTTTGATAAACTGCATTTTCTGAGGCTTCGATGTGCGGTTTTCTTAAGCAACAGCAAAAGTTTCAGTACTAATTTTCAGTTCTGTGTTGAGTTAATGACTTTGCTGAGTAAAATGTCATCATAGTTGATAGAAACAACAGCCAAAACGAAGACAACAAAACCCAGTTTGCAGTAAATCATAATTTTCTCCATGACCTTTCAGTGACTATTTGATGGCATACATTAACACTTGACTGCCTCTCCAGTAGAAGAAAGACTGCAGTCTGGATGGATGTTTTGTAAGCAGGTGGGCCGATAACCGCACATGTTCCATCTCTGTCAAGCACCGTTATCAAGAAATGACCTTTTCAAAACCTTTAAGACAATTACATTTCTTCAGCAAAATTCTAAAGATACATGTTTTGAATCAACTGCAACATGTTTGTGAAATGATTCATCACAAATAATCCCACAAACGTCCCCTTTAAGTTTGTGATGCTTAGCTCAGAAGCAGAAAACAGCATTTTGGTATCTGACAAGCAAATGATTAGAAATATAAAGATTTATTACTAATAAAATTGAATCATGAGTACAGAGCAGTTCCATCTGCTGGATTTGAAGCATTTTAATATTATTAAAGGTACAATAACCTACGTGATGCCTGGGATTCTGGCCAGTAGGTGCACCTGCCCCCAAAATAAATTGAAAACCTCAAATGCAATTTTAAAATCAGAGCAGCGAAGCTAAGTGTATAAGAAAATATAATATTGAGATTTTCCACAGGTTTAGCTCCCGATAAAAATGCTGAGCACAAACCAGCTCCAAATGGAGTTGTGGTTATCAATCCAGAAGAGTGTAACCCAAATTGATTTTCAAAACTTTTGCCATCTTCTTTCTGTGCGAGTAGTTCTATTCCACATTATGCTGGCTGCTACGGAGGCGTGAAACAACTAAAACACAGGTCTTCCCAGAGGAAATGGAAGGTGTGAGATGTTTTAGGCACACGCATCACTGCCAAAATTGCATTTAACGTGTGCACCCAGAGGTGAAAGTACGAGATGTGAAAAAGATGATTTTTTTTTCTTTTTTGTGCAGAAGAACACAGAACACATTACGCTAAGAAATTAAAGATTGACAGGATTTATACAAGGAGGATCAGTCACAAGATATTAAGCTTTTTTAAAAAAAATTCATCAGTGTATAAGTTTGAGCTCACCGTAAGTTTTGCTGCTTTCTTGGCCTCCCGTTGATGCACAGCAGCCATGCAGTCCAGCTTGCGGCGCTCGCTGTCAGTTTCATGTAGGTTGCGCTCTTTGGGTGTGACGGCATCAGCTCTGGAAAACGGCACCCGGTCACCGTCTGTGTCCAGTCTGCGCGCTTGGGCACTGTTTCTAGCTGTTGGATGAAAAGGGCTGCAGTGAGGAATTTATCTACTGGATAAAATGGAATAAAATCTTATCTAGTCACCAGTTTTAACGATATACTGTCCTCAAAATGATAGATACCCTCCAATTAAAGAAAAAGCTAAATTCAAAATAATAACTGAAATAACAAGAAACTAAGGAAAGTAATAGTAAATGAAAATTTACAAAATTATCATTCATGGAAACAGAATATTGCTTTTGAATTGTGGTTGGAAATAATAATAATAATAAAAAAATAAAACATGAATGGGTTGACAAGTGATTGGACCAGTAAAATAACAGCATAATAACCTATAAATAATGAAAAATCCACATTTCCCCTTATTTTCATGACCAGTACGTGATCAACATATTTCCGTGTACTGTAATGAACTATCCTTTCAGATAACATGATGGACAACCTGAAATTTCTGGAAAAAATAAAAGTTTCAACAATTTTCATTTATACAATGAACTTTCAGTATGTTTTCATACAAACCTATATTCTATCAATATGAAATATAATATTCATATTTTTTTAAATTACAATTTTTTGTTTTCTACTTAAAATTGATTTATAAAATTGAACATTTTTTTGTATCTTTTAAATAAAAGTTCGGTTTATATATATTTAGAATATAGAATGTACAATATGTTGAATGTCTTATTTCATCCATCAATTTTTATTATTTTTTATTCTATTAACACATTCCATCTTTGGCACAGGCTTTTCCTTCTTAATCTTTTTTTTTCTCTTATTATTGTGTTACTAATTCTTCTCTTTTTAAAGGAGGTCTTATGTGTTTGTTTATATGCTTTTAGCCTTGTTCTGATGTCCTGCCATGTAAAGCACTATGTGCATCCAGCTGGATGCAGAAATCTGTGCTATATAAATGAAATAAAATGAAATGAAATCAGTTTTACATATGTATATATATGCTTATTTTCATGTGTATAACACCTTCCAGACCATGGATCTACAAAATCATTTACTACGTTTACACGCCATCAAAATTCAAGTTATGGTCAACATTCCGGTTTTTGAAAGATCAGGAATAACCCGTTACATGTGAGCAGACAGAGTTACTCCTGTTTACATGATGACTGAAATCAACTGGAATGTCCCGACCCAAACTGCGACGCACGGAAAACGTCACGATGATGGAGGATAATAAACCATCCGGAGCTACTGCGGTCAAGCCAGTCAAGTTTCAGAAGTTACAGCCAAAATAACGCCAGTTGGCTTAACCACGGATCGGCGAGAGGCGGCTGGCTTGACTGCAGTCCGGAGCAGACAGCAGTCCTTTGCTGGCGCTGCTGCTGGTACCGACCCACCAGCAGTACTTGACGGGTCATAGAAGGAGAGAACGTGTGGTGGAATTAATGTAGCTCGGAGCTGGAGCTGTGCACATCCACGCTTCCCGTTTCCACCAGAGCCCCCCAGACATTAGGATGAAGGTGCGCAGGCAGGACTGGTGGGAACGGTTGTTATAATGAAGTTAACTGACTCCAGTGAATTTTCCTGTCACGCCTTCACCAAACTTTGCCAGATGAGTGATGGAGCCCCGCAGAGTAACTGCACACAGGCTCCTCTTGGATGCGTGTTGCCATGGTGATATATAAACTAGCAAGCTGGGCAGAGCACTGTCTGATTGCTGGTGCAAAATACTCCCTGTAGTTTAATCAAAAGACCAAGAATCCTTGCAGACAGAGAATGTGCAGAACACAATTAAATATTAAATATTGATAAGCGTTTACATGACCAAATATTCCGGTTAGCAAAGAAGGAACCCAGGGGTAATATTCGGGTTTTTAACAACCTGAAAATGAGCATATTCTGGTTTTTGCCAGTGTTTACATGGCTGTGCGCAACCGGGTTATTGCTAAATTCCGGTTATGAAAGAGTTTTTGGATGCATGTAAACGCACTCAGTGATTTATCTCAATCTCAATCTCAAGTTTATTTATATAGCACATTTATAAATAACAATAGTCACCAAAGTGCTGAACAAGTTTAGATTAAAGCAATAGAAAAACAAGGAATAAAAGGAGGAAAACTAAAAATTATAAAGATTAAACCTTAAACATTTAATGTCTGGTATATAGGATGGAAAATTCAGTATTTCAGATCATGATCGAAGGAACTTTTCCCGATCCAAATTATTTTTAATTGTACATACAGTCGTCCTCAAAATTATTCATACCATCGAATTGAAGAATAAAAACAATCAGCTGTCAGTGAAATAAGTTGAAATTGACAAAAGTGATAATAAATAAAATTCTCTGAAAATCATGACACTGATTTTGAATTGTGGTTTGAAAAAAAAAGTAAACAAGCATGCTGAGTCTCTAAGGCTAGAATTTTGTTGAGCACTTTGAGGCAATCACTGCAATCAAGTGTTTTCTCTAATGTTCACAAAGATTTCTACACCTGTTGACAGGTATGTTGGTCCACTGTTCATAGGAAAGGTGCTCTAATGTCTGGGACAGTTTTGTTTATTCGTTTTTTTTAATAAGTATTATTTTCAACCACAATTCAAAAGCAATATCTTATTTGACTTAATAATCATTTTGTAAATTTTTTATTTATTATTAGTTTCTTTAGTTTCTTGTTTTTTGAATTACTGTTGTGAATTTAGCCTTTTCCTTAATTGGAGGGTATGAATGATTTTGAGGATGACTGTATGTTTAACACAGAAAAAGAGGCTCTGACACACTTACGTTGTGTTACAGCACTAAGAAAAAACAGGTTGCTCTCTGACAACAGTCCACACAAACAAGTCCTGGAAAAACAAACTAACTCTCTCCCCTCAAAATTTTCTTTCACTTTTACAGTCTTCTCCAAGCAGTAAAATAACCCAATAACCTGATTCAGATATTAGTCACTGGATCTGCAAAAAACCAATGGCTTTAAAAACCTTGAGGAAAGCATTGACCCAACCCTGCCCTCCATGCAGCACTGGGACAAACTTGAACCTTGTTATCTAAAAAACAGCTTTACCCTCCCACCCACTCAGTTTGCAGCCATGTGATGAAGTATATGTTGCAGCGATAGGAAGAATAAACCCGGACTCTCTGAAAGTGGCCATAAATCTAAAGTAGAAATGATCAGCTCGGTCTGGGGGAAAAAAAGTATGTGATACATCAGTAAATGGAAGAGAAGAGAGATGGGAGAGAAAAAAAGAGGATGGCAGAGAGAAACAGATATGAGGCTCATGTGAAGCGGCCTTTTATGTAGGCTCTTCAGGAACATTACCAACTGTGTTTGCTATGCAGCAGACATTAGACCTCTTCTAATTCCCTGTGTACTCATCAGTTTTTTACAGTTCACTGGAAACCTCTCTGGTGCATTAACCCAGTTCTGCTTTGTTCTGAACAACTTGTGCTCCCAACTGTAAAGCTTTTGCTTGTGTTTTCCGTCTGCAGTGGATTCAGAGATGCAACATACTCCATCTGTCTCCTCATGTAATTGTTGGTGGTGTCTTTAATAAATGTGAAAAGGTGATGTTTTTGTTGGCTAGTGTCCTGATTATGTTTTTTTTTTTTCTTGTTTCTTGTTTTTTTTTTAGATTTCTTCAGGTTTGAGTGGTTGTGTATTCAGTTTGTCAAATGATTCAGAAACAAACTTTTAAATGATTTAACTAATGATGTTCAATTTTGGCTTTTTTTTGTTTTTAACCGATATACCGATATTGCCCAACTCTCAATTTCTGATATCTAATATCAACTGATATCTGCAGACAACTGTGGGGTTGTATCTATCATATTTTGAGAATACAACTAGGGGGGTAAAAAGATTATTTTTAAAAGATAAATTTATGATAATTTTTTGATGATGATAAATCAAAAATTAATTTTTTAGCTGATTGATTTGACTGATTTTTGGGGTTAAAAATTTCCCTAAAAAAATAGAAAGAAAAAAATTAAAATATGAAAAAAAAAATTTAAAAAAAAAAAAAAAAAAAAAAAAAGAATAAAAAAAGGAGAAATTATGAATAACAGAAAGAAAAAAAATGTAGAAAAAAGAGGAAAAAGAAAAGAAATAAAAATTTTTTTTTATTTTAAAATAAATAAAAAAAAAAAAATAAAAAAAAAAAAATAAAAAAATAAATGGGAATTTGGGGGAGAAAGATGAAAATAATTA
Source organism: Atherinomorus stipes (assembly GCA_023101725.1). Lineage (NCBI taxonomy): Eukaryota > Metazoa > Chordata > Actinopteri > Atheriniformes > Atherinidae > Atherinomorus > Atherinomorus stipes. The sequence goes on from JALJCO010010417.1 coordinate 238,192, forward strand.
TCAAATAAAAAAAAAGAAAAAAAAAAAAAAAAAAAATTAAAATTTAAAATATATGGAAATTGGTTCAAGATACAGAAAAATTTCATTTTCATTCTTATTTTGTTTAAGATTAAAACGGGTACAAATGAATTGAAAAAAAAATTAAAAATTCTTTACTTAACTCAAAAATGACAATACAATAATATAATAAAAAATGAAAAAAAAATGAGGATGAGAACGTGACTTATAAAATAAGAGACGGGACCGGTCCCGGCATCAGCTGCGGCCCACCGAGGGCAGGAGGAGGAGGTTCTTCCTGATGGCCGCCTCTAAAAGAAGGCATGGGGTGGAGAAAAGGGGTGGTCCCCATCTGAGGGGTATTATCTCATCTCACATTTCGTATTAGTTTCTATCTTCAATATATATATTTGATCCTTCAATACGGGTGTGCGGCCTCACCTTTGCAATTTAGGAAGATCGAGCCGCCATCGAGGTCGTGGCGCCCTCTGTTTTTGTTGCGACGAGGTCGGCATATTATTGCGGCGGAATTTGTTTCGCGGACGATTATCTCACCCTCCAGATACAACTTTATTCTGCACCCAGAGCAATGATCCCAAAATATCCTTGACTCAGCCAGAGGAGTTCATTTTGGACATCTGGCTGCCAGATATCAGATACTAGCAGGTATCAGCCAACATGTAGCTGTGTCTCAAACCACATTTCCAAGTAATGAAATAGTGCGCTGTGTACTGTGTACTTCGTCTGTAGTGCACACTATTGTTGCTAAATGCTGACCATAACAGAGCGCTGCACTTACAGGAAGTGATGGACTAGCATTGACCACAACAGGACCAGATCGTAACTGTCATCAGGGAGTGGACAGCTTGGTAGCATACCACAATATACATTTGTAATTATGTCTGAATAATTTCATAAACATGATATAAATCAGTACAATACAGCCTCCGCTGCAGCAGGGGTCGCCACCGTTTCATTCACCGCCATTATTCAGCTCTGGAAACAGTTTGAAAGTCCTGCTTCTTTTGCGACATCAGCAAGATGGCGTCCGTTTAGTGTGAGAAGTGTGCTCGTTTTGCACTGCATTTTTGGTTGCTATTAGGGTAGCATCCGGGTATTTTCAGAGCACTGAATTTTCGCTTAAATGACAGTATGAACGCACTACACACTCAAAAATAGTGTCTAAAGGTGCTCAAGTTTGCAGTTTGAGACACACCTAACTTGGTTAACCAACTTAAAACAAGTTGCTTCAAAGCAAGTCAGTCTGTAGCAGCAGCAGCTGCACTGTAGTCACATGAATCTGAAAGGAATGCTGGGATATGAAGTTTTCCAGAATAAAGGCTCATTTATGCTCGACGAAGAAGACGGATACGCAGATGGACGGACAGTTTCGTCCATCATTACGCACATAATTTGGTGCGTTTTCGAGGGGCTTGTTCGTCCGTCACTCCACGCAGAAGACGGAGCGATACCACCGGAAAGCGCGGGGTCAGTGTTGAGCTGTGTAGCTGCTATGCAGGAACAAACCAGAGAAAATCAGGGACCGGAAGAAAACAACACAAAAACCACCAGGGCCAAATAGCCCAATAAAAGCACCCGGGAAAGAAGACGCCAAACACACAGAGAGCATCTGTAGACATGGCTGGAGCTTTTGAGGAGAGGCTGTGTGAGTGTGTCCGAAAATGCACTCGTATCCACAACATTACATCACCAGGACACAGGGACCGGCAGCACTGCCGCCTAGCGGACAAACTAATTTATTAACCATGGAAACGTAGAAGACGCACGGAAGTATGAAAGCAGCCACGCAGAGCGACGCATGAAACAGACGTCACCTTTTACGTACGTAAGGGAGCATCAATGGGTCTTAAAAGGAATGCTGGGATATGATGTTCTTCCACAATAACAGGGACTTCTCTACATGCTGGAACGGGGCTAATGGAACAACAACATTAACTAATGAACCTTCACGAGATCTTGGTGCTCCGTTATAAAATCTCCCAAGATTTCTTGAGTAGAAATATCTGTATGATAAAAATCCAATACTGATAGTTTCCGAAATCCCATTTTAATGTTGATATCAGCCGATGATATCAGGGCAGATTAGCATAATATATCTTTAATGTCAGCTGTTGAGCATGTTTCCACATGATCAGTCACATGAATCTTTATCAAGACTCCATGTTTGTTTCAGAGCAAGTGATATAGTTGGTTACTCCACATTGTAGCTCCTCCGTAGCCTTATACCTGTACGTGCTTTCCCCAGAAACATGACAATATCTTGGAGTGTAATAACTGTACTGTGCTGTGCTGACATCACATATTGTCTTGGTTCAAATGTTGCACACACCATCTTCATTGATGATGACTTCTTTCTTCTCTGACCAACAGATGAGCTCCAGACTTACACACACTGAGGTTGCTTCCAGTAAAATCCAGTAAATTCCAGTAAAAAGTTTTCATTGGCCATTGCTTGCAGCATGCATAAAACGACGGTGCACAGGTCGACAACAGGCTCTGGGATAACACTCGCGTAGTTAACATAACTTAAGTCAACTTTCCTCGCCAATCAGCTTCTAGCACGCAAAGCATTAACTCTGCAACACAAAACTTCCCCCTGCTCAAAGTCAGTAAGTCCATGAGACATTAAAACCTGGGTCACGCACGTCAACCTGCTGGTCAGATTATACTCCATTGTCAACACACGCATATATCCACTTAGCTACAGTAACTTCATTTAAACAATGCTTTTATTTCTTGTTCAATCTCATTTCTATCTATTTACTAATCATATTAAAATAAACACATTTCTTTTTTTATTAAAAGAAACAATTTTGCTGAATTACCTAAGCAGGTTTTTTTGCTCTTTTTTTCAGAATTTGCAATCAGAAAAAAAATTAAGATAATCACTGAGATCAAAACAACTATGCAGCATTATTTCAAAATTGAGACACATAATCTTTATTTGAAGAAGTACTTTAAATACCACTTTGAAAAGTCACATTTTTGTTGTATTGAACTGTAGGAAAAGATGTCTGCTCTCACACTGTAACTCTCCAAGCCTGCAGACTTCACAGTTTGTTGAATGCCTCAAAATCTATCCCATAACTATCTCACAGACTCCAATGCCAAATGAGACAGAATTTTCTTTGGAGCCTAAAGTTAACCGTGTTACCTAACATGTTTTTCTAACTTGCCCTACGTGCATGTTTTCTTTCTTTTTATTTTTTTGTTTTTTCCTTTTTTGCGTTTTACTTCACGGGCGTCACAGGCTGGCAAGTGGACATAAACACACTGGATGTTGTGAACGTGGACCATAGCTGATTCAGAAAAGAAATGCAAGAAGAAGAAGTGAGGAAAGGAAAGAAAGAAAGGGACGGAGTAAGAGATGAGTCAAGATAAGACTCACAGCACACATAGGGTGCAAGAGGAAGCAAAAATGAGCTGTCAGTAGGGGGCGAGTCACTGAGAAAGTGTTGTATGCGTCTTAAAAGTTCAGATCTTAGATAATGTGTTGATGTTAAAGTACCCCAGACATGAAAGTTGCGTTTTTTGAGGTTTTTGATCATATATTTTAGTTTCCCCAGCCTGCCTATGGCCCAGAAGGGGTTAAATTATAGATTGGCGTTTCCTTTTTCCCTGGGTGTGTCTGCCTACATGGCGAAGTTAGCATCACAAATGGGCTGATTGGTAGTTCAGCATATTTTATTCCTCGTGCAGCTTGTGACGCCATGACTTCCAGCCAATTACCCCCCTCCCCCAAACTACACTCTCCAAGTCCCTCCCTCCAAGACCTACAACAACAAACCGACATCATGGCGTCCCATTTGCATCAGAACTGCTCTGTACCTGGTGTAAGAAGGACAACACCAATCTTTCTGTCCTCCCCACTGAAAAGCTTGTGGATGATTTCATTTCTGCAGGAATGCGCCGACCGAACTAACAGAAAATCTCCCTGCAGCTCCGTCTCCTCCTCAGGTCATAACGGCTTCCAGCCACCATGAAGAAACACGGTGTTTGTATTAAACGTTTCTTATCATGTTCGTGTCTTTTATCTCTGAGGGAAACTGATGTTTGTGATGATTCCAGTTTATAATTCTCCCCATTGTGCGCGAGTGTTCGGCTGCCCACATTGACTTGGGTTTGCAATCAGGCCTTCATCATCATCATCACTTTTTCTGTACTGCTCTGGTCAGATGAAGACAGATCTAACGAGCAGAACTAGTGTAACATATCTTTAGTATTAACTATTAACTGAATTCGTGTCATAGGTGAAGTAAATAATTCAGGGAAACTTGTTGCTGGAAAATGATGCTGTTTTCTTCTTAAACTCTATTCATACTCACTAATAATAAACAGAGATGAACCCAGTAATAAACATTCACATTTATCCAAACTTTCTTGTGGAGTGTGAACACATCAGTGTTAAATGTCGTGATTTGCCACTTCTACCTGTAGAGTAAGTCTGTAAAGGTTGAACATGTTTAAAACATTAAAGGGACTTAAGGCAAGATTAAGAAATGAAACTCGTGACTGACACAACTGGCGCTTCAGGTAACTGCAGCCACGAGCCAAGCCGTCACGGGAGCGTGCACAAACTGAAGTTATAATGTTGTTTACTCACCTTTTTCTTCGTAGTTACACTTTTTAGTGTCTTTCAGTTGATCTGGATCGTTTGCTGACGGCAGAAGAATCCATAACTATCGCTTACAGTGTTTGAATTTACCGCGACCGTCTTCTGCCTGTATCAAAACTGCGGATGTAGCGTCATTTGACGTCCCGTCCGCAGGGCAGCGCGGGAAATTTGAACACCAAATTGCAGCGCTTTATGCAGCACGCAGCCTGTTCAAGGCAACGCAGAGAAACGTGGTGGAAACGATATTTTTGGTATTTAGCGCTTCATCACCCATTAGTACTAAAAAAAGGATGGGTTGTTTATTTATCCCCCCTAAAAAAAAAATTATACTACCAAGAAAAAAAAAAAAAAAGAAAAAAAAGGAGGGGGGGGGGTCCTGGTTTATAAATTTTTTTTTACCTCGGGCTCCATCTCCACATAACTAAATGTGTTTTTTGAATGATTGTTGAAATGAAGACACTTGTTTTCTTAATCAGGCGCCTAATTACTTTTCAGGACGTAATTTACATAAGTCGGTGTGAACAGACAGAGCAAGCAAAACAAAAACTTTCCTGGCAGCATCCATATTGCTTTTCCCAGTTTGCCCACTTGGGCAACACGAGCCAACTCGTATGTACCGTAATTTCCACCTCCGACATTCAAGGTAACTCGAATGCACCATACAGTATATGTCTGCGACAGGATAGAGTGAGAGATCTCTCCAGTTGTCCTGGCCTTTGTCGCAGGCAGTGATGTTAGAAACCTTAAAACCTCGGTTATTAATGTCCACACGCAGTTACATAAACAGAGGTTAACACAAATCTACTTTGGCCGGAGATTTTAAAATGATTGTTTTTTTTATGCCAAAAATCTGTATTATGTATTAATGACAGGCCAAATCACAGGAAAATATCTTCATTTTATGAGATACCCTACAATGTGAGGACATGTTGAGTTGCTTGGCAACCATACTGTCTACTCAATCTTATATGGTGGGAGAACAATATCTCTCTATTGTATTGTTTCATTACTACCCATAAATTGATTTTTTTTTTATGTATGTGTGTGTTTATTCTTCATTTATTTTATAGACAATATGTCGGGTAACCGTTTTATAAAAGCAAATGAATCCCCTTGAATCCGTGGGTTACAGGGGTTTTACAAAGCGGAGGGAAACTCCGCTGGGAGAGGGAACTCTGCTTTGCGTCAGAAAAACATCTGGGCCCGGTCGTTCAATTCTCGGTTTTTTTAACCACTGGTTAACCCCTAATGGTCGGTTAAATCCTTTACCTGCCGTTAGCTAACCGACTGTTAAATATGCGTTGTTCAAAGCATGGTTAGTCATGCCGTCAGCTAACGGCACCGTCAAAGTTAACCATAGGGTTAGCGTCACTGGTTAGCACCAATGTATCCCACAATTCCCCATTTTGTTTACTTCTGGTATTGCCAAAAGTAATGTTTTAAGTCTGTGTCTTCCTTATTGCTGTGAGGAAGACACGGGGTGCTGACTCTCACTTTATTTTCTCAATGTGAACATGGCCGCTGTTAGCCACAACACACTCTTCCTCATCCCCCAGTCTCTCTATCCTTCCCCATTCTCTTCACACTCTTGCGCCCCCCAGCTCACCCGGCCTCACAGCACAGCAAACCCCCAGTAACAGAACACACAGGACACAGAAAGTATTGATAAGCAAACGATCCCTTTCACTTCAAGGAAAAAGAGGCAGAAATTCCTCTGCTGATGAAGAAAATGTAATTCAGATCATAGAAGCAAGACATTAATCTTTCTAAATAGTGAGTCCGTGTCCACAGTTTGTTGCACGCTCCAAATCGACTCACAAAGGATTACATAGACCTGAATGCATTCTTTCCTGATGTGGTGCGCAGCTCTTCGTTAGAATAATCCCCGATGTCAAAATCAAGGCCACAATAAACGCTGTCCTTCCTTCTCTGAACTGGCATCATGAACACAGCATTAGAAACAAACGGCATAATGAGAGATAACCACACCGTTAAAACTTTAGTGGCGGTTCTTAGGTGTGTTAACTTTAACGTCAAGATAGCACGTAGTTAAAGTTAACTGAGTTTTGAACAACTAGATAACCGTACTGTTAAAGTTAACGGCCGGCTAAATGTATTTAACAGCTGGTTAAAAAATAACCGAGTTTTGAACGACTGGGCCCTGATTTTTTTCATTTTTTTGGATAAAAAGAGGAAGAAAAGTGACTTTAAATGACTTCTAATGTGATGTGGCCCTCAAAACTAGATCAAAATAAACCAACTTAACCTTGTATGGTGGGTCTTCTTGGGGGCTGGATACCCCCTTAATATGAAGGTAGGGCAAACACTTGTTACTTCATGGTGATAATCTGTCAGCTGAACTTCCGGTGTTTTTAAATTAGCATTGCTTAAAAGAAAAAAAGAAAAAAAAAAACACATTAAAAACATATAAAAAGAAAACAGCTTTTATTATTATTGAGGTCATTCATCCTGATTAAATTTCTGTTCATGAGCAGTGCGATCACTCACCCACTTGGGTACATTTCTGAATTTTGTGCTTACATAAAAACTCTTTGATATCCGTTTCCCTTCCTGCTTGGTATCATTCTTTATCCCTGGACATTTTCCCCAAGTCTCATTATCAAAGAGGCACCGGGTCGACTGCCAGCGAGCTAACCTGATAGTGTCTGGCCACACTACATCCGTCACAGCCACAGGCAGGCAGAAGTGGGGCAGGAGTGTAACACACAGCATGTACACCCATACAGTACGAATGCACGAACACACACACAAACACAGACCCCTCAGTGGCTGCTCTATCTGCCGTCTTACTGTTGTGACTGGACTCCAGTAAAAGCAATTAGGCGCATTGTTTGTTTAACTGGCACGGCTAGGTGGACTGGAGAGAGGGAAGAGTTCAGAGTGTAGCAGAGAGGAGAAGTGGGGAGGAGGTTGAGATAGGTAACAAACAGAGCAAAGAGGGAGCAGCATGTGTTTGCACAGTAACAAGAGCTGTGAATAACTGATTGCTACAGTATGCAGAGTGCCAATGGGGTGAACATATCCACGAATTCATTTGGAAGTATGTTTCATTGTGTTTGCTGCACTGTGCTTCCAAATAATTAACCATTTTCAATGCATTATTATACAGTAAAAGGCTGGAATGTTTGTGAAATTACATCTAAAGCCTGATTTGTAGATCTAGTTACTGCAATATGTATTTTATATTCTTAATCTGAGCAATTATCTGCTTCCTCTCTGCTCCTGGTAAAACATATATGTGTGTGTGCCTCTGCTATCGTCAAAGTTTGAGGAGAAATTTAGCAATAGCACACCAGTTGAGCGGTGACAGCTTGTCTAATTGAGGAAAAAATTGGTCTCCCTGATGTGCATGTGTGCCTTAGCTTGGACCGAGCGCGCACACACACACACAAACAAACCCAAACAGGACTGTGGCGAGCCACTAGAGATGCCTCTGCAAGCTCAATTAGCTTGAAAATTGAGTGGTTTGGTGGTGCAGCCAACAGAAAGAATGTGAAATGTATCTGGTTGAGCTGATCAAGGCAGTATACGGTCAACACCAGAATAAAGACACTAATTCCTCTGAGGCTCAGAACACACACAAACACAGACAGCGAGTGGAGGAACTACAGAGTTAATGAAAGAGAGGTTATCTGGTAAACCGGAACATAAATCCGCACAGAAGTCGGTGATGTGTGAAAGGAAGTACTGACCATTGAGGTGGAGGATGTTTCTGGGAGACAGGCTTCCTCCTCTGAAGCCACTGGTGACCTCACAAGGTGTGATGATGTGGGAATAAAATGGCATCTTGTCCACTGCTTGCTTCCAACAAGGATCCACCGAGCAACCTGTTGAAGAAAAGATGCACGAGATCCAACATATCAATTAATTAGTTCAATAAAATACTCATTTATTAGCTTTGAACAAAATATAGACTCTCCACAAGCGGGGTGGTGACATCACTGTCACCCATTCATTCTGATATTATACTTCCATGCAAGAAGCTTAAAAGCAGCGGCAGTTTCAGTCTTCATCCCAATTAGTTTGATGGTTCATTTTAATTAAAAGAAAACTTACATGTAGAGATTGTTTCACACAATTAAGTAGGCTTTAGATCTTATGAAATGGGAGCAAGAAGAAAGAGGCTTCTGAAGATGAAAAATGGCAGACTGTTAGCAAAAGGCATGAAAATCATCAATATTTTGCTCATCCATAAGAGAAATCACTGAGCTGTGAAAAAGTTTGAGCGAATGTCAGAGCACTGACAATAAAACTTATCAGGGAAAACTCAAATCTGATCTGGAAAATAGCTGAACAAGTAGTCAGATCTTTTTGTGAACTATTTAACGCATGACACAGTTTACATCAGATAAATGTAAAGAGTTGCCAAATGATGACAGAGGGGAAAAAGTCTGCAGACAGTCTCCACTTGTTGTCTGATCTCTTCCTTTTTCTCCGTTATTGGCTCTTGTGAAAAGTTATGGAAATGGAATCATATTAGATGGTAATGAGTAAAAATCACCCCTCAGACAAGCTGTTAATAAGACACCAGAGAAATCTGAAATAAAACCCTGACTACACACTGAATTTCACAAGATGTGAAGGTTTAAAAAGGTGAAAAGGTTGGAGACTGCTGCTTTAGTTCTCAATAAAACGTTGCATTTAAAAGTACCCCTGTGCAACATCTCTCCTCGTGAAAGTAACAAGGCTAAAACTTAGAGGTAGCTACTGTATATCAGGCGGAGAAGTTCCTTTTTAAATGTAAAGCCAGCAATTTGCAGTAAAATATGAACTGACATAAAATGGGAATATTCCATTAAAGCAAAAGTACAGAAGTTTCCAACCTTAAAACAAGTCAGAGCGACTTGTTTTAAGGGCACCCTGACATCCTTTATAAACGTTCCTGAGGGCTGGTGTTTGGCCACTAACTGGATATCAATACTCTACCCATTTTGAACCATAGCTGATTCAGCAAAGAAACATAAGAGGACATTATTGGGGGGAGCAAGAACAGGAGAGAAAGAGAGAAAAGGGATAGAGCAAGAGATAAAAAGGAGTCGGCATCAAACTTGAACAAGCATTGCAACAATGCTTGATCCAGGTGTGCTTGCAATGTAAACCCAGATTTTGTTTCTAATTAAACTTCTGAGTAATCATTACTTAAAACTTTTATGTTTTGTCAAAACCTGCTGTCATCACTAAACAACAATAGTAAATTGAACTATTTAGCTGAAAAATCAGTTGCACTAATCTGGTTTAGCAGAGATAGCTGGGAATGTTAAGTTTTATAAGAAAGGGGAGGAGCCTAATTCATACCCGTCCTGGTCACATCACAATGCCAGTGCAACAGGTTAGCTTGCAGGTCGACTGCCTCGGTGGGAAGAGAGCTGCTATCTCTATGGCTGTGATGGCGTGGACCGAAGGGCACTGCACTCCTAAAGGAATAGTACACCCACAGAATGATGGCCCTTCATTTTCTACTCACCCTCATGCTGAGGAAGACTTTGGAGCACTTTTTAAACATCTCAAATGCACCAGGAGATCCAGGGGGGTTTTCGTTTTCCCCCAACTGTTTTATAATGGAGGTTACAGGCGACTGAACCAAAAAGGTCACCGCTCATAATAACAAGAACAAATTTCATTTGTAAAGCACCTTTCATTGTTAAAAACAATCCCAAGATGCTAAAAAAAAAAAAAAAAAAAGCAGCTAAAAGGCTAAATTAAGAAACAAGGGTAAAATCTAAAGGCTTTCCTAAAACGGAGGGTTTTCAGGCCTTCCTTTTTAGGACAGTCAGGACACTTGTAATCCAAGTGTCCTGAGTGGGTAGCATCCATAATTGACTCAAAACGACATCATTATTTTTATAGCCTAAACAGTAGTACATTGCAGATTCTATTTGCGCGTTCCTGTGTGTTCATGACACTACGGAAGCCTCTGCGTACAGAGCCTACTCTGCCGATAATGCAAGCGTAGAAGAAGAAATTCGCTGTTTACATTATGCTAAGAGAGTACAGCTGTGGACAAACCGGGACAAACACAAGAGGAGTTGGTTATTGATTTAAAACAAAGAAAGAAAGAAAAAGAGAACGCGCAATTTCGTCTGCCGCGGCTACCGTAGTGTCACGAACTCGCAAGGGTGCGCTTTGCGGCAGCTACATGTACTACTGTTTGTTTATAAAAATATACTAAATGATGTCGTTTGGAGTAAATTATGGACGCTACCCACTCAGGACACTTAAGTTACATTGGATGAGCAGTATGGAGGAATATTGCCATGCTTTTGTGGACTTTTATGGACCTTTTTGGTTCAGTTGCCGGTGAACTACATTATATGAAAGTTGGGGGAAAACGGACACCTGTCCGATCTCCAGCTGCATTTGAGATATTAAAAATGTGCTCCAGAGTCTTCCTCAGCATGAGGGTGAGTATAAAATGAAGAACATCATTCTGTGGGTGTACTATTCCTTTAACCCTGATCTTATTTGAATATAAACTTTTTAGTAGAGTTTAATCATCATTTCATGTTTTGTATAAACAGTGTCTCATTACTAATTCAAACAAGTTGTTTCTACTACTTTTCAACATTGTGCAATGCACTAATAATGACTTGTAAAGATAACTAAGCATGTTAAGTTTCTGTTCGAGGGGGCGGAGATATTTTCAAAATTCAATATATCTGGATCACACATGCTTATGGAAAATGCAAATTCAGCAGGAATTTAACCTTTAATGATTGCTATAAATGAGAGTTATGTGTTTACTGCTTTATGTTCATAATTAGACAAAGTTGTTGAAAAATTCTGTTTAATTTAAATGTTCAAGTTGCACCATGAGTGTGAAGGACAGTAAAAGAGATAAACTCACCACTGTAACCCAATGCACTGTTGCCAACTTAGCATCTTTGTAGCTATATTTAGCTACTTTTTTTCAAAAAAGCGCCTAGCGACAAATCCAGCAATTTTTCCTGGTGAGCGGGGATATTTTCAAAATTCAATATATCTGGATCACACATGCTCATGGAAAATGCAAATTCAGCAGGAATTTAACCTTTAATGATTACTATAAATGAGAGTTATGTGTTTTACTGCTTTAGTTATGTTCATAATTAGACAAAGTTGTTGAAAAATTCTGTTCAATTTAAATGTTAAAGTTGCACCATGAGTGTGAAGGACAGTAAAAGGGATAAACTCACCACTGTAACCCAATGCACTGTTGCCAACTTAGCATCTTTGTAGCTATATTTAGCTACTTTTTTTCAAAAAAGCGCCTAGCGACAAATCCAGCAATTTTTCCTGGTGACATTTACAGTGACGCCACTGTAAAAAGGAGTTTGTGGCAGATAATGCCTTATTTAGAGGCTGCGTGAGGTTGCCCGCATCACTTACATTATATTGGACATACGCTGATCTTGAGGGGATCTTAATATCTCCTGAAGGAATTCAAGTTACACCAAAACTGTCTGGGTGAGTAAATGAATGCATTTCATGGTAGAAAATCAGTCCAGATTGAAAAAAAACAAACTTCCCTTTTAGCTTGTCTAGTTTTAGCATGGGTACAAACTAGAATGGTTTAAGGGAACGGGTTTCCATGCAAATTTCTAGTAAACTCAACTAATCCGGGCTTAGAGTAATGTTGGTAATACTCAACATATCAAGTTTCAGCTTGTGTAAAAAATGAACGCTTCATGTTAATAATACTCAACATATAGTTTCAGCATCTGTAAAAACGAAAGGGGTTTAAGGCAACAAGTTTCCTTGCGATTTGTGAGTAGAATCAACTAATTTGGGGTAACAGTGTGACCTCAGTCACTGGCCAGACACACCTGGATTAATCAGTTTGTCCAGTAATGAAAGACTGAAAGACAGGAAACAGAGGTGCTGGTTGAAGTTCAGGAAGTAGTGAAGTCGTGCATATTGCCCATAGGAGGCTCGTACCTATTTGCTTAGTTAAATCCAGGTGGTGACTTGTTTTTGGCCAGGCAGTGTATATACCTCGTGTGCACCTTTACCAGATGTTATATCTCACACAGGCTTCGCCCTCTACTGGACTCTATGGGTACAACTCTCCTCCTATCGCGTATGCGCGATGGCCCACTGAAATTTACATGTACGTAGCCGGCCAGTAGGGCGTGTCTACCCCCTTTCCCCACGTAGCGGGTATAAAAGCAGGTGCATCGCCAGCTGCCCTCATTCCTTTTTCTTCAGCGTCGGCGAGTGCCCACTGGCACACCGTCTCCTAGGATGGAGTCGCCGCTCCAAGAACAGCGATCCTGCCCGGCCTGTCCCTCCGGGATCATCACCCCGGCAGACCTACATCATCTCTGCTTCGAGTGTCTCGGGAGGAAGCACGCCATCGCTGGACTGGCTCCACGCCCGGCCTGTCCATGCTGCCGAGACATGCCCAGTATCCGTCGTCAACAGCGAGCAGACTACTTCACCGGCCGCGATGCTCTTCTCACCATGTCGCCTGACGACAGCGGCGAGGAAGAACAGGGGGCTGCAGACGATGCCATGGAGGAGGAGACGGCTACTCCAGCGCTCTTCACCCCTCCACCGTTTGAGGCAGCATCGCTTGCCAGACCTGCTCCGTCTTCCTCTGCAGGCTCTCTACCTGAGCGAGACGAGGAGGAAGAGCTCTCTCTCGCTGACGATTCCGTGGCGTTAGGCGCCGCTTCCATCAGACTCGACTTCCCCAAAGTTATGTCTGCTGCAGCGGAGTGTGTCGGGCTACCTCTGCCCCCTCCACTGCCTCCGAAGCCAGTGAGCCGTCTCCGCCAGGGGTTTTACGGCCCGGCTCAACCTCCCGTGCCTGCCTTCGTCTCCCCAGCTCTTCCGGACATCTGGCAATGCGTCGAGGCGTCATGGCCAGATCCGTTGAAGACTAAGGCAATAGTCACGGGAGTGGCGTCTTTCTTGCGTGTGCAGGGCCAAACGGAGACTAGATTTCCCAGTGTCCCCCCGCTCGAAGACGCTTTGTTGCGCTCCTTATCCCGCAATCAGCTGGTTGGTCAGGGTCCAGAAAGCCACTACCACCGCTGCCGCAGGATAAGGACACACTGGAGTATTTTGACAAAATATTCCAGCTGGGAGCGCAGCTAGCAGCAGCAGCTAATAACTTGGGCGTGTTGGGCGTTGCAGCGGCGACTTCTCTTCCCCGCGATGCCCCCCCCTTCCCCTGACATGACGGAGATGCTCGCCCGCATTCACGGTCAGATGAACAACCTCATTCAGGGAGTTGTTACTGCTGCCGGACGTGTGATGTCCCTGTCAATCGTAGGCTCTCGCCACGTTTGGCTGGGTCTCACCGCCCTCCCTAAAAGGGACCGAGAGGATCTACTGTCTGCACCGGTCTCATCTGAGGGTCTCTTCGGCTCGCTCACTGCGGTGACGCAACGACTTAAGAGGCTAGAGGAGGAAAAAGCGCAGCTTAGCCGCCACCTGCCGCTGGCTACCGCCGCTAAGCAGAGAGGAGAGACCAAGCTGCTCCGCCAGAGCGCGGCGAACAGACGAAGGGAGCGCCCGTCAGGGAAAAAGCTTCCCCGCGACGGATCCTGCAGCTGTTCCACAACCAGCCCCGAGAGACCAGGCTCAGCAACGCCCTGCACGTGACCAGAGTGTACCTCGGCCACCTGCCCGCAGCACGCCGAAGCCGAAGCTGGCCTGGGGCACCCAGCGAACTAAGTGACAGTTTATGGGAGAGATAGCGGGAGCAGATTGCCCCGCCGTCCTCCCTCATTGTTCATATGGTTCAGCTTATGTGGATGTTCATAATGTTTTGAATAAAGCATGTTACTCCACTGTAAGGGCAATGGTTTCCCCTCCCACCTCCACCTTTCTGGTTAGCCAGGCGGCTCCGACCGATGTAGCTTACGCTACATCGTCACACCAGCTGCCGGCGGCTTGTACGCCGTTATGTCGCAGTGGGCCTCATACACAGGGCCCCTCCGCTACGGTTTCACAAGCACAACCACCCTCCGCTGTCTCCGTTTTGGGTCAGCAGAGTACCGTTGTAAACCAGAGGGGAGCCACCATCTCCCCTCTTTATGAGCGCTACAACCGGCGGCGATGCATAAGAAAACATCGCTCCCCGCCGGTTGTAGCGACCTCACCGCTGTCCCTGCAGGCTGCAGGCAGACACCGTGTTTTTTCCACGGTCAGCCCAGCTCAGCGTGCTGACCACCTGACCAACGATAGCTGTCATCGCCGAGACGGCGATGGCAGTCTTCGGTCACGTCAGCTCGACAGGGCCAGCGATGAGAGGGTCGCAGCACATCAGCTGATGCCTCGTTCAGTAAACCCCCCGCTCTACAGTGAAGCGGTCGGGTTAACACGAGCTGTTTCTCAGGTAAACAGCGGTAGGACTACTAGTGTGCCCTCCACATGTTTTTCAGCCGCTAATTCAGCAGCAGGATCTAACGGTGGCAGCGTCGCCACGGTTGTGAGTTGCCGAGAGGCGGTGGTGCGTTCAGGAAACGTCACGCCGGCTCGGACAAATGAGATGCGTTCACGAACGGCCCCTAGAGCTCGGATAACCGGCCAGGTGCGTTCAGGAACGACTCAGCCCTTTCACAAAGGGCTCCCCCATGGGCCAAACTGCCGTTTATGGCGGGTTTGGCGGCGGAGAGGGCCGAAATTGTATACAACAACTATCTACTAACCATTCCTCAGCTACCTGCACGCCCTCTCACTCGTTTTTACGAAGCGTGGCAGGACAGCTGCATACTGACAGACTGGTTGGACAGGACCCTCAGACTGGGATATTCTCTCCAATTCTGTGGTCTCCCCCCAGCATTCAGGGGCATTCAGGAGATGAACTTATCCTCTCAGGAGGAGATAGAGTTCCTCGAGGGGGAAATTCAGGACCTGTTATCAAAACAGGCCGTGTCTATTGTCCCTCCTCACGACAAGGAACGAGGTTTTTATTCCCCATACTTTTTGGTTCCCAAAAAGACAGGGGGCTACAGACCCATCCTGGACTTCCGTGCTCTGAACATGCGCATCGGTCGCAAGTCGTTCCGCATGCTAACTGGGAAGAAACTGCTGGAACTCATCCAACCAGGCGACTGGTTCTCAACCATCGACTTGAAGGATGCTTATTTTCATGTCGAGGTGGCGCCAAAACACAGGAAATTCCTGCGCTTTGCTTTCCGGGGGAACAGCCTACGAATACAACAGGCTTCCATTCGGCTATTCCCTGGCACCACGCACGTTCAGCAAATGTGTGGACGCAGCGTTACAACCGCTGCGCAGCCAAGGGATGAGGGTTTTCTTCTATCTAGACGACCTCATTGTCATGGCCAGGTCCAGAGCCACTCTGTCGGAGTCCAGACGGACAGCCCTACAGCAGGAGGTGTTCAAGCTGCAACAGGGTCCACGTGTTACAGCCTTGACTGTTATGCAGACACTGGGACACATGGCGGCAGCTCACCCAGTGGTTCCACTAGGACTGCTGCACATGCGTCGTCTTCAACGGTGGTTCAACAGCCTACGCTTAGACCTCAAGAGGCAAAGTTTTTGGCTGTTGACGGTTCACCCATTAGTGCAGGGCAACCTGCAATACTGGGGATCCCCACAACATTTGCTGACACCACTAGGTCGAGTGACCTCATACACGTCGGTGTTCACGGATGCCTCCCTAATCGGGTGGGGAGGCACCTGCCTGGGCAGAGCGATAGGTGGTGTATGGCCTCCAGGCGAGGACCGTCACATCAACCTCCTCGAGTTACAGGCAGTATTCCTGGTCCTCCAACACTTCGGTCACCTGTTAAGGAGAAGACACGTGTTGGTGAGGACCGACAACCGCACCACAGCTGCTTACATCAACAGACAGGGTGGTGTGCATTCTGCGGCCCGGTTAACAGTGGCGGAAAACCTGTGGCTATGGGCTTCAGAGCACCTGTTATCACTGAGAGCCCTCCACGTCCCAGGAATCGAGAACAGAGGGGCTGACCTCATGTCGAGGGGCGGCCCCCTGGAAGACGAGTGGAGACTGCATCAGGAAGTGGTTCAGCAGATCTGGACTCGATTCGGGAGAGCAATGGTGGATCTGTTTGCAAACAGATCGAACACGCACTGCTCCCATTGGTTCTCATTGAGCTCGCAGGACCACCCATCCATGGGGGTGGACGCGTTTGCACACGCTCCATGGCCAAGAAGGCTGCTTTATGCTTTCCCCCCTCCGTCTCATTCCCCAGCTTCTGGAGAGAGTGAGGGTGGAGCGGCTGAGGGTCATTCTAGTGGCTCCCAACCGGCAGTCAGCTCCGTGGTTTTCGCAGCTGACCGCAATGTTGGTGGCTCCACCGTGGCCCATTCCCCAGTTCCAGGGGGGCACTGTCTCAGGAGGCAGGCGCGGTTCAGGCGCTGCCAATCCTGGGTCAGCCACTTCTAGTCTGGCTCCTGAAAGGGACAGGCTAATTCGGGCTGGTTTGACTGCTCAAGTAGTGAGTACTATCCAAGCAGCTAGGGCTGGTTCTACCACTGCCTGCTACAGGGCTAAGTGGTTGGGTTTCCAGCGTTGGTGCGAGGAGAGGAGAGTGGACCCACTGACATGCTCAGTGGGGGACATTCTTTCCTTTCTGCAACTTTTGGTGGATAGAGGGCTGTCTCATGCGACCATCAAAGTTTACGCTGCAGCCATCTCATCATGCCACGAGGGGTTGGGCGGAGGTCCAGTTTTCGCCCACCCTCTGGTTAAGCGGTTCTTGTTGGGAGTCAGAAGGCTACGACCTGTGGAGCGTACTTCTGTACCTCAGTGGGACTTACCGTTAGTGCTCGAGGCCCTCACTAGGGACCCCTATGAGCCTTTGGAACGCTCCTCCTTCAGAGCGTTGTCACTGAAGACAGCTTTGCTTCTTGCTCTGACATCAGCCAAGAGAGTGAGCGAACTGTGTGCCCTGTCAGTCCATCCGAGTTGTTTACTCCTTCGTGGGGACTGCAGTGGTGCCGTTCTGAGACCTAACCCCTCCTTTGTTCCCAAGAATATAAGGAGTTCATTTCGGTCCAGAGTCATCCAACTGGAGGCTTTTCACCCTCCCCCTCATGAGGATTCTAGGGAGGCGAAACTGCATCTCCTATGCCCTGTGCGTGCGTTGACATACTATGTCAACCGAACGGCCACTGTCAGGAACACCAACCAGTTGTTTGTGTGTTATGGTAACGGGACAGCTGGCAGAGCCCTATCCAAGAAACGCTTGGCTAGGTGGTTGTGTGAATGTATTTTCACAGCCTACACGCAAGCGGGACAGGAGCCGCCCACTGTGGTCCGGGCGCACTCCACAAGAAGTGTGGCGACGTCTACGGCTCTTTTCAGTGGTGCGAGTGTGGAGGACATATGTACGGCGGCATCGTGGTCTTTTCCCTGCCCGTTCATAAGGTTCTATCTCTTGGATGTGTCGGGCTCCTTCTCCAGGTCTGTGCTCACTGTGGGATCACAGGACCTGTGAGAGGAAGGGTGTGTCAAGTATTTGCTTGCTTGACCCCCACAGGGTGTCATGCACCTGCATTGGTTCGTGCTCTGCTGGACACAATCACTGAGGTGCACAGGTGGTCATAGTTAGACCCCTGCGAGGTTAGGCCACAACTTCAACCAGTCTAGTCAGATGCTGCTAACTGGGATGAAGTTGGACCCGGTACCACTCCATACGTGGCTAAGATTAATAAAGTGGTGACTGGGTCTTGGTACCTAATCGGTAGCTGGCGTGGTCAGTGTGCGAGGCCTCTCCCGCGGCAGGGAGTACATATATCGGGCTTCGCCTACTGTACCTATAGAGTCCAGTAGAGGGCGAAGCCTGTGTGAGATATAACGAAGGTTACGATATTGTAACCCTAGTTATATTAACACAGGCGGAGCCCTCTACTCAGGACCCTGCCGCTCTTTCGCCTTACGCTGAAGTTAGGTGGAATGAGGGCAGCTGGCGATGCACCTGCTTTTATACCCGCTACGTGGGGAAAGGGGGTAGACACGCCCTACTGGCCGGCTACGTACATGTAAATTTCAGTGGGCCATCGCGCATACGCGATAGGAGGAGAGTTGTACCCATAGAGTCCAGTAGAGGGCTCCGCCTGTGTTAATATATCTAGGGTTACAATATCGTAACCTTCGTTTTTCTCAATAATCAATGGAAGTCATAGAGCTACAGCTTCTGTCATGGGTCTGTTTCATCATCTCGGACAAAGTCTTGCATGTCTGCAGGTTCCTTTAGTCTGTCCTCCAGACTGTAAAACCTCTGGACAGCATCTTTTATGTCTCAGGTTTTCCTTTTGAAGTCAAATATTAGATGTGGTTGTACTCTATCTTGTATTGGTGCAAAGCACCGTTAAATGTAAATCATGATTAAATACAGTTGCCAAGGAATTAGACAAGAAATGCTTCGCTGCATAGGAGTGTAATACATTAAGCAGTTGATCAGTTACAGTAATATTACAGCTGTACAGACTCCAATCGTTATCAGTAGGATCGCACTATTCTTCATTGTTATAAACGACTGGTGTGATGTGGAGCCACACTGCAACAGCTCTAGTCATTGCTGTGTCTATGGGTTTGTTGGCCTGGGACAGTGGACTTGGCTGCTTTTTAGTCTTTGCCTAATTATTAGTTTGTTTTTTCTTTGTAAATTATTAATATTATTATTGTCAATTCAAAAGAAATCCTGCTGTTCAGGAAAAACAATACACTGTAAATGCTCTTCACTAGGATGGGGAGGCCCACAGAGGCACCAGAACTGGGTCTTACCTGGCTACGGTTTTAAAAGATTGAATTTGAAGTGTGTGCGGTGGTTTTTCCACTGAGGTCCTTTTTTAAAATGTTAAGAAACTTGTATTTTTAACTGGTCAAATTAAACCTGAACGTAACGTCTTAATTTCAATGACACATGTCAGGTGTTTTTTTCTTTTTTTTAATCATGCATTGCATCATTATGATTATATTAGAACCCCAGCAAAGTCATAAAGCACAATTATTACCTGAAGAGTTGCTTAACATCAAAATGATGCAATTTGTTCTGACATAAGAATCAAGAAAAGGAGGGGAACAGAGATCTCTTAAGGCTAGAGCCCTCTGTGGGGTTGCACGTTGAGACATTTTCCTTGCAGACAGTGTCAAACTGAACACATACCAAGTCAAACCCTGGTAAGAATGCTCAAAGCAGAGTCTGTACATGAAGAAAGGCCTACAGGGGTAATTGGTGGCCTGAAATTGCAGAAGTGAGAGGTCTGGACACAAGAAGCTGGCAGCATGATGAGACATGCTGATTGACGGGCAGTCTTGGCCTCTGTCTGGTTTGGCTAAGTGCTGGGCATCAAGAGATGCTGCAAGCCTCTGCTGCAACCTGCTACCTTTATATTTATTTAGTTTATTTACTTTGTTTTTCACACAATCCATTTAAGTTGATTTTTCACAATTGGATATTCACAACTAGCATGTTACATTGTGAAAAAAAAGGACACCCAAGAAGTCACAACTTATTAAACTGGGGTCCATCACACCACCCTCGGGGTGAACTTAGATTTAACATAAGATAAACTCAAAATAGCACTACAGTAATAAATATATAATAGAAACTGATTTATGCAGACCAAACCAGCTTAAATAGCATCCATGTTTATATTTGTCTTTCATATTTTCAGGATGCTTCAGTAAGGTCCAGATGCTTGATTCTGGATTGTTTTAAGGTCCGTGTTGACAGGATGGTTTGGTCATCAGAGCCCCCATTCAGCAGTCTTTAAATCCTCTTATTTTCTCAAAAAAAAAACAAAAAAAAATCCCCCTAAAGGAAAGTATCCAAGTATTTTAGGTATGCTTATATTATGATAGTGAAATATGGGTTGGTATTGATTTCATCAATATCATCAATTTTTCCTTCTTCTGGCAACTAAAAAATTTTACCCATCTGTCCGACATGTATATGACAACAGACCAGCATCCCAAATCATGAATGTCCTTGAGAAACTGTTAATGGCTCACCAAAAAAATAATAAGATGTAATTGTAGATTTTAGGAGGAAACAGAATAAACAAAGCTTTATTTCCATTTTAGTAGAGGAAGTGAAGCCAGACAACAGATTAAATGCAACAAAGACGCCATCTACGAGAAGAAAAAGAGGAGACTCTACTTCTGAAGGAGCCTCAGATCCCTCAATGTCTGCACCAAAATGTTGCAGATCTTCTATAAATCTGTTGTAAAAATCTGTTTTCAGCCATGTGTAGGGACAGCAGCGCCAGACCTTTAAACAAACAACAAACTCTGGAGATGCTGGAGCTGATTGTACAGAGAAGAATGATGCACAAGTTGCTGAACATGACATGTAATCTTCACTTTCTCGACACCATACAGTGAAGAAATAACAGTTCAGTGAGAGGTTTACAGTATACTGCACAACAGGAAGGTGAAGGAGAACAACCCTGCTATCACCTTCACCAACAAGACTTTGACTGACAATCTTAAAAACAAACAACTCCAAAAAAAACTAAGAGAGAATTAGAATTCCCCCCAGGGGACTGATCATGTGTTTTTCATTCATTTTCATTTCATTCATTCTCTGAGCGCCAACAGCACAGCAGGAGAGGCTTGTTTACTCTCAAAAAGTACACACAAAATTCCCATTATTAAAAAATGTGACATATACTTGCCAGGGGCCAGCTTGCTACTCTGCATCAGCGTCACTTTCAAATACCACAGGTCACAAGTTTGTCTTGTGTAATTTAAGATTTAAGGCTACCACTTGGAATCAGTTAAAAATAAATTACAACGAATGCCTGGATCACACTACACGAGTTTTTTCATCGATGGCGCATAAAATCGGACGGTGTCTTGTTACTCGCGAGTGGCCACACTACAAGAATTGCACCAGACACGACAACCGTCTGATCATTGTGTGGTGTCACAAGAGACGGCACGAGACGGGGAGGCGGGACAAGCAGCTGTCAATCAGTCACAGCAACAGACACACTTTGGGTGATGGTGACTGTCCTCTGCTGCAAAAAGCTAAAAAAACAAAATAAGATAAAAAGATAGTGGACTCGTCCCTGGGTGGCAGGGAGAGGACAGTATGGGCTCTCCATTCTGCAAACTGAACACGAAGTAACACGTTTATTAGCGTGTCAAAACACTGTCATCTGGGCTAATGTTAAGCAAGAGGCACACTGTCCTATTGGTCGATATGTAGGAACACGTCGCAGGACACTAGGTGGACAAACCCGAAAAAATACTGACATGCATTCTTTCTGCGTCGTGGTTATGAAGCATCTCAGACACCAAATCGGCAATCGCTGATTGTCACAATACACGGAGCGAAGACGCGATGTTCTGCGATCTGACAATGCAGAATCTGGTACAACAATGAGCGACTGTCTGCGACGTCTCTGTCGGACCAAAATTGGGCTAACTTTGTGTACTCTGATTCAGGCTTAAGGATGTTCAATATTGGCTATTTTTTATGAATATCCATTATCCGATATTGTTCAACTCTTAATATTTAAAATCTGATATCAACTGATATCAATCTATGCAGACAACTGTGAGGTTGTATCTCTCATATTTCAAGAGACAGCTATAGTCTGCTCTGAGAATAAAGATCCCCAAATCTCCTTAACTCAGCCAGAGGAGTTCATTTTGGACATCTGGCTGCCATATATCAGATACTAGCAGGTATTAGCCAACATGTGGCTAATTATAATGCTTCTGACAATTTGGTTACTTATCCAACAACTTCAAACCAGACATATTATAAGCAGCTTCAAAGCAAGTCAGTCTGTAGCAGCAGCAGCTGCACCGTAGTCACATGTCTCTATAAGGAATGCTGCGATATGAAGTTCTTTCAAGATAGCAGGGACTTTTATACATGCTGGACTGGTGCGAATGGAACAAGATCTTGCGAGATTTTGTTAGTAAAAATATCAATCCAAAAAAACTAATACTAATATTTTCCTATATCACATTTTTAATGCCAATTTTGGCCAATAACATTGGTAGACTGACACTATCGGATATCCCTAATTACAACACAGTCAAAATAAAGTTAGCATCTGTTAACTTCTCAGTTTCCAGGCTCTAAATCACAAAACTCCCAAAAGAAGCACTTAAATTAAACATGAGACACTTAAGAGTTTCTAAAAGGGTGTGCGATATCTTGTCCAGGCTGCTTTCATATGAAATATAGTGAGTGCAGCAATTAAGTGCCTTTACTGTCCAGAACGACCACTTCAGTTAGCTTGTAGGAGTTTCAGAAAGGAGCCAAAAGCACCCTCCAAATCTTTTTGAGGCAAACTCCTTCATCAACAAACAGATAATGGGCAGCGGCTAAATGAGTAATGGGGAGCCGGTGTTGCCATGCAAACAGACACAGACAGCAGAGTTCTGCAGATTAATGGGAGAGGTGTCTGCCATCCCAATGCATTCTCCTCATCATCCATCACCTTTCCCTGGCCTCAACACTCAGCTAAATGTATTTGTGCGAGTTTTATTTCCCAAATCTTACTGCCAACATATTATTTCTGCATTTGATTAAACATATCAAATCAATAAGAAAGCCCAAGATTTCTGTCCTCATTATGGACCTTTCAGCCTGCTATCTTTGAGTCAAGAAATGCTTTGATGATGGATAGAATTACACGATATCCCATCAAGGATGTGATAAGATGAAAACTTTGTATTACAGATTGAGGAACCCAGTTTTGACCCTGATTAATCGGGTATCGCTAGAGTCATTGTTAGGCTAATCAGATATCACGCTAATGTGCATCTAGACTGACGTGGATGTCTTGCCCCTTGGTCATATCATCCGCCTGTAACAGCTAAGTCCCTCTGACATTTTCCAGGTTATTTTTTCAGACAAAATCCTGCACAGTTTTTACAGCTTTGCTTTGTGTGTGCAGAGGAAGGTAATAGTGAGCAAAGTGCCAGGAGGCTGGACTCAAATTTATTGACCCACTCTTACCGTTGCATGACAATAACCCTACTCTGCACTACTCCACCTGCCTGCACTCTTTGCTCTGTTGGCAGTTCCTGAGGTTAAGGTCACAACAAACCTCTGATTTACTGGCCTCCAGAACAAATGGGAGCGAGTGCCCAGAGGGATTTCAAAGTAGTCTGCAATATTCGATTTCTTCTGCTCGCCCGTTCCAGGCCACTGACCTTTCAGAATAAGCAGATTCTGCTTTACCTCCAGGCTAAAAGCAAAGCTGATACAGTCAGGCATTAATGTCGCAACAGGCTTTTAAAGAGTCAGACATATTGTATGTGCACCCCTTAAGTCACCTGTAGCTAAACTAATTGTGAGGTAAATTTCACTGATTCTCCTGTCCCAGCTGTGACAGCTTTAGGGGAAATTCTCTCAACTCTCTGCTGCTCCAACAGTCAGCCACTCCAGGGCTTATCAGGCTGCTGCAGATGAGGAGCACTGTCAGGTCTGGAGAAGGTTCTAATCGGCCTCCTCCACTGTGCTGAGGCAGATACATGCTTTCTGTTTGTGGATGTTTGTGAGGAAGTGCCTGAGTGTAGACTGTGCAGAGAAAATCTGAGTTAGAGAGAAAGCCACATCTCAGTCAGCAAAACAATTTTATCCAGATTTCCATTCCCGTCACATATGAGCCGTTTTCACCGCTGGGAAATGTTACTATCATGAATCCAAATTAGACTTTAAATGCACTGACTTTCTTAGTGTTTGGTAGTAAACATAACATTTTTTATCTAGTGTTACACAAACAATACATGTATTGAGTTATACTTCAATAGTAATTTGAACTTACTTGACTTAAAAGTGTAATGACAACAAATTTCCCTTTTCTGTGGTTTTGGGGGTATAATATGATCAGTGTTGCACTGATGAGGTGATGTGAATGTCAAGATTAACTATCAAAGTCCCTGTTCATGGTCGGTCAGCTTTGTTTCTTTGTCCAACAACAGTTGAATGAGACAGCAGCATTTCATTCCACATTGGTTGTCATTCATAGACCGTGAATAGAGAGGGACGGACTTTCCGCTGCGTCACCCGTTGGTTTCTGAAGAGCTAAAAGAGAAGCCAGTTGGCCGTGTCCCACTGTTGCCATCTTGCCGTGTCACTTGTGTCGCTACCCCTGGAAAATACTAAAATGGGCAAAGGCAAGGCCGCTCCGAGCCACAGGACAAATGATTGAATTTCTGAGGCGCCTTGACCATACCATCACTATCTTTTAACTTTCGTTGTTAAATGATTAAAAATTGTTATTTAATTCTTCTGTTTTGACTTCAACAAATAAAAAGTGGACTGATCTGACCAATTGATGATACGATGTCAATAACTGAGATTTTACAGCATATATAGTAAGAATTATCAGAATTAATAAGAAATAGCCTCTTCAAATCTTCATCAATAACTTTCAAGCTATAATACTGTATACAATGTCTCCTATCAAAGGAAACAAAACAAAATGACAGGCTGTCACCACTGTTCTCAGGTCCCACTGCTGGCAGGACCAACACACTGAGATAAAGGGAAAAGATGTAACAACAACATTTGAATAAAATCCCCTCCTAATGTCAAGCAGGAATATAAATAATCCCAATTAAGAACCAACTGTTTATGAATGGTACTGTATAGACCTCTGTGGTGCATTGTAAAGTTGCTCTGCAGCAACAAATATATAAAAACATCACATCCTTCACTTGCTTCTCATCTGTCATCTGTTGTGTTTGCTTTTGCTTGTCTGTTTCAGAAAGACAATAAACATTAATCACTGTTAATAAGCCATGGATGAGTCCACAGTATCAGTCCCTGGAGAAGCTCTGGGCTTTAAATCATAATGACATCAAGGATTATAAAGATTATTCAATATTAACCAGGCTCTATCTTTGGCAAGCTGCTCACACACAGTAATGATCCTGCTTTGACAAACAGTGGTCAAATATCTCCTTTAATATGCTTTGTCTTGACTTGTATTTTGAGTTTAGCAGATAAAAATCTTTTCTGTGTATTCAATAATCAGTCACTTTCATTGGATTCCTCCCTCCTGCCCATCCAGCTGTCTGTGTGGGAATATTGTCTCTTCCAACAAAACCAAATCCCAAATGCTCCAGCCAGGATTTCACAACTCTCAATCATTCAACTAGGCTACTTCCTTTTGTCCTTTATGCAGCTATTAATAAAAGCTGCTTTATAGAATGATTGAATAGGCCTGACAGTCTGTATCATTACCATTTAATAAATTACTTGTCAATCCCACCTTGTGGTAATTAAAAAGGATATCATTTGGTGTTTCACTCCTTACAATTTGGAAATGACAGTCTGCCACTCATTTTTTTCAATACAGCTTAATTCTGATAAATTCCCAAAGAGGTGAAATAAAGAACAGATTAATAGTAGGCATCACTAAAACGCATAAAATTGAACAGCAGTATGTAGTCAAGACTGTGTTGCTTGTGAATTTTAATGGCATGTTGAGGAGGAAAGATAGAACGATACACACCGGCCCATATTTTAGGCCAATATTTGCATTTTTTGCTGGGATTGTCCAATATGTGTCAGATGTATTGGCTAATACCCCCCGGCATAATTTATACACAGGCACCAGTTATACACACACACACACACACATACACATATATATTTATATATATAGATAGATATATACACAGTCATCTTCAAAATTATTCATACGCTCCAATTAAAGAAAAGGCTAAACTCACAATAGTAATTTAAATAATAAGAAACTAAAAAAAACTAATAATTAATGGTAAATTTACAAAAATGATAAATTAGTGGAATAAGAATATGGCTTTTGAATTGTGGTTGGAAATGATCATTTAAAAAAACAAACAAATCCGTTCCAGAAACATTAGAGCACCTTTCTCATGAACAGTGGAGCATCTGTCAACAGGTGCAGACGTCTCTTTGAAAAATGAAGTAAACATCTGATTGCAGTGATTGCCTCAGAGTGATACTCAGCATAATTTTAGCTTCGGAGCCCCATTATACTTGTTTACGTGTTTTATTTTTTTGTGCATTTGTTTTTAATATTTCTTTCAACCCATAATTCAAAATCATTGTCATGATAATTTAACTGAGAGCTGATCTTCTTTTCTTCTATTGGAGGGTATAAATAATCTTGTGGATGACTGTGTATATATATAAAAATATAATATATATTATATATATATATATATATATATATATATATATATATATATATATATATGTGTGTGTATATATATATATATATATATATATATATATATATATATATACACACACACATACTGTACCGTTCCCTCTCCTCGGCCACAGCCGCCAGCTCATCTGGGGGGATCCCAAGGCATTTCCAGGCCAGCCGGGAGACGCAGTCCCATCAGCGTGTCCTGGGTCTTCCCCGGAGCCACGGTGGGACGTGCCTGGAACACCTCACCAATGAGGTGTCCAGGAGGCATCCCGACCAGATGCCCGAGCAGTGGCTCTACTTTGAGTCCCTCCCGGATGACCAAGCTCCTCACCCTATCTCCCTTTACATACAGTTGTGTGAAAAAGTGTTTGCCCCCTTCCTGATTCTTATTCTTTTGCATGTTTGTCACATATATATGTTTTAGATCATCAAATAAATTTAAATACTCTGTGGACTGATGAGACAAAAGTTGAAGGTGTAGGTCCCATTACATCTGGTGTAAAAGTAACATGGCATTTTATAAAAGAAACATCATGCCAACAGTAAAATATGGTGGTGGTAGTGTGATGGTTTGGGGCTGTTTTGCTGCTTTAGGACCTGGAATACTTGCTGTGGTAAATGGAACCATGAATTCTGCTGTCTACCAAAAAATCCTGATGGAGAATGTCCGGCCATCTGTTGATGACCTCAAGCTGAAGCACACTTGGGTTCTGCAGCAGAATAATGAACCAGAACACACCAGCAAGTCCACCTCTGAATGGCTTAAGAAAAACGAAATGAAGACTTTGGAGTGGCAAACAAGTATGACAAACATGCGAAAAAATAAGAAATCAGAAAGGGGGCAAATACTTTTTCACACAACTGTATATATATTACAAGTTTAATGATTCTTTTTGATATTGTTTCAAGCCCACTTTATTTTCTAGATGTTCATTACAAGTTTAATATTTCTATTTAATATTTGTTTGCACTGTTTCTCTTTTATGTATTTATTTGAGGTGCTTTTTTAGATAAAAAAGAAAGAAAGAGTTTTCAAAATGAGTTTTCATTGTGTCCTTCATTATTACAATTTTGGGGTCAAATGCAGTATCAGCCCCAAATATTGGCAGGTTGTATTGTCTGAGGCTTGCTGAGGCTGATGAGAAAATATTGGTACAGTATCAGCCCTAAAAAATCTGTATCGGATGATCCGTAGTGAAAAGATTAAATTGATTATATAATTTAAATGTATGGTTTACAGTAATTTTATCATGTCGTGGCCACCAAGGCTCACCGTGCAGAAAAAGTTTCCAGAGTATTACTTCCATCAGTAAAACAGGGGAGCCATTAAATTCCCACTTGATGGTTTTGAGTTGAAATTTTCCTGCAGATGCGACACCTCTCTCTCTCTCTCTCTCTCTCTCCCATAAACCTTTTTTGAAGCCACTTTTCCTCACCTCTGTATCTCCACAGTTAAAGAAATGCAGCCGTCCTCTCAGCTTGGCCGGTGTGTGACTTTTCGAGGCCATCCAGAGGGGATTTAAAGTTTCAGGATTTTTTTCAATCCACAGAGAAGCCATGTAATCCTCTTCCTGAACTTGAAAATCACAAAAAATGTTTGTTGTTGGTTTCTCACATGATACGAGTGATATACTCCACCTGTCCGCTTCTCATTTCTCTCATCACGCAACTCGTGCACGCTCTGTTACACCTGCCTGTCTATCTGTCTGTGTATACGCATGAGTGCGCGCCTTCTTGACATGTGTGAGTGATTTGATAACTACGCGTGTACGCGAGTGTGTCTGAGTGTCAATCCTATTAAATCTCAGCTTTAACCGCCCCAAATAAGAGTGCTGATTCATTATGGCTTGATGACATCCATGGCAGACACTGAGGAAGAGAGAGAAAGGCAGTGGATATGTAAGAAGTGAGGCAGCAAAACAAACAGGCTGATAGAGGGTGGAGGAGAGAGTGTGAACGAAGGGTAAGAGGTAACTGAATGAATGGGCGAAAAACAGAAAGACACTGATGAAGAGTGAGGAGAGAAGTGAGAATGTGAGAAACGTAGCGACAGATGGAAGCCGAAACAAAGAAAAGTGCTTGCGAGCATTCCCTCCCGAAATTGATTCTGACTGTCGGCCAGAGAGCTTGATGGATATCTGAGGCTTGATTGGAATTTACATGCCAGACAGAGCCCTCCCCCTTCCATCCCACCCAATAACCCGCCGCTCTCTCAACCTGCTTTGAGTGATAAGCACAATGAGAAAGTCCTGGCATATTTAGCTCCAACAATGGCACTGCTAAGAATTTCTCTGGCCTGGAGAAGGATGCATTGTTTATGAGAGGGAGTATCGTTTCAGCAGTTGATTAATGGCAAGGAAGCTATCGTCAGCTGCCATCGCGCCGCGGGGGCACGCCAAGCCCAAATTAGATGAGCGCAAGGGGAGAGGCAAGGTGCTCAGATGCCAAACGGAGTGGAACTATCGCATTTTTGCTTTGGCACAGTGTTTGCTTTGCAAACCTCCACACCTTTCTGTGCTCAGTCTCTGGGATTTGTGGTCATTTTTCAAACTCTAAACATCAATAAAAGTAAACAAACAATATTACATCTTAATTAGGCCTCAAAATAAAAAGTAACCTGAATGTTTCAGATGTAAAATCTTCCTTTAAAGCCTTTTATTACTTACAATATGGAGACAGGGCTATGCTTAAAAAGTACATGTCACAAGTAATCTTTCTCCTGTTTAAACCATAGAGGATCTTATATTCTGCTCGTGTCCAGATTACAGTACTCTGCATTGCAGTAACATAGTCAGGAAAAACAGATAACTGGTTATTTAGCAGCGGGGAACCCTCAGGGCCTTCTACACCTTCAGAGAAGGCCTAAAAAAATTAAGGGAAAAAGAAAATCTCTCACTTAAAATTATCTTATTATAGAGAGTGTATATATATATATATATATATATATATATATATATATATACACACAATATGTTTGATACATTTTCTCTCATCTGCATTATAAGGTTGAGCCAACTCTCAGGATGTTATCAAATCAAAGTCGTCCCTCTCTGTTAAGACCTCGTCAGATCTTCATGAATCTCTGGTGCAGGCAAATGTATTCTGGTTTGGAGATTGATTTTGTGTGGACGTGACAAAAAAAATCCAGCTGTATGCCTTCGTGAAGTCCGAACAACGTCACAGCCATCTGAACAGAGCGGTAAGACCTTTTTCAAGGCAGTCTTTTGCTGAAAAGTAACAAATAATATAAAAGGGACACCAACTCCAGAGTTAGAGTGGAAAGAAAAAAATGTTGATAAATGTGCGAGACAATCCCTGCGAGGTTTGGGTTTTTTCTAAAGGTTTTTATTTTCCCTCTTACCCCCTCATCCGTCCCTTACTACGCAGAGAATTTAGGAGTTGTTGTGGAACGTAAAAACGTTGATTAAGACTTTAATTTGCTGTTATATGTGTACTTAGTAAAACCATGCTGTCCATGGTGATGATGCTGTCAGCAGCGTCAGCATCACTGGATTATAATATTCTCAGATATGTTTTTCTGGGTGAACTCGTTTTATATTGGCAGATTTTGGCTGTGCAGAGCACGCTTATTGGATCTTCTATGTAACCTAAATGACATTCAGTTTTCTGGTGGTAATGTTGAGTAGGTGTCTTGTTGCTGGGAGTTTTATCTATGGGGATTTTTGGCACTGATGGCTGAGATAAAGGCCCAGCTGTGGAGCTCACGGTTCGCCACTGTTATTTAAAGAAATGCAAGGATATAAAGAGACATAAGATGCATCTTAAGATAATGGAAAACTTGGAAAAGATCTTTTATTTTCTTTTAATACCCTTTATCAAGCTCAACTTCTGTTTTAAACATCCGAATGGGAATATTTTAGCACATGGCATACCACGAAATGTAAAAATCTATTAGAATTAATTTATTTTTATATTTTCAGGAGATAAATGTTGATTTTTTATTTGATACCACCAGAAAAGTTAGCAGAATCCGTAATTTAAAGCCTTTATCGTCCTGCCTGTCAGCGCTCGGTAACCCTCTCTGTATGACTGCTTCAATTAAGAATTGACCGATACAGATTTTTAAGGGCTGATACCGATACTTTCTCATCAGCTTCAGCTGATGGCCGATACAACCTGCCGATATTTGGGGCTGATACTGCATTTGACTCCCAAATTAATACAATAAAGGATACAATGAAGTAACTTTATAACTCTTAATATAAAAAGGAACAAAGTACTTTAACTTAATATATGAAACAGAAACAGAGCACTTGTAAACAAATATTAAATAGAAACATTGAATTCATACCGCCAAATTAAAGAAAAGTCTAAATTCACAATAGTGATTCAAAGAACAAAAAACTAAAGAAACTAATAATAGATAAAAATTTTCAAAATTATATTTTCGTGAAACAATATAGTGCTTTTGAATTGCGGTTGGAAATAATTATTTAAAAAACATATAAACAAAACTGTTCCAGACACAAAAGAGCACCTTTTCCATGAACAGTGGACCAAAATACCTGTCAACAGGTGTAGAAGTCTGTCTGAACATTAGAGGAAACACCTGATTGCAGTGTTGCCTCAAAGTGTTGCTCAACAACATTTTAGCTTCAGAGCCCCTTAATACTTGTTTACTTGTTTTTTTTTTTGTATGTTTGTTCCATATTTCTTCCAAACCACAATTCAAAATCAATGTCATGATTTTCATAGAATTTTCATTTATATTTACTTTTGTCAATTTATGTATAAAGTGTAAATTATGCCAAATGGGGGCATTGGCCAACATACCAGCAAAAAAACCACAAACATCATCCTAAAACATATAAATCTGTATCAGTCTATTCTTAGTTTTAATCTAAGTGATGGATATTTCATGGTGATATCAGTACATGACACGCAAAAGGAGCAAAAACAAATGACTTGCCGATATTCCCTGTGCGTATGTGGAGCCGGCCTCTGACCAGGGTGCGAGCAGTCACCGAGCAGGAGCTGGACCGTGGACCCAAATCCGAGCTTGTGAGTAATGCTTCCTCTGCTGCATAATCGGTGGTCAGTACCTCCAACTCATGAAGGGCCTGTACTGCAGGTTTACCCTGACGCAACATGCACTGGGGATACAAACGGGAGGAGATTTCATTAGATGAAAAAAATAATAAATGGTTTAAAGGAGAACAAATTCTTGATGTCAATACTGCAGTGATTGCTGGGATTTTTGTTTTTCAGATAGCAGACGTTGAGTTCAAACAGTCTTGTCCAGTTATCAATTACTTTCTGATGGTTCAGTATTTAGCAAGCTTCCTGACAAAGTAATAGCAGATTGAACTTAACAGATCATCTGTCTAATTGATAACTGCAATGTGTACATACTAAATGTCTGTAATATGTGTGTCCTTTTTTCCTGACAGGGTAAATGCTGTTGTGCAGATCATTTCATTTTCGTGAAATCTCATGAGATTTTATAAGATAATGATGAAATCTCGCAAGATTTCGTTGGTAAAATAGATCATGATCGCATTTTTAAATATCTATATGAAATCTGCATATGAAAATATTGCGATATTTCAGTGTATCGATCATTTTTCCCAGCCCTATAAAACATTATAACCATCCGTAGGATTCACTTCAGTTAGAAATGCATCTACTGTAGGTAGCCAACTCCTCACAAAAACATCAAACTTCAATTGTAATTGAGCAGTTAAAGCCTCCATTCCATATACCCGCTTCAACTTCTGCTTCCACTGTGCAACTGTAGGCAGCAGTGCATTCATCTATTCATCACAGTTTTCAGAGGTGGAAAGTAACTAATTACATTTACTCAAATTACTGTAATTAGGTAGTTTTAGAGAGTAATTTGTAATTTTTTGAGTATGAAATAGGTCATTTTACTTTTATTCAAGTACATTTTTGACCCCAGTAATTTACTTTGTTACTTTGGAAATGCCTCCCATTACTGAGTAAAAGTTAAATGCAAGGGGAGAAAAATCATCCTGAGATGAAGAAGGAAATCCTCCACTGTATTCTTTGTGTTCAAACATAAACGAGACAATAATTCATCATCCAGATGCTACAAATGTGTCTCATGCTAGTTTTCAACAGGCAGAATATCTTATGGAGTGTGTAACTTTATTTTATTTCTTAAATAAGCCGTCAGTGGCATTTTATTTATTATTATTTCAGATGTATGACTAATTTTTGCAATGAAAACTACAAAAAAAAGAGCACAATTTGTTAAATTTTTAAAGGAATAGTTCACCCACAGAATGATGTAAATTAATTTTCCACTTACCCTCATGGTGAGCAAGACTCTGGGGAGCTAAAAATATACAAAATTATGTCTTTTCGAATAAATTCTGGATGCTACCCACTCAGGACAATTGGATTACGTTAGACGAGCAATTTTAAGGAATATTGACAAGTTTTTGAGGACTTTTATGGACCTTTTTGGCTCAGACACCGGCGAACATCATTATATGAAAGTTGGGGGGAAAAGAGAAGCCTTCCTGATCGCCGGCTGCATTTGAGATATTAAAAAAGTGCTCCAGAGTCTTGCTCACCATGAGGGTAAGAGGAAAATTAAGTCAAATCATTCTGTGGATGAACTATTCCTTTAACAGGGAACAACTGAACATTCTTACCATCTTGGAGGCTTTGATTTGATTTGATTTTCTCTCTTTTATTGTAGTAAAAGTTGATCAAAAACAGTGTTGGACTGGATTTATAACTCATCCTTTTTTACAGCAAGTGACTCAAAGTAACAGTAACTTTCACTTGAAGTAAATTTTAGATTAAGTACTTTTTATTTCTACTCGAATACATTTTTAGATGGGTACTTTTACTTTTACTTGAGTAGAATTTAAGAAAAGTAAATATTCTTTTACTTATTTACAATTTTTCAGTACTTTTTCTACCTCTGCCATTTTTCTACCTGTCAGTAGTAGTATATGTAGCAAATACTGGTGTACACATTTTCAGGATTTAGTTCTAAGAGAAACTGTCTTGGAGTGAACAGCAAGTCAGTACCCAGAACTTTGTCTATCTCACTCTTTACCCTCCTCCAGTAAGGACGCATCATTGGGCAATCCCAGAATATGTGTAGGTAGTCACCAATCCCTCCATATTTTCTCCAGCAGTACATCGCAGCTGGATTATCTACGAATTGGGAGACCATTCATTGTGTCTTAAAGAACAGTCATCTTCCAGTCAAACTTCTTCCAGGTGTAACTATTAATAGAGATTCACCGACCCAGTTTTTTTCCGGTCCAATCCGATACGATACCTGGGCTAAGCGTATCGGCCGATACCAAATACCGATCCAGTACTTCTGTTGAATGGATGAACTGTGCATCTTGCCATGTGAGTGAAAACATCAAGCTGGACATAAACATTTAACCTTGTTTTTAAAAAAGTAACAAATTAACAGAGATATAAACATACTTAATATTATTTATCAACAAATAAGGGTACATTTATGATGATATTAATAAAAACCAGGGCTGGGAAAAATATCAACACACTGAAAAATCATGATATTTTCATATGCTGACAGCATATCGATCTTTAAAAACGTGGTATCAACCCTTTTTTAATACCAAAATCGCTCAAGATTTTGTCATTCTGTTATGAAATCTCGCGGGTTTTTGTGAATTCTCGGGAAATTTTGCAAGAGAACGATGAAATCTCGCAAGATTTTGTTGGTAAAATAGATCAATTTCACGTTTTTTAATATCAACATGAAATCTGGATATGAAAATACTGCAATATTTCAGTGTATCGATATTTTTTCCCAGTCCTAATA
This sequence comes from Atherinomorus stipes, assembly GCA_023101725.1. Classification (NCBI taxonomy): domain Eukaryota; kingdom Metazoa; phylum Chordata; class Actinopteri; order Atheriniformes; family Atherinidae; genus Atherinomorus; species Atherinomorus stipes. The sequence continues at coordinate 272,754 of JALJCO010010417.1, forward strand.
AAAACAGAAATGATTGGATCGGAAAGTTTGATTGGCCACATTCATCCGATATCTGATCCAGCTAATTAGTCAGTATCAGAGCAGATATCCGATCCGGGTACTGGATCGGTGCATCTCAAAGCATTGACACCCTTATGACACCCAATACATATTGTTTCCCATTCCCCATCCTCAGTTATAGTGTTAATTCCAGTTCCCATTTGCTTGTCAGATTAAAAGTATTATCTGGTGTATCCAATAATAAATTTTTGTAAATATATGAGACATGCTTTTTTTCTGGGAAGCTGATGTTTAGTTACAAAAATAAAATAAGTTTCTATATTTGTTGGAGCATTTTTAATTGTAATCCAGTCTTCATGGGTTATGATGTAATTCCTTATCTGAAAATACCTTAACATATCATTTTGGGGTATAAAAAATTTCTCTTGAAGATATGAAAATGGCTGCAAGCCACTGTTACAAAGCAGCTGGTCAATAACACGTCTTTTTCTGTTGACATAAATCATAGAATTTGCTTTTGTAGATGTCGCTGAGAGCTCGTTTGAACTGATAGAAGCCATCATAAGACATCTGTATTTTTAGTTTGTCCGTTTAATGTTTCATTCACTATTATAATCTTTTTTTTGTTGTTTCCTGCTGGCTTTTTAGCTCAATACAGCCAGAAAATGCAGCATGAAGACATTTTAGAGTCTAACAATGTTGTGTTAATGGAGTTTCATTTTACAACACTGATTAAGTTATTTGAGATGTCAGGTAGATAGGATTCAGAATTACTGTTGAAGTCAGCCCAGCAAGTCAAGAATCATCACTTTACACCCTTTACCCTGAGCTCGATGGCAGTAGAACCAATGAGGAGCAGAGAGTCCCCGTCCCAGACGTCGATGTGCATGGTGTGGTTGGTCAAGTAGTCCAGGAAGCAGCCCCTCTCCTCTGGCCTCAGGAAGCTGTCATCAACTCTGAACTGGACCTGCAGACCAGGAGAACCTTAACAAGGAGAGAGAAGAAAATAGGGACCACATATATAAATGTGTTGAACATCTGAGTACGAAGACAAAATGAAAAATATTACAGTTTATAAGCTGTAGACACCAAAATATCCTATTTATCATTGAAATAAACAAATATACAAAAAATAATCTGCATTTTAAAAAATGCAGTATCATTTTCTTACTGTTTTTTAGCCTTGTTACTATTACCAAATATCATAAAGCAACTTAATGTTCATCACTTTTTGATGACCCCAGTGTGAATATGTAAACTAAATGGGACAGGATCATTAAAATAATACTTAATAACTCACCAACACCAAATGATAGCCACAGTAAATAAACAAAATATTGTTTCCAACAATTCCAGGCAAGGATGCTGATGGAGCTTTATGAGCCTGGATTCAAGCATCACAAACATAAAGGTGTAAATGAAAATACAGAGTCCAATAGAGGAGAGTTTCAATTAATTTCAATCTTAAAGTTAGTCTTTTCCCTCCACCCTGATAGATTTAAATCCAGGAAAAAGGAGTCATAATTCCTCTTCTCAGCTGCCTGCCCTGTGGACTTCCAAGTGGGAGCACTAGCCATCAAGTGAGAGTCATTTGGCCTGATGACTGCACAGTGTGAGAGTACAATAAACTGGGGAGCAGGAGGCTGTTTCACAAAATCAGATACACCTCAGGCTCCAATAATTCAAGATGATAAAGACGTCTAACATTCTGCCCAAAAACCTCGAGTGGGATAAAGTTATGGCTCAATCAACACATTCGCGATCGAATCTTTCAAGGAGTAGATTTCCATCTTCATCACTATGACGAATAAAGTTTCTTTTTGCTGAGAAAGTGCTGAGCTCACAGTTTGAGAACTAAAGATGTTGGGAGAAACAAAAGTGGACAAAAACTATCCTTTCCCCCCCCCTTTTTTTTTTTTTTTACTTGCAGTCTGAGAGCATAAACGGATATCCTGAGATTCTCTGATCACAGCTCAGAAATTACTTAAAATTAGAGATGCACCGATTTGATACCCGGAACGGATATGGGCTCCGATATGAACTAATCAGCTGAATCGGATATCGAATGAATGTGGCCAAGCAACCACGCCAATCCAGTCATTTCTTTTTATTCATATTTTTTTCTTAATATATATTCTAAAATATGTTTGCAGATTTATTTCTTTTTGCTGCTAATGTTTACTTTATTTTTTAATAAATACTATTAAAGCACATTTACTATGTGTGCATTCATATTATTTATACTAACAGGGTAAAATGCTATGAATGAGGTAATGGAACTCTGAAATACAAGACAGACCCACCATTAATCAAAATAAAATATTATTCCAATCTCTAAATATTCAATGAAAACTCCAACCAATCCTTGAAGTGGGGTGCACCTCTAGGATTGTCCAACGGACCTGCCTGTCAGACCTTTGATTCTGCATTGGGAGGTGGAGGGAATGAAGGGGTGTGTCTTAGGAGTGAGGCGGGACTGTTTATATTCAAATAATCTTGCTGTGCTTTCTGAAATGCAAGATCAGTAAAGGTTGCTTTAAGCACATTTATATCTGTGTTAATTTGTTACCATTTCTAATAAGGCTGAATGTTATGTCAAACTTGATGCGTGGGAAAGTATACAGTTTATTCTTTCAATAGCAGTATTGGATCGGGTATCGGCCGATAAGCTCAGCCCAGGAATTGCTATCTGATTGATCAGAAAAAACTGGATCGGTGCATCTCGACTTAAAATCTGACTCAAATGAATCAGAACAAATCAGGGATATTAGTCTGTTATTAAATAGAGACAGTGCACAGAGAGCCGTAACACAAAACCGAGCTGCATTAACCTGCATTAAAGGGATCCAAGACCCACAGAATGATGGTCCTTCATTTTCTACCCACCCTCATGCTGAGCAAGACTCTGGAGCATATTTGTAATATCTCATATGCAGCCGGAGATCCGGGAGGTTTTCTTTATCCACCGACTTTCATATAATGGAGTTCACCGGCGCTCAACACAGAAAGGTCCAAAAAAGTCCACAAAAACTTGGTAATATTCCTCCGTACTGCTCATCCAGAGTAATCCAAGTGTCCTGAGTGGGTAGCATCATTTTGTATATTTCTATAGCCTAAACAACATATCATCACACTTCCTATTTGTGCGTTCATGCAAGTTCACGACACAACAGCAGACGAGATCGCACATTCTTTCTTTCTTCCTTTTTGTCCACAGCTCCTTCGGTCTCAGCACAATGTAAACAGCTAATTTCTTCTTCTATGCTTGCATTATCTGCAGAGTAGGTGCTGAACGCAGCGGCTTCTCTAGCTGCCATGAACTCGCATGAATGCGCAAATAGGAGGTATCATGTTCTACTGTTTAGGCTATAAAAATATACTAAATGATGTCAAGTTTCGAGTAAATTCTGAACGCTACCCATTCAGGATACTTGGATTACATTGGACGAGCAGTATGGAGGAAAATTGCCAAGTTTTTGTAGACTTGTACGGACCTTTTTGTGTTGAGCGCCGGTGACCTCCATTATATAAAAGTCTGAGATAACAAAAATCTCCCCCATCTCTGGCTGCATTTGAGATATTCAAAAAGTGCTCCACAATCTTGCTCAGCATGAGGGTGAGTGGAAAATGAAGGCACATCATTCTGTGGGTGTTGTATCCCTTTAAAGCAGCCATATGTGAATGTGTGCCAACTTGACCAGCAGAATTCAAACCCACACCATTCCTTAAAGTTCGTATCAAAGCACCAATGTGTCTTTACTTCAAAAGGCTGAAAACATGGAGGAGCAGTGGGCTTCTCAGAGTTAAGTAATGAGGACCCTTTGTGACAGGCCCGTTAAAGGAACCAGAGAAGCGGTCAGACTCTTTCCACACATGAAATGCAGGAAAACTATTCTTCTTTTTATAATCACACATCTATTTTGGTGCTTTTATGCAGACAGGCTGTTCTGACACTGCCAGAGGACGTTTCTACGGGTTTACAGGTTGGTTACAGCTGCATCTGACCTCAGTGTTGGACACTTTTAAAACTGATTCATTTTGAATAACTTACAATCTACATCTGATCCTCTGTTTACTTTCAAGATGTCTACAGGACTGAGTACTGTATGTTGATTCATATAATGAACAAATATAATCAGCTTGTCAAAGGTCTCAAATGAGCTTTGTTGAGCATTTATTAGCTGACTTCATATTCCAAGCACTGTTGTGAATGTATGGTGGCCATTAGTGGCCAAAATTCTCCCAGACATAAAGATTTTTCCATCTGTGAGTGGATCCAGTGGTCTTGGATATAGCCATGACTATAAGTAACTACTTTTAATGACTTTTAGGGCATTTTTTTTTTATCCCAAACAGTGCTCTAACTCTCATTAAACAAAGCTTGTACTTACTTCACAAACATTGTTTTGTCCATTCAGGGACACCGTAGTAAAAATGGTGGACCAAATATGGCCACCTGTGCACCACCCAGTAGATATAAATGACTCATTCTAAGAAAATAAACATATAACAGCTATTCTAATGCAGCAGTTACACATCAATAGAAACTTTTAAATTATATATCACATTTTTCTGCCATTGACCTTTGATTTTTTACATACTGTACCTTTAGCAAAAGATGTGTTCGATCAGTGCGTCCTCTGTCATTAGAGGACACACTTGTGGAACAGGTTTTAAAATCAAGCTGTTGGGCATCAGATTAGACCAATCATCTTGGTCAAAGAGGCAAATAAAAATACACTTTGTGTGGTTCTTATGAATGTGTTTTTGTTTTTATGGGTTGACTCATTATTATTGTATTTGTCAAAAATTTGTCGTGTTATGTAAATTGTAATTTTAAACTGTTTTTGTGGACCCCAGGACCACTTTGTGGAAGCTAATGGGGATCCTAATGACGAATAATCAAATAAACATGATGTGTCCATGTGCAGCGGTCAGATTGTGGGACAAACAGTGCCACGAAATCTAACATAATCACACAGTGCAACAAGAAAAATAAACTCAATCATGCTGAACATAACAGTTTCTTTGGCGAGTTATAAATGACTAGAACAAAATTCCTTTTTTATGAATAATCTACAAATAAAGTGTGTCTGACATCATTTATTTGGATATATAAGCTCTTTAATTTATGTTGATATTTTTCTTCTAATGAGTGAGTCTGCATACACAGTGGAATAAGGAGTGGAGAAATTTTGATGGAGAGAGGAGTGTATTCATTCTTTACCTCAGAGACCTAACTCAGTATTCCCCACTGGAGTCTTTATCCGAAGGGCCCTTCCTGGGTGTGTTTCACTTCTTTTCTTAGGCAACTTACTCGGAACGGTTGTACGTACAGATGAGTTTACAGTTTGACCTTTCCATTTAACTGAGTCACCATCGTTGTCCCAGTATCATGCATGGGAGGGTAATTGAATTTCTGACTAAAGTACATCCAAAGCCAGGACGCTTCGAACTGTGTGAGAAAATGTTCCTGGTGCTCTGCTGCGTCTAACTTTCTCTGTTGGAGATCATTTTAAATGTCTGCATAGCTGAATTCATTGCACAGACGCTACCTTCAAATGAACTGGAAGGTAATTTTGTGAGCTGTTGCTGTGGTTAAAAAAACCCAGGATTTTATACAGCAGAGTGAGCCTGGAAATGCTGTATGGGTTGAGAGTCTTAATGGACTGCTTTTCAGTCACCAGCTCTGATGCGTTTAGCTGTCTGAAAAAAGAAACGGGAAAATATGAGAAAGAGTGCGGCTATATCTAGATTCAGCTGCTTTAATATACACTTCAGCTTCGCTGTTTTTCAAAAAGGATTAAAAATATGGAATATTTAGAGTGGAGCACCACAGACTGTTCATGTCTAGTTTGGTTTAAAAATGCAGAAGAAATTCAGCTCCCAACTACGTTATCTGGCTGTTTTGGTCCATTCTTCGAGGCCTTCAAGTTTGTGTGATTATAGACTAGAATGTTTCCATATGATCTTAAAAGTCCTTTTTTTTTTTCTCCATTCAATTGTGACCTGTGAAATGACCTTACTCACAGAGAACGGTAAACATGGGTAATAATAACAGAAGAAAAGGGAAAGATGGACTTCCTCTTCTGTGTTTGGGTCTTAAAACTAAGGGTGCTTCCACACCTACATGATTTGGTCCGGTTAAAGCGGATTAGAGTCCAGAACATCTGCAAGTCCAGTACATCTGGGCTGGTTTGAAAGTGCACCAGTTTGTTTTGGTCCGGACTAAAGAACTGTACCAAGACCAACTTCTGGAGGTGGTCTCGGTACATTTCCATTCGGACTCAAGTGCAGTTCACTGATGGCGAGAACGCTGCGCGGCCTTGATTCGGCCAATTTACAACAGTTCCTTTCATTCTACGTGATGAAACTGAACGGAGAAATCGCTGAGGATGTCACCGAAATACAAGATGGTTCAGGTTAGGAGCTTAGCCCGTTTGCTGACAGTGTCTAGCAACACATCTTCTCCGTGGGAAAAAAACAACAACAAAAAAAGTCCCACAGTGCTCTTGTGCCGTATGCGAGTTTCATGCTGTAACAACAGCAGTATTGTGCATAAAGCAATGATAATAATATATCACCAGAATAACGAGCAGAGGAGCACAACAAACACAGCTGGATCTTTTCTTCTGGGATTCTCCTTCTGCGCTTGCATGCCAGTCAGTTTCAACACAAAAAACAGTATTTTCTGAATAGCGCCGCCACGTGCCTGGGGTGGATATATATATATAGCAAGACACCCACTTTGTTCAAGAGAAACTGGAGGAGAATCCTAACCTATCCACACTCTCTGAGACAAACAGCCTGTGGGAAGATTCCCTTAGATACAAACAGCCATCAGCTAACAGAAGTTTGCTCCAGAGTTCAGAAGAAAAACTTTTTCTTTTTTTTTTAGCTCTCGGCAAGTTGGAAAAAATGTGATTGTGTTCAATTAGCGTGGGAGTTAATTTGTTGTACTGGACAAATCGACTTGCCAGAAGTGGTTGGATTATATCTTCAGGAGCAGAGAAAAACCCTCAACTTTGTGTGTGAACTTCACTCCTGACAACGTCATGAATCTCGGGCAGTAAAGTGTTTTTTTCTCGGGGATTACTTCTGAAACCTGACGCAGTTGCCTCCATTAAAATGCCTCACGGACAGACAACAACACCAGTGAGTAAAAACATCTCCCAGCTCAATGCTAACTGTTAGCCTATGACTAGTAGCTAATTTACTTAATTGTCAGGGTCTCTGTGGTACTTCTGTGGTACTTCTGCGTGTACTTCAAAATCCATATCAGACTCTGGGTCGAGCGCATACAGCCCCATAACAGGCTGGTCTGTTTTATTCCGTCGATCGGTGTCCGATCATCCATCAATGTTTACAAATAACATCCATGTGAGTTACGAAACTGGTGGTAAAAACAATTCTGTGACCCTTCAGAATTGGTGTCTCTCCCAGGACAATGTAATGAAATGGGCGTAAAACATGTTGAGATTGGTCGAGAGCTTTGGTTGTTCAGTGCAGTCACCCATCTTACTTCTGTGTTGGAAATTAGACGCATAAAAAAAACTAATATTTAACACCAAATTAGTTTCTACAGTAGACAGTGGGAACATGTTAACTTGTATGCCTGTATTTGACTTTTGGAACGTTTGAAAAGCATGATACATCTCTTTTAAATGTGTACTCGGAGGTGGCGAGGATTCTTCGTCTTTCCAAGTTGGAAATCCCACTTTGAGGACCGTTCCAGTTGAAACTTTCTACTTGGACCTGGGAATTTCCGACTTACGAGTTCAAATGGAATGCATCAATAGTCCAGTGCGCTTTATAGTCTGAAAAATACTTGTAATAATTTGTTCACATTGTTTTGCAAAATGGATTAAAAAAAGACAAAATATTGCTGTTTAAAGTTTTTTTTTCTTCTAAATGTCAACCAACCCTGTTAAAATTTTAATTTTGGTTCAAAGGCAAGGCAGGGCAAGTTTATTTGTATAGCACATTTCATGTACAGAACAATTCAAAGTGCTTTACATGAAAGAATGAAATGAAATGAATGAAAAATACTTTATTCATCCCCGAAGGGAAATTCAGTATTGTAAAAGCGCACTTTTTTTCTTTTTTTTTAAATAAACAAAAAAGTCAGTCAGTCTTGTTCTTTAGGGTGATGGTTGCTGGCAGGAATGAATTTCTGTATCTCTCCGTCCTACAGCGAACTTGACGCAGCCTCCCACTGAACACACTCTGTTGATTCTTCACCGTTTTGTGGAGAGGATGGGAAGAGTCCTCCATCATCTTCATCAGCTTGTGCAGCATTCTTTTTTGAACGATCAGCTCCAGCGGCTCCAGAGTTCTCCCCAGCACAGAACCAGCTTTCTTGATCAGCTTGTTTAGTTTCTTCAAGTCTCTGATTCTGATGCTGCTTCCCCAGCAGATGGCTGCAAAGCTAATTGCACTTTCCACAACAGACTTGTAGAAGATCTGCAACATCTTGGTGCAGACGTTGAATGATCTCAGCTTCCTTAAGAAGTAGAGTCTGCTCTGACCTTTCTTGTAGATGTAGTCAGTGTTGCATTTCCATAAAATTTTGCATTTCCATAAAACATTATAAGCAAAAGGGAGAAAAAAATAGAAGCATGATTCAAAATTAAAAGCATTTAAGATTAAAAAGAGAGAATATAGAGATGTGCGGATTTTAACTTTTGAATAAAATCTACGTAAATGCAGCTGAGAACAGGTGGGTCTTCAGCCTGGATTTAAATAAACTAAGTGTTTCAGCTGATCTGAGACTTTCTGGGAGTTTGTTCCAGACATGTGGAGCATAGAAGCTGAACGCAGCTTCTCCATGTCTGGTTCTGACTCTGGGAACTGATAAAAGACCGGATCCAGATGACCTGAGGGGTCTAGTAGGTTCATACTGGGTCAAGAGGTCACTGATGTATTTTGGGCCTAAACCATTCAGAGCTTTATAGACCAGCAGCAGAACTTTAAAGTCTATTCTCTGATGGACCAGCAGCCAGTGTAAAGACCTTAAAATTGGACTGATGTGGTCCAGTTTTCTGGTTTTAGTGAGAACTCGGGCAGCAGAGTTCTGAATGAGCTGCAGCTGTTCAACTGATTTTTTTAGATAGACCAGTAAAGACGCTGTTACAGAAGTCAAGCCGACTGAAGATGAATGCATGGACTAGTTTTTCCAGATTGTCCTGAGACATCAGATCTTTTATCCTTGAGATGTTCTTCAGGTGATAGTAGGCTGATTTAGTGATCGTTTTGATGTGTTTTTCAAAGTTTAGGTCTGAGTCCATCACTACACCCAGATTTCTGGCCTGATTGGTGGTTTTTAGGTGTAAGGACTGAAGTTCTGTGACAACCTGCTTTCGTTTCTCTTTGGCTCCAAAAACAATCACCTCAGTTTTGTTTTTGTTCAGCTGAAGAAAGCTGAGGCACGTCCAGTCATTAATCTCCTCAATACATTTACCAAGAGCCTGTACAGGGCCCCGGTCTCCTGGTGACACTGTAACAGTGTTGTTTTCGTTAACGATGACGATGACTAAATCATTTCGTTGACGCCCCTTTTTTTCATAACGATGACGAGACGATGACGAGCTAAACATGTCTCTTTGACGACTAAAACATGATGGGACGTGTGTAAATTTTCGTTGACAAGACGAGACTGGACGAAATTGTGAATCTTTGGTCTCTCAGACGTTCATAATACAGGAAATGTCTACCTATTCTGCATTAATCTGTCTGTCAAAAGTTAAAAAGTAGTTGTATCCTTACTCGCATCCGCCCAAACTGAGACCCGCGAACCGCGGCTCTTCCTGTCAAACCTGACCCGCATGTCGCACATTAATATCTTAAATTCACAGCAGTCTCTGTCATTTTGCCACGTAGGGGCTTTATCTATTTGATTCAGAGATTCCAGCATAAAAGATCATCATCCCTGGTTGTAACAGTGTTCGCTGTTCCCATTACCAGCAGTGCCTCTGTCTCTGCCTGATCTGGAAACGATCCCAACGTTTGATGTTTAAAACACGTCATGTCCAACGAAAAAGAAACATATTCTCACCGCCACCCGCCCGAACTACATAAATATCAGCCCACACCTTAACCATGATATTAATCGTTGTCATTTCTATCTGCTAAACAGCGTTTTTGCGGGTTACCGTCGGGTATCTGAACTGCTGAGGGACTCTGGTGAACACCTGCGGTCAGACACGCAGCTGCTTGGCTGCGCTGATCAGAAACAGCGGGAAGTTCGTCTCTTTTCAGAGAGCCGGCCTTTTTGATTCGGTTCCCAAAGAGCCGGCTCTTTTGAGTCGGTTCCTAAAGAGCCGGCTGTTTCGACTCCCAAATGGTTTGTAATTTAAGATATTTGCAGCCCTATATTTTACCTTAATTTTGCAATAAATTGATGGTTTGTGTGTCAAAAACTTTTTTGCATTCAGTATTTTTATGAGCAGCTTTGAAATCTATTCTATCTTCAAACTTTTTGTTTATTTGACAGGGACAGTGCATATTAATGAACATATAGCAACATGTTGGATTGTCATTAGCAAGCTAATTAGCATCAGCAGTCCCTTCGCAGGTAAAGAAAAGATACACAATATAATAAAACAACAAAATTAAACTTTCAGGTGCCACGTGATTATAATACAAGACAACGCAATGCACTCCCTCACCATTAACTGCTGTCTTCACTTGCAATGGAATATAGTCTTTCTTTCTGTTTTCATATACAAACCTATATGCTCAAATGTAACCAGCAGCATGGTCTCCCTAGTGGCCAGTTTTTCTTTTCTTTTTTCAAAAATATAGCCTACCTGACAAAAACTAGACTAAAACTGTTTTTAATTTCGTTGACTAAAACTAGACTAAAATCTTTATGATTTTCTATCGACTAAAACTATCAGATACAGAAATGACTAAAATATGACTAAAACTAATAACCATTTTCGTCAGAAAGACTAAGACTAAGACTAAAACTCAGATAGCTGCCAAAAACAACACTGCACTGTAATATATAGCTGTGTGTCATCTGTGTAGCTATGGCAACTAATATTGTTGTTCTTTATAACCTGGGCCAGTGGTAGCTTGTAGAGATTAAACAGAAGAGGCCCCAGGATAAAACCCTGGGGAACTCCACAGGTCATTTTTGTCCGCTCAGATGTAAAATTACCTACTGACACAAACTACAGTATGTCCTGTTCTCCAAGTACGTTTTGAACCAGTTTAGTACAGAACTAGAGAGACCCACCCACTTCTCCAGTCGTTGGAGTAATATAATGTGGTCAACTTTATCAAATGCAGCACTGAGATCCAGTAAAACCAACACTGACATTTTTCCAGCATCAGTATTCAGACATATGTCATTCGTGACTTTGGTCAGAGCAGTCTTGGTGCTGTGGTGCTGTCTAAATCCTGACTGGAAGACATAACAGTTGTTTTCTCTTAAAAAGTCATTTAGCTGGTGAAAAACTGCTTTTTCGATGATCTTACTTAAAAATGGAAGATTGGAGATCGGCCTGTAGCTGCTCATCTGTGTCTTGTCTAGATTATCCTTTTTTAGCAGAGGTTTGATCACAGCTGTTTTCAGTGACTCTGGGAAAACACCTGATGTTAGAGAGGAGTTCACAATCTGAGGCAGATCTGACTTCAAGGTCTTTGAGACCTTTTTTAAAAAAAAACAGTGGGCAGGATGTCCAAACAGCAAGAGTTCAGTTGATGCAAGATGTCCACCAGTTCTTTGCTAGTAATGGGATAAGACTGTGTCATGGTGTTTAGACTTGGTGGACACAGTACCTGACCTGAACCTGCTGTTGTTGAGCCAACGGCTTGTCTAAGCTAAGCTTGTTCAAAGTTAAATATATGTACTGTGACTGGTCTTATTACATCCTTATGAAGATGAACAAGCCCTTGAAACAGCATGTAGACAGTTAGCTAGCTAGCTAAAATCCAACTAAAATATCTTGTAATTCGCCTTTTTCCTCATTTCACCAAGTATTTAGCTTACAGGAAGACCAATAATCACACAAGCTTTCTCCTTTAACCAAACTATACAATCTCCTTCACTGCCCCTCCTGTCTCCCCTCTCCTCAACCACCCATCAACTCTCTCCACCTGGACCATTAATTCTCCCAGCATGCTCTGGGCTTGTGTGCTGTGGACGGGGGGCAATGACAGCACAGAGGGAGAGCAGGAGACTGAGACAGCGTTTGCAGAGTGTGTTTGTGATCACAAACAGGGAAGAGCTGACAGATCCAGCCTAAGGGTTCAACAGGGCTGCTGGGTGGAGTTAGGACACCCAGCGAACTTCCCCCTAACCTGAATGGTCTCACTGGTGTGAACACAGCAGCTTGGCTGAAAATACAGCTCTCAGAGCACTGTGGAGGGAGCAGTCAGAAGAAACAGCGATGTGCAGAGTCTACTGGTGGATCCAGGGGCAGATGTATGTCAAAACATGGATGTGATGTAAACCAAACTTACAATCCAGTGGCCCATTGAGTATTTTTCCCTGTTTATTTCCTGCATTACAACCTGTAATTTAAATGGACCTAGCAAAGAACTCCAAATCAGTGAAGTGAAATTAAAAGGGTGCATATTCATCCCACTTTGCTATAAAGTCCTGGATTACAATTCACTGCTGCCAATTACCTTCAGAGGTCACCTAATTGGTTTAATTAAGCCCACCTTGTGTAATCTATGGGTTTCAGAGTTTGTGAAGAAGTTTTCAGTTTGATTACCTGGACTTTAGCAAGTTGGATGAAAAATATTTATTCTGTCATCTGTGGCCTCCAGTTTGGATTTAGAGTTACTTCCTCTGGTAGCCGATTCAACGTTCTTTTATCTCCTGTTGATTGCATCACCTGCATCTTGTCTGTAATTATTCCCTCTTGTATAC